>CM032230.1:8570000-9140000 GCA_019009955.1 Riptortus pedestris | reverse complement strand
ACGCAACATGGAACCATTTCAATGGGTTTTGATTACCAAATTCACCATTTAAATATTACTGACAGTTACCATGTTCACTTGGTAGAATGTCAATAATACATAATCGTAAAAGCTATTGGTTTAAAACAGTTTAAGTTCCAATCCAATAGTACGCTAGGCAAATAGAGTTATTTTTAAACTCTCGCAAGTCTTAGTGCGATAGTCTTGTTTTTTAAACGCTTCTCTCCACCATTAGCAAGAAAAGTAAAAAAAGTCGGAAAAGTCCGCACTGGCAAAAAAGACCTCTTTAGAGGTGGTATGCAAACGACGAAACATGTAGGGTGATATTGTATAAAACCTACTGGGAAAGAATCGAGTTTTAGCATATTTCCCTTAAGGGAAATCAGCTATTCAGGACGTACTCATGACGCGATTTTCGAAAAATTTCTTCAAATGTCCAGTGATCCTACCCAGGAGATACGAAAATGAGGTCCGTAAAAATATATATGATCGTTACCAAACTCGATATCTGAACGTTTTATGCAAAAAGACAGATAGATCAAGTTAGTTAATGACTGAAATCGGACCAGAGGGAGGGGGGGTTTAGAGGGGGGATTTTCGAAAAATCTCCGTTAACATACGTCGGATCAAAAAATTGTATAGAACCAATCTTATTTCAAATTAAATTTACTATAAATATTGTTCTATACATTTAAAATAAGAAGGATATATATTGATGTGCCCATATACTTTTTTACCTAATTCTCATATTTTTTTTTGATTTTCAGGTCTCAGGAAAAACCTGCTCCTGCTCATTTCAAATTAGCCATAAACCAGTATATCACATAGAGTCATATTCCATGTTTAAATACATTTATTCCTTTTATCTGACTAGGATAGAAGAAGTTTAGTGAAGAATTAAAATCAATTATTCAAAAAAAGCCAGAGTACAAACTGCTTGTGGATTCTTATAATTATATATATAGTATTTGTGTACCTATATCGAATTTTAACTGAGGTTTTTACACTTCTTTAGAGATTTCAGAATTCTGCAAACTCCTTCTCAAGTGATTTTCACTGTCCTGAACGTATCGTGTCTAGCAATTGGGAAATCTACTTAGATTACCTATCATATGCGTGTCAACGTTTTTCCAGATTCTCAGGTACGACACATAGTTTATTTCATTGGAACAGAAAACATCAAGTCAGTTGTTGTTGTCCAGCTATTGTTTTCAGGGGTTCAAGAGTTCGATGTGTTTTCGTTATCAGCTGACTTGTATAACCAATGGTATTTTATGCAATGCTTGTTCTGTATATTCATTTTACATTTCTAATATTAGCCCAAAATCATTATTAATTATCCTGAAGAGATCAATTAATGAAATTCTGAAAAATGTTTAAAATAATCATGAGTTTCATTCTAGGGCACAACTAAATGTTCCTATTGATTTTTGCCTGCGCCATAAGTAAGCTCTTCGGAACGCAGAGCTCAGGGCCTTCAAGAAATACACTAACCACTTACATGCCACGCCATCGAAAAAAAAAATAATTGAATTCAATGTTTTCCTCAAGGAAGATCCTCCCCCGCGCCCTTGAAGCATGACCCGCCCTTAGAGTTGGGGTTGCTCCCAGAAAAAACCTAGAAGGGAGTGCACCCTCTCAAGGTGGTTCAATCCTTCAAGGATTATGGGGCATTCAGATTGAGGAGTAGGGTGCTTTAATTAATACAAAAAGGTTTTTTTTTTAATGAGATGGTGAATGGGGAAACATAATCTGTAATGAATCTTTTTAATGGATTTTAACAAAAAAATATATTTTTTGCAGAATTCTCTTAAGGGGCATCAGCTATTGGGAGTGTACTCAAAATGAGGTACGCTGGCATTTTTGTTATTATTAAACGTTTATGTAAATATTATTAAACGAATAAAGGTTATTTATTCAGGTTAATCACAAACACTTTTTTATGGCTCCTCACAATTTATTTCTTAAAACGCTTAGCGCTTTAGGGAATTTAATTCCCGAAAAAAAAGAAATCAAAAGTCCAAATCATATATTCTATAATATTTCATCTCAAAATAATCGAGCAAGGCTGGTTAGAAAATAATCGATATGTAATCAGCTGACTTAACCTACTTCGGGAATCTCAGTATCAAAGACCTCCCCAGGGAGTAAGGGACAGTCGCAACCAACGAAAGAGGAAACGAGAACTTTAAACATGTAAGTAGCAATCTGTAATTAAATTTAATAAATGTATCGTGTGAATAGTGACTTATTAAGACGGTATCTAGCAAGAATTATCAAACAATTCTGTTAAACTAATGCTATTATTTGTTAAAATTAATGTTATTAATTTTTGACAAGAGATATCCCCTGATGAGGTGGTATGTAAGTCACGAAGCATGTAAGAATAAAGTTTGCGGTGAAAAAATGTTTTTTTCTGTAATCGTTGAATAATGGTAACATTACTAAACTGAAATGAGTTAAGAAAGTGAAACATTTTACAATAGAGTGAAGAAAGTAATCAGTTTCTTCACAAGTGAAGAAAGTGAATTGCCTTCTTAATTAGTAATAAGTAAAAATTAAAAAATAATTTGAAGTTGGAAACTAAATGCTTTTAAATGTTTCTTAACATTGTAAGAATTTATTTTAACAAAATAAATTGAAATGTGAATGAATTATTGGTGGAAATAATCAATATATTTTAAAATTTAAATATAATAATAATTACCTTCCTTGTTTATAACCTGCACTTGTATATAACTGCACTACTTCACAATCATCACTAGTTGTTTTATAACTATGCTTATAACCTTTCACAACCATGCTTATAACCTACCAACAACATAATCTTCACAACATCCTAATTTTGTTCATATTCTGGCTAGATCTGATCATGTATTACACGATTACAGAAAAAAATTAATATTACACTCGTGACGAAAGTAGAATTTAACATATATATATATATATATATATATATATATATATATTTGTATGTATGTATACTGCCATTTTTATATTCTTAAAAAGATTATGTAAATATTATTGGAACGGATAAAGGTTATTTATTATTATCATCATTGAACGATGGCGGACGAAATAATCTATTTAGCAAGGTCTTTGAAGTGATTATTTCTTCACCATAAGGTACAGACAGAAGATACATTATATTGCATTCAACGACTAATTTTCATATACCTACCTTAGAGAAAATGATATATGATTCAGTTAGAGCGAACTTGGCGATCACGTACCAATTTAACCTTTGCACGGTACTTAGCCTCGAGCAAGACTTGGGAAATTAGAAACTAGCCATTCAATATATATCTAGAAACGGCACTCCACCTTATTTACTATTGAAGTAATATTTATTATATACTATAACGGATTATTCACTGTAGATGAAATGAGCCCGCTCACATTTGGCCTAGGATGGTGACCTTTTTGGCGTATTTGCTATTCTCATGAACTTTTGAACTTTACAGTCACCCTTTTTTTACTGTAATTATATCTATACGACCTATCTGTTGTTATTATTTTAAAAGCCTGTCTACATATAACATATAACATGTCAAAAATATGAATATTGAAATATCATTCTATATTCCCCGACACATCGTTATATACACTATTCAAAGTAAGCCGTAAAAAATTACTTACATGTTTTTGAACCAAGAATACATAGCAGCAATGTGAACAGGACACAGACACTAACCTGAAAAAAAATAACTTGATGAATAAATCTGAATTATTTCATTATCGACTATTTTTTATCCTACAATTATTTTAAAAAAAAAATAAAAAAAAAAAACATTTGTTTTTGATTTGAAAATGTTTATAATTCAGTTCAACTAGAAAATAAACGCCCTCAGGCAGGCACGGTACTAGGCTGATATAGTATACATTTGACTTCATCTCACCACATATATATATTACTATGTAAAATCGATGAGTAGGGAGCGAAAGGGAAGGGAGACATATGATCCTTAGTGTTTACAGTAAAGTATAAATATCGAGTATAGTATAGATCAAATTAATATTTTCGAGTAACAGCATAAAATCTTATTGATGAGGCCACCACACAACGAATTTGTTAGTACCTCGCATAATACATATCATTTGAAAACCATATTTGGTATACCTATAAACTTAAGATAAAGTGTCTCATGAGATAACAGCTTATTGTTAATGGTATTAGCAGGAGTGGGGGTTTACTTTAGGATGAAAACTAAAAAATACAAATATCTCGGTTAATATTCGTTATATAGAAAAATATATATATATATATATATATATAAAACAACATTTATAGATACTTCAATTTACAATAAGATTAGTTATGTACAATTTTTGGACCCGACGTATAGTAACGGAGATATTTAACATATTCGAAATTCCCCGTTTGAACTCCCCTTCCCATTGGGTCGATTCCTGCAATTAACGAACTTGATATTTCTTTAGTTAAATATCGAGTTTGGTAACAATATAAAAAATAGTGGCCGTTAGATACACACACACACACACACGCACGCACGCACGCACACACACACACACACACACACACACACACACAATATATATATACATAATGTATGTATGTATGTATGTATATATATATATATATACACATAATGTATGTATGTATGTATATGTATACATAAATAGTCGCGAAAACAAAGTACATTAAAAAGTACACAGAGTTTATCACGTATTTACAAAGTACAACGTAGATAAATGGAACCGACCGATGGAAGGACAAGGATCGTTTGCACCAAAGAATGTTCTCGGTGATACCTTTCAGGAATTTAGGCTAATATGGACCCTTTTCTTTTGAATGAGTGCAGTGCCGTGTTCTTAGTGAAGGTCAGTGCAGTGCCGTGTTCTGTGAACTTCAGTGATCGTGAGTTATTGTACTGTGCAATAAGAAGTGAAGTTAGCAGTGCATACTGTGAGTAATAGTTGAGAATAATTTACCAAGTGTATAGTGCATTGTCAAATAAATTGTGCATTGATAAAAACTTGTAAAGCTTGTGAGTTTAATTTGGAAATACAAAAGAGCTCTAATAAACAATGTTTATTATTTTTATAATAAACAGATATATGTATATATATATATATATATATATATATATATATATATATATATATTGTCGTTGTGAGGAGATCTGAGTATATAACACATACCTTCTGTAATGCCAAGACAGATACCGATTCTTTTAAAGCCAATATATTACATGGTAACCTCAAAAGATCCATGATACGAGAAAGAGCAGGACAATTTAGAGAGAAACTTTGGAACCTAAAAAATAAACATGAAAAACTGACTACAACAATAAACAGAAATCTAGTTGACGATACATGGCATATTGTCAATAAAATCACAAAAGAACGGGCAAACAGAATTTTGCCCTGAATAAGTTAAAAATAGATAAAAGTAGGCAAAATGGACAAGTGGGACAAATGATTTTAGCAGTGTATCCAAAAACCAACCAAAACAACCTTCATTGATTAACTCCCGCTTACCAAAACCTAGAGAACCTGACACAACTAGACTTAAAAGGGAACCATAATAAAATTATTATTACGAAAACAACACCCTCTTGTACCGATGACTATCCTGTTGATCGAGTGGCATTTGAAAGGAATATTTCGAATATCGAAAGGAATATTTCAAATTTAGAAGAATTGGTTGCAAGCTTTGCGTGCCCGCCCCCATACCGCTAATCCCAATCTTCCTGATTTCGGATGTTAAAAAAACGGTTCTTTAGTATAAAACCCTTAAATATCGAGTTTGGGTACTACAAAACAAAACGTACGGCCGTTAGAGCGGTAACAGGTATATGTAATTTTGATGCTGTCCCATTTTCAACATCCGCTTGGTAGGATCGATGGAAATATGAAGACTAGCCGGTTTCTCCTAAGGGAAAGCTGATAAAATTATTTTAGACGACGTATGTATTTATGTTTGATCAATGATTTGCTGGTTTGTATCGTTTCTCAGAATGGCGAAATCCGTCAGCCGTCTCGGGAGTCGTTGAAGACAGGACTAATCAAAATAACTAATTGGCGACTATAAGCTGGCAAGAACTAACAGGAACCAGACCGCTGTAGGAAGCTGAGAGCCATCAGGAATAATGCGGGCCTATCCTTCAAGGCAGCATCGAATCAGCACCTTCAACAAGTGATTCCATGATTCCGATGATAGGCTGGATCTACGGTTCTCCTAGCCTTAATCCACCATCATCAAGGCATGCATTTACCGCCGGTAGAACCACCTCCTTAGAGAGACTCTTGCTAATGTACTAACGGGAATCGAATGTTCAACACTTGGTCCGAATCTCTTAGCCCCTCTCGATTGCTACGTCATCATTACTGTATTACTTATGACTAGACGCTGTAAACTGCGAAATGTTAGTTGGGCTTGTGATAATTATCACTCATTATCTCAAGTCCAACTAACATTTTAATTCCTGATCTCATGGGCTTCTTATGACGGCAGAAATTGATAATAGATGGTGAGATAATATCACCAGCTTATCATATTACACTGCATGGAAATGTTCGTTCTACATTATTTGTTCTGATCCATTTGATACAATCCAGCTATTTGGAACTTTGAAATTCCCACGCATTCTTACACGCAACAAACACGATTTTTATTCTTGACTGAAACAGTCAAAAATGAACTTTGGATAAATAGATATTGAGATAAGAACGACAAATTTTAATGTCATTTTACAACGAATTTGAAAGATATTACACTCCATGGAAAAAGTTTGTTGAACTTGTGATAACTATCACTTCTAACTCCCAACTAAAGTCCAATAAGAAATCTCATAGGCTTCAGTGACGGAAACTGATAATAGCTTTATGTCATAGCTTATCGTTATCAACGGAGGAAAATAGATAATGGAATTAATATTTGAATAAAATTATATTACACTCATTATCTCAACTAACATTTTAACGCAATTCATAGGCTTCTTACTAATTTGAGGAATCGATAATAGATGTTGAGATAATATCACCAGCTTATGATATTACCAAGGAACTGCGTAAACTACGCAGATTTTCCTCGTGCTGGAATAACACGCAAGTGATCTCAAAACTCCACATATTCTCAATGAATACCAGAAAGTGCGAATTACTCACTTAATATTTGAGTGCTTCGAAAAACAATTGTATTGCATAAAATTTTATCAGGGCTCGTTCTACAATATTTTTCTATCCATTTCATAATAATGCAGGTATTTTGAATTTTGAAATTCCCCCGATTTCTGACAAGAACAAATACGATTTTTAGTCTTGACTGAAACAGTTAAAAATCAACTACGGTATGGATCAAATAAATATTTTCGAGATAAGAACGAAAAATCTTAATTGATGACTTCATTGTACAACGAATTTGAACGTATATTAAAGGTCACACAAAAAAATGTTAATTAAGCATAGCATAAAGAGGTTTATGTTATAACAGTTTACTGTTATTATGACATGACTAGCAGTGGGGGGTTTACTGAAGGCTGAGAATTATAAAATCCAAATATCTTGGTTAATGTATGGGCTACTACATTTAAAATAAGATTCGTTCTATACATCGTATTAGTTAATGGCTGAAACCGGAACTAGAAAAGGGGGGGTTATATGTGAGGGGTTTATATAAGGGGAGGGGAATTTGAAGATTCAAAATATCTTCGTTCTTAGAAAATATAGAACCAATGTTCTTTTTATGCTCTACGATTGTTGATCTATACATTTTTTGCTGCTTCATGTATTAAGTGAGCTATTAGTTCTTATTTTCAGTTTTCAGTAAACTCCCACTACTACACATCGAGTCTTGACTTAGAAATAGAAAATATATCCTGAGAAGTGAATAATAACGTGGCCTAGCAGACGAGGGAAATATGCATAGATTACGCATCTCCTGCGTGACGTACTCGAACTCATGCAGACTTCATAACTTAAGTAAGAGACGTGACCTTCGTCATCCACCCTCGCGGTTGTATTTAAATCTGTTAAACGCACCTAGAACACTAGATGGCATATACATTTGTGACTAGTAACAGTAATTGTCGTTGGGAAGTTGAGAACATTAACAACGTCTATTATGGTCGTCTGGGAGTCAGACATAACTCGGAACCATTAGTGCTCGGCAGACGTCAGCCCCGAACACGAATAACAAATGATGTGGATGTAGCGCTATGAGACGGACGGACAGACGGACAGAAAGCGAGTCTATTTATTTTAGCATATAAATAGCCATTAAGCCGCCGGAGCAAAAGGACAATTATTTTAATAGCTTGCCACTTGAAGAGTCTTTTAGGAATTCCTGAGGTCAGAAATGGTGCTCTTCCGGCGCCTCCTAATGACTGTATTAAGGGGTCAACACAGTCATTTTGCAGCCAAGAAAAACATGATTTACTTCCCTTTTAAATGTTCGTCTACTAACTTTATTTTCGTATTCATCTGAAATTAGACATTGGGATTGTCATTTTTAGTAGAATTAGCCATTGAAGCTGCACTCACGACGCGAATTTGGAAAAATTTCATTAAATATCCATCAATCCTAAACAGATGACAAAAATGAGGTCCGTTTATAACTATATATATATATATATATAAACTCGATATTTAAACATTTTATGTAAAAAGACAGACCAAGTTCGTTATTGGCTAAAATCGGACCAGTGAGAGGGGGGGGAGTGGTTTAGAGGAGGGATTTTCAAAAATTCGAAATATCCCCGGTACCATACGTCGGATTAAAAACTTGTATAGAACCAATATTATTGTAAATTAAATTTGCTATAAATATTGTTCTATACATTTATTCTCTATCTTGAATATTAACCGAGATGTTTTCATTTTATTAATTGTAACGGACGAAATGAGATCGGCTAACTTCAGGTCTAGTCGTGAGTTTCCATCAAAAGCTTGTTCGGCCGATTCCGTAAGTATTAGACTGTCGTGAAATTTCTCTATTGTAAAAGTAGGAAATCTGCTTAGTTTACGCAGCCCTTGCGTGACGGACTTTTTTCTTAAAATAAACTAAACTAAAAATACTATAAATAAATTATTTATAAAATAAAACTATTTACAACAGAAAAACAAGATGTAGGTTACAATGATGAATTAAATAATAATATTAAGAGTAGTTCAGTTCCCAACAATTTATGCAATTTTACACTTGTTCAGTATATTTTCTTAATTGTTTTTTTTATTTATAAAATGAAAGTTTTTTTTCTTAACAGGCCAATTACATGTAGACCTTTTTCTTCCGTTTTAAAAACTTTTCTTTGGTATTTCCATACTTAAACGTTTTATGAAAAAGTAGAGATCAAGTTATTTATTTATACAGGAGCACCCGTATCTTGGTGATTTAGCTCAAAGTTTCACAATGTAAAATGAAAACAAAATTATAGAAAAATAACAAAAACTGAAACAACAAATAAAAAATTAAATACAATGTTGCATTTAAACATTAAATACTAGCAATAAATACAATTATTATTATTATTTATTAACGTCCACTTTTTGCAACTGTGGCTAATTGGGACGGGTTATCTACAGGTGACCACCCTTTCTAGCCAGGGAGGGATTTTAGGATGTTATTTAATGAATTTCGTCACTAAATAATTTCCATTGCCCAGGCGAAAATCAAACTCGCCACTCTAGGTTTGCCTTGTGAGATGAAGGGTAACTCGCATGGCTAACATGAACCCCATAAAGACAATTAATAAACATTAGACTAGTAATAAAGACAACAATTTAAAATGGTTTTAATAAATAAGTTATGTTATTCCTATATACTAGTAGATTTATATTATTAATTTGTTTTTTAGTTTTGTTTTATTTATTTAGTTTTGTGCCCCACATCAATGGTGATTGGCTTTATTAGGATGATATATTTACTCCTTCATGTGCTTACCTTTTTTGTACTTTTATATTATGGAAAATATTTCTTTAATATCCGATTCTTTCTCATACCCGTGCTTTGTCTAAAGAATATAATAAAATTAAGCCTTTTAGATCGTTTTTGGTATGCTGTAGACCTATTCTATTTTGTATTACATGTTTTTGTAAATGTTGATGTGTTTTAGATATGTTAGTATTTGTGGAATATATGGGCAGCTGCCAGTTAATAGTTCTGTCATATCATGGGGAATGCGAAAGTTTTCTCGTTGGATGCAGCCTGTCAGTATGTGTTTTATCATAAGGTGTTTGTTGCGGTATTTGCATATAGGGTTGTCAGTCCTTGACTTTGAGATCAAGTTAGTTAATCGCTGAAATCGGACAAGCTGGAGCAGGGGAGGGTTTTGGGGGCGAATTTTGAAAATTCTATGTATCTTTGTTATTATAGGTCGGATCAAAAAATTGTATAAAGGCATTCTTAATGAAAATTTAATCTCTATGTACGTTGTTCTGCGCATATTTTCTGTATCACGCATATTAACCGAAATATTTAGTTTCCCACTCCTTCTCTTACTCGAAGCATAATAACAATATGTTGTTGTATCAAGAACCACTTGATTCAATGCTTAAATAAAAAATATTGTATCCATTTTGGAGGTGCTGGGTGGTGAAGGAATTATTATCTCAGGTGAGAAAAAACGCCTCGTTCCTTCACTGTTCTTTATTCGTTGCGTCAGAGCGCTTTCAGATCATACCCTCCATCATCAGTGCCCTGCTGGCAAACAAATACCATAAAAACGTTATATAATATGTCATTTAATTTAAGAAATAAAGAAATTATATGTACGATGGTCAAGAATTAGAGTTAAAACATTTGTATGTTTGAAGTTGTCTTTAAAAAACATACATCTTTGTGAAGAGGTTAGTCATTGTCTCGCTGCCTATCTTTCTTCTTTTACGTTTTTTGTATGTCTTGCTTTCTGTAGCTCCTCCGGTGGTTGTTCCTTCATATTTGGTTTTTTAATTTTAATTTGATTATTCGCTTTTTACTATTTATTCTATTCTAGACCACTTAACTGTTAATATTCATTTATTTATTTTAATTATTTATTGAAATTGTGCATATATTCTACTGGCAAGTTTTTAATTTTAATCTGTAAAAATAGTTTTCTTATTTCTGTTAATATTCACTGGGACACTAATTTAAAATTTTTTAAAGTTGTATGTTTTAACTCTAATTCTTGACCATCGACATGTACATATATTTTCTTTATTTTTTAAATTAAACGACATATTATACAACGTTTTTATGGTAATTGTTTGCCAGCAGGGCACTGACGATGGAACATATGCTCTGAAAGCGCTCTGTCGCAACGAATAAAGAACAGTGAAGGAACGACGCGGTTTTATTTACCTGAGAAAAAATATTTTCTTCATTGACAATCTCATTGCAATCTTTATTGACATCAATGTGTGATACATACAAATAAGTATCGTGATTACGTCATCAATTAAGATATTCCATGCTTGATTTGAACATTTTAATTTGATTTGTACCATACTCTTTGTATCATTGTACTCTAGGCTTAGATTAGTTAATGACTGAAATCGGACAAGAAATAGGGGGGGGGGGTCAAAATTCTTTCTTTCGCATAGAAATAATATTCAAAATATTTATAAAATTAGCATTTATGTTGTAACTATTAGACGTATCAATTCGAAGGAAATAAATCTCAGCATTCCTTGTTGATATGCCTCGACCCTGGAGATTGGTATAATCATCTTGCTTTAGTAAGATAATGCCGTATGATGCAGCCAAACCACGATATCATATCTACAAATAGACTTTAAAAATACTATCTAATCAATTGACCGCAATGCCAGCAGGACCTTGATTCCAGAAAATGAGCTGATAATATACAAATGCGCAAAATATATGTCACTGAAATACAGGAAAATGCGAGGTACAGTAACAAAAATTATGCTAATTTAGCTTGAAATAAGAAACTTTGTGATATATTGGCTTAATGTTAATGAATTTGTGGTAATTGAATTCAAAATAAGATCGATTACATTGCATTATTCGGTCCATGTCTTAAAACAAAGATATTTTGAACTTTGATTTTCGTCATATACCACCCCTCTCACAAATCTTCCTATCCAGCTGTCATGTCTTTCGTTTTACGTAATACTCTTAAATGTTGAATTTGGAAACACCATACGACCGCTTAATTTGATAGGATTTAATTTTTGTAATGCACTAGGTTGGTTTTGAAGGATATTTGAAGCAATTTTGCCAAGATCTCGTCATGAGTATGTGACGCAGGAGACCAAAAAGAAAAAGGAACGCTAAGAGGAATAAAAATAAACTTCTATTTACAAACAAGATTAAAAAACAGAATTACTAATAATGACACACAAAAATATAATCATCATTCTTTCAAGTGCGACCACTAGAGCGTTAAGAGATAAATAGCTCGAAACGCACGCCATGAGTACAACCTCAATAGCTGAGTTCCCTTATAAAAGAAATCTGCTAAACCGGAAAATTACAATAAGTGTATTTAAAGAGCGGGACAAGTTTGTCCATGTGGTCTCCAGGAAAGGAAAGGACTTAGCCCACGTCGGCGAAGTTTATCCTGGACACCTGTTCCAGGACTGGAGAACCATATCGCCATCTTTATGGCCCATAGAATTCAAATTTGAACTTTCTTCCGGAACAAATAAGCTCCATGTACTCTTACTTGTCTCTCTTCTCATATTACAGTTGATGAGTATGTATATATATCCCAGATAAAAAAGTCCGTCACGCAGGGGCTGCGTAAATTAAGCAGAATTCACACGTGAAGTTTTACAATAGAAAAATCTGCCTACTAATAAAAGTAGTAGGGACGAATCTGTAAACCAATTCACGAGCGACGAATATTTTCGGAAACGGCCGAACTACCTTTCGGCGGAAAATCCTGAATATACACTCAATACAAATACAAATATCTCGGTTAATCTTCAAGACAGGGAATAAATGTATAGAACAATATATATAGTAAATTAAATTTGCAATAAGTTTGATACAATTTTTCGATCCGACGCATAATAACGGAGATATTTCGAATTTTCAAAAATCTCCCCACTAAATCCCCCCCCTCATCCCACTGGTCCGATTTCAGCCACTAACGAACTTGATCTTTCTTTTTATATAAAACGATTAAATATCGAGTTTGGTAACGATCAAACAAAAATTGCGACCGCTAAAGCGTAAACAGTTTCGTCATCTGCTGGGTAGGATCTATGTACATTTGAAGAAACTGTTCGAAAATCGCGCCATGAGAGCAACCTCAATAGCTGATTTCCCTTACGGGAAATCTTCTAAAATTACGTCATTCAGGGAGTGCGTAAACTAAGCATATTTCCCACATGGTTGTATAACTCACTATGTATCTGTCCTCCCTTTAATTTTAGCAGATTTCCCTTAAGGGAAATCACCTATTGAGGATGTACTCATGACGGAATTTTCAAAATTTTTCTTCAAATGTCCATCGATCCTACCTAGTAGATGACGAAAATGTGGTCCGTTCAAAACTGTATATATATATTTGTCTGTTACCACTCTAGCGGTCGCAATATTTGTTTGATCGTTACCAAACTCAATATTTAGTCGTATTATGTAAAAAGAAAGATCAAGTTCGTTAACGGCTGAAAACGCACCTGAGGGAGGGGGGGGTGTTTAAAGGGGAGGGTTATCGAAAATTCGAAATATCTCCGTTACTATTCGTCGGATCGAAAAATTGTACAAAGTCAATCTTATTACAAATTCAATTTATTAAAAATATTGTTATATACATTTATTCTCTATCTTGAATATTAACCAAGATATTTGCATTTTTATTAAATCCTGGGCGGCTAACGGACGAAGTGTCTTTCCCGCCAAAAGCTAGTTCGGCCGTTTCATTAAGTGCTTGGCTCTCGGGAAATTTCTCAATTGTAAAACTTCACGGGGGAAATCTGCTTAGTTTACGCAGCCCCTGCGTGACTTTTTAAAATAAAATCCTATAAGTAGGAAGGGCAATTTACTGAAAGCAGAAAATGAAAAGAAAAATCTCCGCCATGCAGTGGCTGCGTTTATTAAGTAGATTTCCTAGGTGATGTTTTACAATTAATAAATCTTCATACTGGCAACACAACACCACCCTGAATATTAAGTGAATAAATACAAACGGTAATGAGACATTTTTCAGTCAATTTACATTTTAATAAAATCCACAACAATCAGCGTTTGAATTATATTCAATCACGTCAGCCAACCTCTTGAAATGAGGTCCGTTCAAAACTGTATATATATATATATATATATATATATATATATATATATATATATATATATATATCTGTTACCGCTCTAGCGGTCGCCATTTTTGTTTGATCGTTACGAAACTCGAAATTTAGTCGTTTTATGTAAAAAGAAAGATCAAGTTCGTTAACGGCTGAAATCGGACGGGGTTAGAGGGGAGGATTTTCGAAAATTCGAAATATCTCCGTTACTATACGTCGGATCGAAATAATGTATAGAATCAATCTTATTGGAAATTACATTTACTATACATATTGTTCTATACATATTTTCGGTATAATGAGTATTAACCGAGATATTTGTATTTTTTGTAATGAGTTCCGCTTTCAGTAAACCCCTACTCCTACTAGGGACATATTAATAATAAGCTGATATCTCATGAACCACCTCATTATTAGGTTAAATACAAAATACTGTTTTCAACAAAGCTTTATTTTACGAGGTACAAACAAATACGTTCTGTTGAACCCCCCCCCCCTTTTTTTTCTTGGACTACAAAAATGTGAGTGATTGAGATAGAAATTATTTTGATTCATTTCAAATTACTCCACTAACTATAGTAAATAGTTTCCGAATAAAATTAATATTTTATATTCAGATATATTTCTTTAATTGTTTGTTTTTCCGGTCTGTCTATTGTTACTGCGCTACAAGGTTGGCTAACCTGTTTGTTTACAATCCAGCCGTATTACGTTGTAAGGACTATTAACTTATATTGTAAATTCACTGAAAGATTTCTCATTGCCGTTTGCAATTATTCACTAATATTCACGGAAGTGTTACCTGTATGTATATTTATCTATTGTAAACCTTCGCTGGCTAACCTGCTTGTTCCTTAATCATGTGGAAAACTCATAACCGTCTGAATCGTATTTTGCCCCCCCCCTTTCTATTTTCTTCCCGGATTCCTAAATTTGGAATGGTTGTGATTCAAATTATTCTGGTTTATTATTAATTACAGTACTAGATATAATAAATAGTTATGAATAAAATTTATAATTCAAATATATTTCCGTAATTGCTTTTATTTCCGGTAAAAGCTGGCTAACCTGATTGTTTACAACTCAGACTGTTTGCTATCAGGAAGGTTCTTACCATTTGACTTGCCCTTTATTTGTTTACTTAATATTCACAGCACTATTAAGTCTTACAAATAAAAGATATTCTGTGGTACTATTTAGTGTTGGTGTAATAAGTGTTCAGAGCGCTGCTATCATTAACGGTAAGTCCATCTTTTGTGTTCTTGTTGTTTTTTTGAGATTGAATTGTTTTTAATTTAATCTCGGAGCCTAACGTACGAGAGTTACTTTCCCGCCAAAAGCTAGTTCGGCCGTTTCTTTGACTGGCTCGGCTCTCGTGAAATTTCTCTATTGTAAAACTTCACGTGGGAAATCTGCTTAGTTTACGCAGCCCCTGCGTGACGGACCTTTTGTTATTTCCTGGGTAAAATATTTCAGGAAAGTTATCGAAAAACGCGACAACCTCAATAGCTGATTTCCCTTAAGGAAAATTTGTACATAAAATGATGGTCAAAATAAAATATTTTCCCTGGTCTTATTAAAAGTATTTCTGAATCATTTTTAGTAAGGGAACTATTTATTTTTACTCAAAGGCTACAAACATTTGTCAACGACAAGCCACTTAGCCCATGTTGCTGTAAAGAAGAGAGTTCCTCTCTTGGAAGAGTTTTGGCTGAAAGCCGGACAAGTTGGTGAGTTTCCGCATCAAAAGGTTTGCGGAAAAGGCCGACTCCTTCCCACTTATTATTTACCTGTGAGAGTGGTCGGTGGGTTAGCAACGAACCACAGCCAATACAGTCCATACACCGGGCACGGGCGAACAAACGGAAAAGAAGTGTATGGGCCACTCCAGTAAGAGAAAAGTTTGTCCAGAGGCAGTAAAGGAGGTAACTCCATTACCCCAGATGTTCTGGGTCCCTGGCTGTTTTATCCGAAGCAATCCTAGGAATTCAAAGCTGGAATAACATAAGTCCGTCACGCAGGGGCTGCGTAAACTAAGCAGGTTTCCCAAGTGCAGTTTTATAATAGAGAAATTTCAGAATAGAGAGTCAAACAGTTACGGGAAGGGCCCGAACTAGCTCTTGACGGAAACTCACGACTAGACCCGAAGTTAGCCGAACTCATCTCAGAAGCTGAAAACAGAAAAATGCAAATATCTCGGTTAATATTCAAGATACAGAATAAATGTATAGAACAATATTTATAGTAAATTTAATTTGCAATAAGATTTATTCTATACAATTTTTCGATCCGACGCATAATAACGGAGATATTTTGAATTTTCAAAAATCCCCCCCTTTAAACCCTCCCTTCCACTGGTCCGATTTAAGCCATTAACGAACTTGATCTCTAATTTTGCATAAAACGTTATCCAGTTTAGTAACAATAAAACAAAAATTGTGACCGGTAGAGCGTTAACAGGACAAATATATAAATATATATATATATATATATATATATATATATATATATATATATATATATATATATATAATTTTGAACGGACCTCATTTTCGTCATCTCCTGGGTAGGATCGATGGACATTTGAAGAAATTTTGAAAATGTAAAATATCTGCTTGACTAATAGTCGTACCGAAAAAGTGTATAAAATAAATCTTATTTCAAATTAAATGTACTATAAATATTGCTATGTACATTTATTCTCTATCTTAAATAATAACAGAGATATTTGCATTTTACTGGTGTCAGTGGTGTTAATGAACACTCACTCATTTTAGGAAATCAGCTATTGAGGTCGGACTCATGAATATATATATATATATATATATATATATGTATATATATATATTTGTCTGTTACCTCTCTAGCGGTCGCAATTATTATTTAATCGTTACCAAACTCGATATTTAATGGTTTTATGTAAAAAGAAAGATCAAGTTCGTTAACGGATGAAGTCGGACCATTGGGAGGGGGGGGGTTTCCGAAAATTCGAAATATCACAGCTACTAAACGTCGGATCGAAAAATTGTATAAAACCAATCTTATTGCACACTAAATTTACTAAAAATATTGTAATATACATTTATTTGCTATCTTGAATACGGGTATTAACCAAGATTTTTGCATTTTTCAGCGTTCAGCAAAACCCCAAAATTCAACTTATTTTACATAAACAATACTCTATTATATAATAAACCACATTAGTCGAAGCTTAGATACCAAATATGTTATTCATGACACCTTTTTGATTCGAGATACATGCAAATATGCCCTGGTGTCGCCCCCCCCCCTCCTCGTCTTAAGGTCTTGGATTACTAAAATTTGATTGATTGATTTAACAATTGTTCTGACTCATTATTAATTACTGTACTAGGTATAGTAAATTGTTCTCAATAAAATTAATATGTTATATTCTGATATATAATTGACTGAAACATTTTTTAGTACCGTTTTTATTTATTCACGGTGGTGTTGTGTTAGCAGTATGTAGATTTATCAATTAGTAAACTTCACAAGGGAAATCTGCTTAGTTTATGCAGCCCCTGCGTGACGGACTTTTCTGAAAACAAAAGAAACAGAATTACTAAGATAGCCTAATCAAGTGTGATCAGTCTATAGCAATAACAGCGAATAGCGATAAACGGCTTTGAACAAGTAATTATTTTTTCTGTATATCATGAGTGGCCTCCCGTTAACCCTTTTTTCACCATACTACGATGTAATCATCTGTTTTACACACCTGATTTGCGGCCCGAAAGCTACACTTCGCCGCCCTAGGGCCGCAAAATCAGCTGTTTATTATTTTAATTCATTCATTTCATTATATACATTATATTAGTTTGTTTTCCTCGTATAAATCGAAATAACTTTTTTTAGCATTTTGAAATATATCAGTTGTATTAAATGAAACACACATATGTTCATCTCTCTTTATTAACTTACATAATAACATAACGTAAAACAATCCATACATTAAACATTCATCATGTCCCCATAACCACAAGATAACCTTCTAACAAAGAGGTACACTTAACCAAAAGAAAATCTTGTTTTTGATTAATGTTATATCGTATTAATATTTATTGTAGTATGGTGAAAAATAGCGTTCGTGCCTCGGGCCAAAGTGCTTTTGCCGGCCCTCGAACTTTTCACGACCTCGACTTCGTCTCGGTCAAAAAATATACTATTTCATTTATAAATTCTTGAAGTGTTATTTTAAATAATAAATTGAATTTCTTTTAATTATGACTTAATAATCGTCGTGAAATTGATGTCATCTCCATAAGCGATAAATACCTCAAGCTCCTTTGACTGATCCATTCATTACCTCTTTTACGGTGTTATGAAACTCTATACATAAAGTCTTCGTCGTTCCGAATTGTCATATCGTTAAGGACAAATTACTCCGACAAGTGACACATTGTATTAGTATATACGAGCCTTGATTAGATGCTTATTCTTATTCCAAACAGGACATGACAGCACACGGGCGAAGTTATTCCTGGAGGAAGTTGCAATTGACACACAAGGAATATGTCTGTTTGAAATATGCAACTCATAATTAGTAAGGAGTAAGTCAAACAGAGCGGGAGGAACAACTTGATGCTCGTTCACGAGCCAGCGTTCAACCCGAACCATAGAGTCTTTTGAATAAACATGATGTCACGGGTCTCTTGTTAGTTCTTACATTAACAACTTAAAATATTTATATTCTGACACGTAGCCCCATGTAAACAGAGGCTCATGGTTCCTGTGTTTATATGTCCTCTCATTAGAGGGCACAAGTAAAAAGAGAGGCTTTTCTTGCATGTCCTTTCATATTTCTAGACATATATAACAGTGCTACAACTTAAGAACTCACCTTGAAGTATAGTATTTAAGAGGGAGAAAAACGTAAGAATGGAATATTTAGTGGCATTCGTGCATAACAGACGCTCTTTGTGAGAATGGAAGTTAACACTTATAACAATTATTAATATCTAGGAATTAATTACTGGGCGCCGCACACTGTAGCAAGTGATAGGATAAGCCGGACATTCATTCTCCATTTCTACTGGTCCTAGAATATTGATTCTGGTCTCATTTTAAAGCACATCCAATACTCTATTGAACTACCTGATCGGCAACTTTTTAAGCAATTTTGCCAGATGCGATATAACGGTAGGATGAATTTTAAATGTGTACATACAGATTATGTATCGCTTACTAAGTAGAGAATTGTGATTTGTAGACACATAATATCAACATATGTTTTATAAATTTTTATTTTTTTAATAAATTGAAGTTCACAAACGTAATACTAAAATTGTAAACAAAAATATATCTAGAATAAAAATTAATTTATTCTTTTAATCAATACAATGCTAACTTCAAACGGAGTTCACTTTATGACACCTTGGACCTTTTTAAAAGGACAGTAAAAATATTTCGACAAGAAAAACACGTATTTAACTATTTCTTCGAATGTGAATGGCGGTGTTAATTGCGTAGAGGAGGAGGCGTTTTACACCGTACGTAGTTGGGAAAGGTCCGCGGGAGGTATAATACGTCTTCCGCACCGAAAGTGTTAACACTAAAAGTAAAATATTTAATGAATAGGCAAGTTTAGGCAAGATCTGACGACGTTGTAAATAAGACAATATACTCCTAAAAGCATGCCAAGTGGTATTTTTTTCAAGCAAATACAAGCGATTTGCGAATTCAATAAAATAAAATTATTTTCAGATCGATGTAAAAAAAAAAAAAAATTAGAGGAATTTTAAAAACATTTTGCGCCAGTTTTTGATTTGTTATAATACCCTTAATGTGTACTGGAAGCAACAATAATTTATAAAATGAAATAAGAGTTCACGTCGAATTTAATAAGCCAAGGCTTTTTTAACATAGCAATTATAACCAGGCATTATGTAAAAAATATGGCTAAAAATCAATCTGCTGAATTGAAAAGGGTTTATGTGGTACTAACAATACAATCAAAATCCCAAGTTAAAACTTTTATTTTTTCCCCCAATGTCCAACATTACTGAAGGATCGCTCCAGTGTGCGCCGGTGGCCGAGTTGGTTAGACGTGGTACCTCTACCACTACTACCACATAGCTGAAGGTTAAAATAAGTTCAGGCTCAATTCCCGGCAAGGGAGAGCGCGCTAGTGTTGCATCCCTTATGAAGCAGCGTGAGTCTAAACAGTATATATGTACGTGTGACTGCCCCTCGAGATGACTAACGATTATGACTCTCTTAGATCCCGTCCACGAGCAGGCTGACAGCGTGAACTGGCCACAGACCCTCCGGAAACAATTCCAGGTCCTCCTGGGATAGCGGGGGTTGTACGCCGAATTGATCACTCGCTATGTAAAAAGAGTTATTACTAATCCCACGAATCTCTCTCGTGGATGGCTAAAGATCTTCATCGAAGAATGTTCACCGATTCTACCTAGAAGATTATGAAAATGAGGTCCGCTCAATATATAACTCTTAGTTAATAATCTCATTTGTTTTGTCTGAATGAGAGTATATTTTTCGCGTGTTATTGCATTTGCAAGTGGGTTTGTATATTCCTTCCATACTGTACATCGGTATTTTTGTAGATCTCTCCTATTGCCCTGGCAAATTTCTGTCGTCATGGACTGAATCTTAAGTTTTACATGGAACGCCTAAATATCTACTTTCGAAGTTATATTTTTATACTGAATTTCGAACGAATATTATGACATCTACTAGGGAGGATCGAAGGACATATGGAAAAGTAAGGGAAATCTGATAAAAAATACAATAAAAACGTTTTCTAAGTTGTGCTCAACGATGCTCTCTAATAGTGGGTATTGGTAATGCGCCCATACGTACCAATGCTTTAGAAAATGACGTCTGCTCGTTAAAAAGTTTGAAGGACCGTAAGCGTTGGTCGGACAGACATTGGCGAAAGTTAAAGGGCTTTCGACTGAGCATGCCGACTCTAAAAAGGGAATTGGTTACGAACAGCCATGACTGTTCTCGTGAGGAACTTGTGATTGGTTTCTCAAGGGCGGGGTATGATGAATAAAATATTGTAAGGACGAGACGCAGTCGAAACATTCTTGTCAAGAGTCAATTTGCATTGGTGAGTAGGGCGAGGAAGGCAAAAAGAGTTAGTATAAGCCGTGTTGAAGGGCTGGGCCTGTTCGCACGTTCGTTTTACGATCTGAGACCAGGCCGTGCCGAATCTAACAGGTATGTCTGTCTGTCCTTTCATCTGAGCCGCCCTCCTTTCTACTCGAAGGATATCTTCTGCTGTCTGCGACTCATCAAACTCAGGATAATGCTCTTCATGTCTGGTGGAGCAGATGATGGGAACTGTGTCAAAGAAAAAAAAAAATCTCTACCAACGGTAAAACTAGCCTAGCTGCGAGGACATGCAGAACTTTGGAGTGTTAGTTGGATTCCAGATTTGTATTTGAAAGGAGGAGAAAAAGTGCGTGCGAGTCCACATATAGCTTAAAAAAGTCCGTCACGCGGGGGCCGCGTTAGCTAAGCAGATTTTCCAAGTGCGTCACCTACTTGCGTTTATCGCAAAGCCTAAAAGTTCAATGAGAACAATATTTGGCAATTAGGCTTCTAATTATGTGCTTCATAATATATCACCTTATTGTTAATATGACATGAGCAAGAGAGGGTATTTGCTGAAGGCCTAAAACTAAAAAAATGCAAATATCTCGGTTAATAATCATGATATTGAAAAAAAATTCCATGACGACATTTACATTAAATAAAAGTTTTCAATCTGACATATAATAACGGAAATATTTAGAATTTTCAAATTTCCCCCTCTAGCACTCCCCCCGCCACCACCACAACACTAAAAATGCGACCACTAGAGCGGTAACAGACAAATACACACACACACACACACACACACATATATATATATATATATATATATATATATATATATATATATATATATATATATATAATTTTGAACGGACCTCAATTTAGCAGATTTCTTTCGTCATCTACTAGGTAGTATCGATGGACACGTGAAGAAATTTTTCAAAAATCGCGTCATGAATACAATCAATAGCTGGTTTCTTTTAAGAGAAATCTGCTAAAAATATTTATGTATGCTACTAGCGCGATAACCCTCGCTGTCCTACAATATGAGTCGCTTGACCAACTCCAGCAAAGGTACGATGACCTACAAATTTTTCCCAGATGTTAGGACTAGAACTAAGCTGACGTGGTACGTCCCAGATTACTTCACCAGCCAACTTATCAGTGGTCACGGGGACTTCAATAACAAGCTCCACTTCTTCAAAAGAAAGGAATCCCCATTGTGCTCCTGTGGCGAGTTGGATACGGCTGACCATGTGATCCTCCAATGTCCGCGTTTCAACGCCAAGCGTATTCGGCTAATGAGTGCTTTCTCATATGTTAACTGGCCTCCTGAGAGCTACCATATGTTGATGAACGACGCTGATAGATTTTCAGCGTTCAGGACCTTTGCCCAAGAGATATTGAAAACCAAGTAAAAATGTTATTTGCAAATTATATGTATATATGTATTGTTTATGTGAGTTTAGGTTAGTATTTAGGCTTTAGGTATGTAGGCTAGTTAATTAGGCTCTTGCTGCCACTTCTCTGAATAGAGGCAAAGGAGTCGCAGCTGCGGGTTCCCCTAGGACTTTTCGGACTTAAACTAAATCTCCCAAATATTGCACTTAGGTAACTGGTGAGTTAGGCTAAGTTACCTGGCCCAATTTATTTTTCAAAATTTTATATCTCTTAATAAATGGAGACCGCTGGTATGGGGAAACCCAAAGGTACAGTGGGGGCAGAGGTGGAGAAAAAAATGACCTACAATAATAGAATATAAAATTGAACAATCCAAGAAATTAAAAACTGTATATAATTATATTTACATGTAAGTGGTAAATAGTTTAGTATAATTTAATTACTTTGTAATATATGCTAAAACAATCACAAATACTGAGTAATCACAAATCTAAATTTTACAGTTCATAAAGGGCATAATAACTAAGGGAATAATTCCCTAAATATGTTTGTTACAAAAAAACAAAAAATAACAAAAAAAAAAAACAATAATAGTACAGCATTAATAAGTGAGACGAGATCAGAGATTTATCATATATGGTAGAATTTGTCGTTAGATTTCCTATATGATCCCTTATAAAACAAACTTTAAAATTGAGGAGGGGACGGAAAAGTTTTGAAAAATATGGCATTTAAAAAAATTCTGATTGCTCAGTTCCAAGGTCATGAAAATCTATAAAACTATCATTTGAAAATATTTTTAATACCCATTACCGTTTCAACAATATTCTCTCAGAAATATAAAACCAATTTTTTTTTCCAAAGGTGATTTTACCACTTCAAGTCGTAGTCTGCAAGAACAAAAAATATATCGTGTTACGGATGAACTACTATACATATACATAAAGTTTCAACATTTTTTTGGATTTTTCGGATTCCCAACCTTTCTTGTTAGAAATATAATGATATGTATAGTAATGTATTTTCCATCTTTATTTGGTATTTTTCTTTGCTATTAAAACTTTTGTTGCAGTACCATTTGTCTTGGGCCTAAACAGGTCTGAGGCATATCTTCGGATTTGAACGATTCTATTCATTTTTATTCCTTAACTTGTCACCTGTTGAATATCATTTGGGAGTCAGATTAGAAAATTTAATATATCCCCTTTATTATGTTTCGATCGGGAAATGCTATAGAACCAATAATGTTGATTTATTGATGCTCCACAGCTATTTTTGGATTTTTAGTAGCTCAAATATTTAGCTAATTATTCGTAATTTCGAGTTTTGAGTCTTCAGTAAATCCCCAATTCTACTTATCGGATACTTACAAGTAGAAAATATATAAGACATTTCAGAACCAACTCAATATATAGAATAGGTATTTGACACAGTTCACGTCTTCCCCGCTACGATCTGAAAAGCATTAAGTATTCTGAGTTTCATGAATTCCTGATAGCGACAGCAGACGATACGCCAGTAAGGCTAATTCCGAATTTTTATCTACAGGTTACCACCCTTTCCGAACCAGGGGGAACTAAGGATTTAATTTAATGTGTCTGTTGCTAAATAAATTCCTCTTGCCCATGCGAGAATCTAACGCATCACTCCAGGTTTACCAAGTAAGATTAAGACCGTTTTAAACCACTTAGCCTGAACCCCCAAATGGAATATAATATTGTGAAAAGAGTGGATTCACATAGACGTCAATGGTAGCAACAACTAGCCGTTGATTTCATTTTTAAACATTTCATCATTTTTAGCTTTAGTAAACCAAATTTGAGTAAAAGGTGTACCATTAAATATTCGATGGGCGAGATACAAGGAGCTGAATAATCTAATTTACAGTCACCTTTTTTGTCTACCTTGGAGATTTTTATCTCCAGAAAAAACCCAGGCAGGTCAACTAGAAGCTTAGACCTGTTACTGTGAGCTAGTAAAGGATTTCCATAGCTAAGGTCATTTGAATAGAAATTACGATGTAAGGCTTGCCAGGTAATGTAGTTAGTTAACTCAGGGAGTTAAAGTCTGTCAGTAAAAAAAAGGTAACGATTTTTTTTTTCAATTCCTGGTCAAGTGAAAGTGTTTACTTTGTTTCATTATATCTTCTCCAATTATGTGTGTGTGTGTGTGTGTGTCTGTATATGTTCCTTTGGAATGTAAGGCATTGCGGGAGCGACTTTTGGACTCTTCTCAAAAGAGCCTAGAATTGATTGAACATGTAGGATAGGCAAAGAATATCCTGAACAAGTTGGACTAAAAAAAAACGTGGAAGTTTTGAACTGGGTGTGTGAAAGTAAAAGGCATGTAGTCTATGAGATAAAGGAGGATTAAACTTACTGAGTTTATGATGAGGCACTACCATTTCATCACAAACATATTTAAAAATGAAATTCTTGGTCCCAGGGGAAGAGAAAAACCTATTTTAAAACTTCAAATATCTTATGGATTTTAGTGAGTTTAGTAATATGAAAAGAACAGCTTCCGAGTAAATGCTGCATAAAATGCTTGCTACTACAAGGAATGTAAAACAATCACTAATACAAAAATATAGCCAATGAAGGAAAGGTGCTGCAAAAAAAAATCAATTCATATCGTTAAAAAACACACTATGAAATATACTTCGCCTTGCGTGCTTCTAGCAGATTTCCATTAAGGGAAATCAGCTATTGAGGTCTTACTCATGACGTCATTTTCGATTTTTTTCTTCAAATGTCCATCGATCCTGCATTGTAGGTGACGAAAATGAGGTCCGTTCATAATTATATATATATATATCTATCTATCCATCTATATATTTGTCTGTTACCGCTCTAGCTTTACGGCTGAAATCGGACAAGCGGAGGAGGATTTAGAAGAGGAGAATTTCGAAAATTCTTAATATCTCCGTTATTATGCGTTGGAAAAATTGTATAGAACCAATCTTAATTCAAATGTAAGGTTCTATAAATGTTGTTATGTAAATTTTTCCCCTTTCTTGACTATTAACCGAGATATTTGCATTTATTAGTTTTTGTCTTGACTTTAGTTTTGACTCATCTCATATTAACAATATGTTATTACGTTATGAAGCACTTTATTAGAAGCTTATTGTTCTCATTGGACTTTTACGTTCTGAGATAAATAAACATACGTAACGCACGTGGTAAATCCGCTTAATTAACACAGCCACTACATGACGAACTTTTCTTTAACGAAGTAAGGTAACCACTACGAATTCTGCTCAATTCGACAAAATTATGAACTATGTTTGCTCGTATTGTTGTGGATAGAAATTTCCAAACTACAGGACCTTAGGTTTTGCAGGAATTGACTGCGAAGGAGATTGAGCTGCCAAGAAATACATGCCGACATGGAATTCTTTATGAGTTGTGGGGCTATTGTTATTAGAATGCATAGTGCATCGGAGATGTCAAGAGGTTTCCAACACAGTGTTCGCTAAGAAACGTGCGTCTACAACAAAAAGTAACCCTATCTTCTTCTATTTATTTACTTTTAAACGCACGAACAGGAAAAAGAAGTCCGCCCGGGGCTGCGTAAAGTAAGCAGATTTTCTACATGTTGGAATGACTCACTACTGATCTCATCTCAGCATATATTCTCTATTTAAAATAAAGTACGTAACACAGGGGCTGCGTAAACTAAGCAGATTTCCCGCACGAACTTTAACAATAGATAATTATAAATACTAGTAACACAACCACCGTAAATATTAGGTGAATAAATACAACTGATAATTCGAATCCTTCCAATGGGAAGCGTCTGAAATGTAAACAAACAGTTCTTCCATCTTCCAACACGAAAGAAAAAGTCCGTCACGCAGGGGCTGCGTAAACTAAGCAGATTTCCCATGTGAAGTTTTACAATAGAGAAATTTGCATACTGGTAACACAACACCACGTTGTGTTGAACCGTGATTAAATACAAACGGTAATGAGGAATCTTTCAGTTAATTAAAATAAATTCCCAACTAAAACGGCTACTGAATTGTAAGGGGGGGGGCGGATGAACAGAACGTATATGCATAAATCTCGTAAAGTAACGAAGTTAAGGTAAGGTTAGAAACGACAGGTAAGGTTAGAAGAAGCTTCCACCTGAGAAAATCGCGTCATGAGTACGACCTCAAAAGCTGATTTCCCCTAAGGGAAATCTGCTAAAACAATTACTGTAATATAACGTATTATTTTCATTGAAAACTATTTACTATAGCTTGTACTGTAATTTATAATGAAACAGAATAATTTTTATCTCAACCAATCAAGTTTAAGTAGTCACCAGAACATATTTGCATGTTTCCAGTATATTAAAGGTCTCTTCAAAACATCATTTGGTATTTAAGCTTTGAATAATGTGATTTATTACATAACAGAATATTGTTTACGTGTCATAAGTAGAACTGGGGGTTAGCGGAAGGCTGAAAACTGAACAATGCAAATATCTTGGTTAATATTCAAGTTAGGGAATAAATGTATATAACAATACTTATAGTACATTTAATTTGCAATAAGATTTATTTTGTAGACTTTTTCAATCCGACCTATAGTAACGGAGATATTTTGAATTTCCAAATTTTCGCCCTCTAACCCCCCCCCCCCTCCTTGTCCAATTTCAGGCATTAACAATCTTGATCTTAATCTTTACATAAAACGATTAAATTTCGAGTTTGGTAATGCTCAAACAATAATTGCGACCGCTAGAGCGGTACAGGCAAATATAAATACAGTTATGAGCCTCATTTTCGTCATCTACTAGGTAGGATCGGTGGACATTTGAAGAAAACTTTCAAAAATCCCGTCATGGGTACGACCTCAATAGCTGATTTCCCTTAAGGAAAATCTGTTAAAATGAAATACCATGAGTAGAAGTGGATGGCTAATAAAATCTTAATTATTGACGTCATCATATCAATTATTTCCATTTTACACATAAAGGTCCGTTTACTGTTTGGCTATGTCAGCTAGGTTATCGTAACAGAATATTTTGATTTTTGTGAGTTTTGGCATAAGCCAACCAATTCAGATAATCAGCTACCCACCCAATTTAGAACACCGCCCCTACCCACATCGTGTCCAGCTGGGAAACTGACCATGTGGTGGACAGGAGTAGATGCCCAGTGCTAAGGGTGTTACATTTTCTTAGATGAGAAACTATCAATCTTCATAGCCAGAGGTCAGATGGCAGACCAATCTTTAAACCATTTATTGGAAAACGGGCATCCGGCCTTCCAAGAGGTCATTTTCAGGTCTCGTAATTACTCAATTAATTCCAGTTTCTGAAACAGTTCTCAATAGGCATAGCTAATTTTGTACAATACTTCCAGTCCAACACAATGCAACATAGATATTTCGAATTTCGAGCCATTTTCTCGCTAAAACCAACCCCTCCCCCAAGGCCGATACCAGCCATTATGTAATATAACCAAAACAATACATGGTATTTAAGCTTTGGTGTAACTTGGTATATAATAAAGTGGTTCATAATATAATTGCTGATTGTTAACTAAGAAATTCAAATATCTCGGTTAATATTTAAGTTAGAGAAAATATTTGATAAACAATTCAATTTGTAATAATATTGGTTATATACACGTTTTCGATCTCACACCTAATAATCGAGATATTTCGGATTTTAAATATTGTCCACCTCTTAAACCCGATTTCTGCTGTTAACGAACTTAAATCTTCAGCTTTAGAGAAAACGCACACATCCTTCTATGTTTTTTTTCGTAACTCAAGTACTAAGCGAGTTATTTGTTCTTCTTGATTTCAAAGTCTTCAGTAATCCCCCCCCCCCCGCTTCTACTCAACTGTAGAAATAGAGAATATGAGGTGAGGTGAGATCACCTGTCTAATACCAGCACGTGGAAAATGTGCTTAGTTAACGCAGGAGCTGCCTGAAAGCCTTTATTAGCAGATTTTCCTTAAGGGAAATCAGCTAATGAGGTCATACTCATAACATGATTTTCGAAATGTTTCTTCAAATGTCCATGGACTAGGAGGTACAAAAAGGAAGTTCGTTAAAAATAATATATATATATATATATATATATATATATATATATGCGGTCGCAATTATTGTTTAATTGTTACCAAACACGATATTTAGTCGTTTTA
This sequence comes from Riptortus pedestris, assembly GCA_019009955.1. Classification (NCBI taxonomy): domain Eukaryota; kingdom Metazoa; phylum Arthropoda; class Insecta; order Hemiptera; family Alydidae; genus Riptortus; species Riptortus pedestris. The sequence continues at coordinate 9,111,144 of CM032230.1, read as the reverse complement.
TGTACAAAACAAAACAGAAGATAAAGTTCGTTGACGGCTGTAAATCGGACCAGGGGAAGGGGGGTTTAGAGGGGAGGAATTTCGAAAATTCGAAATATCTCTGCTACTGTACGTCGGATTGAAAAGTTGTGTAGAACGCGTCTTATTGCAAATTAAATTTACTATAAATATTGTTATATACATTTATTTTCTATCCTGAATATTAACCGAGATATTCGAATTTTTCAATTTTCAGCCTACAGCAAACACCCAGTCATGTTATATTAACAATAAGCTGTTATTTCATGAACCACTTTATTACAAGGTTAATTGACATGTATTGTTTTCATTGAACTTTTACTTTGAGAGATATATGCAAATATGTTCTGTTGACTACCCCCTCCCCTTTTATTTGTTCTTGTATCACGAAAGATTTCTCATTACCGTTCGTATTTATTCACTTAACATTCACGGTAGTGTTACCTGTATGTATATTTTTCTATTGTAAACCTTCGCGTGGGGAATCTGTTTAGTTTACGCAGCCCCTGCGTGACGGACTTATTTTTTCCACACGATATCCCTCCCCTGTTATCTTGGCCTAATTGCTGAGCGGACTTTTAGTTTTTTCATGAAAATCTGCTAAAATAAATCATCTGAGCCAAGAAACATTCAGTAGAAAATAATTTATTAAATGATTCTTTTCAAGCCGATCGTTCAACACAGTAGCTGTAAACCCCTAAGAAATACTTGCATATTTAGTGTTTTCACATACCATTAAAGGTTCTAGTAAAAATGACATTGCAATTTTTTTACTAGGAAAATTGATTTCCGTAAGTAGTTATGGGACATTTTGATTCCTATGACAATGTACATAAATTATAAATCTGTTTCTAAATTAAAATTTGGAATATCTCCGTTACCTTATTAATGGATTCCAGACCACTGCCTCTAGGAAGAATATGTAATGGTTGTCGTTGAAATAATAGTGCTCCTTTATAAAGAAGGTTAAGTAAAATCAATCCTAGTTTAATTTTTCTTCGTAGTTTAATGGCAGGGGTCACCAATACAAACACCTTTCTTTAAAAGCACACTTTATTTACTATTGCCCTGCATGTTTCGTGACTTACCTACCCCTCTTCTGGGGCCATCCCTACTCAACAAATAATAACAATAATTTGTAGTAAATTCATTGCTAAATTAAAACATCACTATCACTCATTAATGTGTTAATGTAATAATTTAAACTTTATTATAACATGATCGAGTTTGGAAAGTTCAAATAAAATTGACCTGAAATGGAAAATATTTTATCCAGATCGTAGTCCAAAATAAAGGCAAACAAACCCTAAATCTTAGTGTTTTTGTAGTTTGGGATGATTACACGCTGGATTTTTTTTATTTATTTATACAGGAGCACCCGCATCTTGGCGATTTGGCTCTAAGAATGGTAGTAATGGGTGGAATACTAATAGGGTTATGTTTAAATTAAATGAACTTCTTTTAAATCCTTTCCATTTTAAACTCAATATAGAGAATAGAATTGTCCTTTAATCTTTTTATATAAACCTTGGCCCATAATTGCTCATTAATTCCAGGTTGTAATCCAGTCAGGTACTTACGACGATCTAGAAATAAAAGTGTAAACTAGCGCTCGGTGGGGTGATTGTAGTAACTACTAGGGGTGGTAAGATGGCCGCCTCCTAGTCCATTAGGGCTAGAATCACAGATACAAGCCCTGCTCCTACAGTTGGCAACATTGCATTTAACCCCCATTCGTTTTGTCGTCCTACTTTACACTCCTTTCTTTCCTTTCAACATTAAACTTACCCTTATTTTGCATTTCTCCTTTCTCCCCCCCCCCATCTCCCAATCTCTCTCTCTCTCTCTCTCTCTCTCTCTCTCTCTCTCTCTCTCTCTCTCTCTCTCTCCCTCTCTCTCTCTCTCTCTCTTTCGTAAAAGTAAAGTGTTTTGAAAATGCCAATAACGTAGAGGCTAGTAAACTAAGTAGAGCCCTTCCCATGGCACGCTGGTGATCTCATGTCACGATCTATTCTCTATTTCTTCCATGTAAACAGAAGTGAAACTTAAACTGGATAGAGTGATATTAGTTCAGTTACTCAAAAAAATATCAGGACAGGTAGAATTGTTGGGTTACTAACATATGAAAAAATAGTACAAATAATATTCCAGTTTGAGAAATTATAAATCATAATTGTAGCAACTAAATATGCAACAAGATCGATTATATAATATTTTTTGATACTACTCCCCCTAACCACCCCTCGTAAAAATTTGGACATTTCCTATTTGCCATTTTACCATTTTTAACCCTCCCCATCTTCCTTCTTGATTTCAGGCATTGACGAATATAACCTTTAGTTTTACATAAAATAATACTAAAGGTGTTATTCATTATTAGATGAAACGGTTAGAGCCTCGGGTAAACCATGTGAGGTAAGACGTTGGTGTTAATCTCATTGGTAAACCTAGAGTAGTGAGTTCGATTCTCAGCTGGGCAATATGAATGTATTCAGTGTTGAATTCGGTAAATAGGATCCTTAGTAACACCCTGGCTAGAAAAGTATGGTGACCAATAGATAACCCGTCCCAATTAGCCTTAGCAGTAGTGGCTGCAAAAACTAAGCAGATTTCCTATGTGAAGTTTTAGAATAGATAAATCTAAATACTGCCAATTGTTAACATCGCTGCGAATTTTATGTGAATAAATAGAACCGGAAATGTTAAATCTTTTAAGCGTCTGAATTGTAAACAATGAGGTCAGCCAACCTCAGAGCTGAACAGGTAGATAGAAATATTCTTTACCGAAAAGAAAAACAATTACTGAAATGAATCTATATATATATATATATATATATATATATATAAAATTGTAACCTCTGTCTGTACATTGATTTTTTTCTCGAAATTTCACGATAACTTTTCGTTTCACATGTCACAGACACCATAACTGCATTTTGTTTCTTTCGTGTATGTTTGTTTGTTACCTTTTCACGCATAAACGGCTGAACCGAATTTTATGAAACTTGGTATGTATATTACAACTAACCCAACTTAGACTTTAAGCTATATTAAAATTCTCTGAGATGAACAGGAGTGGGGGTTGTAGGGGAGGGCTGAAATTAAAAATAGCGATATTTCGTTTCCTATTGGGTTTTCGGCAAGTATGAACATAACAAAAGTTGTTTATTTTGTTATTTAGAGTAACTTTTGTTATATACACTTTTTTCGTATAACGTATTATAAACGAGATATACGCTAAAACCTATAGCGGAAGTGAGCAATTTTATTTGGTACAAACGACTCAACCGAACTAAATAAAACTCGGTATTTATATTAGCACTAATACCTTCATTATAATAAGCCATACCAACAGTTCTAGAAACGGGCAGGAGTGGGGGTTGTAAAAGAGGTCTGAATTTAAAAATAGCGGTATTTCGTTTTCTAATCGTTTTTCGGCAAATATGAACATAACAAAAGTTGTTAATTTTGTTATTTAGGGTAACTTTGGTCATATTCATTTTTGTCTTTTAGCAAAGTATAAACGAGATATACACTATAAACTAAAGCGGGAGTCAACGATTTCATTGAGCGCTAACGAGTAAACCGAACTTTCAAAAACTCAGTATGTCAATTAGCATTAATTCTTCCTTGATTATAAGCTATATTAAAATTTTTAGTTTAGAACGAGAGTGGGGGTTATAAGGGAGGCCTGAAATAAAAATTCGCGATATTTCATTGTCTATTTGTTTACGGGAAATATGACAATTTGGAGGACAGTGAAGACTTACATAAAAAATTAATTTTATTATTAAAAAATGCCAACAACGGGAATTAACCCTAAACACTGGGACGGGTAAATGTCAAAATATTGTGCAAATTAAAGCCTTGCCAAAAAAATACCATTACCATTCAGCCTTAAATCAATTCCCGGGCGAAGCCGGGTATCTGAGCTAGTATAACATAAATGTTTTACTAAACCAGTTACTATATATAGTACTGTAATTTGTAATGAATCAGAATAACTCTTATCTCAATCACACAAGTTTTAATTTGCACATATCTCGTATAATGAAGGTCTCTTTAAAATAATATTTGGTATTTAAGCTTCGAATAGAGTGGTTTATTATATAACAGAGCATTAGTTATGTAACATGAGTAGGAGTGGGGGTTTACTGAAGGTGGAAAACTAAAAAAATGCAAATATCTCGGTTAATATTCAAGATAGGGAATACATTTAACACACAAGATTCATAATACATTTAACTTTCAACATGATTTGTTTATACAATTTTTCAATCGGATAAATAATAACGGAGATATTTAGAAATTTCAAAATTCTCCCTCACTAACCCTCCCCCACCCTCTCCAACTTGTCTGATTTCATTCGCTATAGTACTTATCTTTAGTTTTACTTAAAACATTTAAAAACAAAAATTGCGAACGGTATCATATATATATATATATATATATATATATATATATATATACGAGGGGTGTACAGAAAGTTCTAAGCCTGGTGTACTTATGATACCTTTTATATCAAACAGATAAGCTGAGTGGTGTTAAAGGTCATTGTGAATCTAGAGTAAGTGATTATCTTTCTAATTCCTCCTTTCAATTCTGGTCAGTTTCTTTCAGACTGTTGTGAGTTACAGGTCGATTTAAAAATGTCTAATTTTGAGCATCGTGCAGTGATAAAATATTTCGTAAAAAAGGCCAGAAACAAAAGCAGAGTCGATGCAATGGAAACACACAGACTCCCCTCCACCAAGAAAGTTCAAGGTGGCGAAGTCTGTAGGGAAAATTATGACAACGACTTTGTGGGACTTTCTCGTCAAATTGCGAGAGGCCATCAAAGAGAAACCGCCGAGGAAAGATCACCAAAGGTGTGCTGCTGCTGCAGGACAATGCTCCCGCCCACAAATCAAGAGTTGCCATGGAGACGGCCAAGTCTTTGGGCTTTGAGCTGCTCCCAAGAAGTATTTTTTTTTTGAGAAAAAAGAATTTTTTTGAAAATCCCATCATGAGTACAACCTCAATAAGGTGAGTTCCCCTAAAGGAAATCTGGTAAAAGTCGGCGTTAATAAATTAATTGAAATCGTTAAATCCAGAGTATGGTATTAATGAAATAAAATTTATCGAGTAGATCCGAAGAAAACGTTTGAGTCTAGTTGAGATTATAATCTGTTTTTAAAATTAATTAACGCACTTAATTGTTGATATGTAAATCAACAATTAAGTGCGTTTTGACATATATATAAATTTATATTGGCAGCAGATCTTGGCCTGATGTAGGAGCTGTAGCTTCTAAATTGTCGAAATGAGTCCTTTCAATATCTTGTGGAACAAACAGGAAACGTGATTCAATCAAAACACTTTGACCCTAACAAACGTATGGTCATCAATTGTGACCCTCACACCCAGCTAATAGTAGCGTTCTGCCGCCCCAACATCGTTGACATTATCTGCCCACGTGGGATATTGGACGGTGACATCCGTCAAGTTTCTGAGGAGGAAAGAGAGAGAGAGAGGGAGAGGTAGAGAGGAGGAGGGCGAGGAGTAAATAAGATGTGGTCCCTGGGCGTTGGGGAGGAGAACAGATCTAGATGTTGTGACAGGCTAATCTACAAGTTGTCAGGGGTTGGGAACCACAGCTTGGGCTCTGCACAGGTAGGCAGATACATCCTGTTGAGGGGGCACCTTAATGGCCTTGTTCTCTCACCGAAAATCGTTTTAGACCTCCTGCATATAACACCTCCTGTAATTACATTCTCTATTACTCCCTTAGTGAGTACCTAATTCCGCCAAGACTTGAAATCTAAGCGTTTTATTGATATTTATTGGCAACACCTTAGATTAATGTAGCTGGTATATTTTGTTATGCAACTTGCTCGGTACCAGGGTGCGGTTTTCGGGTTCCATAGAGAATCACTACTTTCTATATTATTAAAATAAATAATTGAATAATTCAGATTTTTTTCCATCGTATTTTTTTGTATCTCTTCGGATCTAATTCATTTTTTAAGCTCTGCAACCAAGGCGATACAACTCTTAATGCAAAAAAAAAAAGGTCACGCAGGGTCTGCCTGTAAGCAGATTTGGAGGTATGCTACTGATTATATCTCAACAGATGTTCTCTAAATAAAAATTCGATAAGTAGAAGAGGGGGGGTCTCCTGAAGACCCAAAACAGGATTATAAAACGGAGATGTATTAAATTTTCAAATAATCTCTCCGCTAACCCCCGCCATCCTGGATTAACTTCAGCGATTAATGAATATGATTTTTAGTGTAGTGTTTGTTTCAATAAACATTTTTCGAGTCAGAAACGTAATATCACAATTTTTGACACCACACAACGTATTCGCACACTTCACACACACACACACACACACACACACACACACACACACACACACACACACACACACACACACACACACACACAAGCACACACACACACACACAGATAGATAGATATTTTGTCTAGCGGTCGTAATTTTAGCAGATTTCCCCTAAGGGAAATCAGCTATTGAGGTCGTACTCATGACGCGAGTTTCGAAAAATGTCTTCAAATGTCCATCGATCCTACCCAGGAGATGACGAAAATGGGGTCCGTGTAAAATTATATATATATATATATATATATATATATATATATATATATATAGATATATATTTGTCAGTTAACGCTCTCGCGTTCGCAATTTTTTTTTGATCGTTACCAAACTCGGAAATTAATCGTTTAATGTAAAAAGAAAGACCAAGTTCGTTAATGGCTGAAATCGGGCCAGTGGGAGGGGGGGGGTTTATGGAAAATTCAAAATATCTCCGTTATTATGCATCAAATCGAAAAATTGCATAAAATCAGTCTTTTGCAAATTAAATTTACTATAAATATTTTTTATACATTTATTCTGTATCTTGAATATTAATCCAGATATTTGCATTTGTATTCTGTGTATGGTCGGCAGGAGTCGGCAGATGTTCGGAACATTCCGCCGAGAGCTCTGGCGGCCGTTTCCGTAAACTATTCGTCCCTCGTGAATAGGTTTAGTGATCCTTTACTGCTTAGTGGAAATCTGCTTAGTTTACGCAGCCCCTGCGTGACGGACTTTTTGATCGTAGAATAGGTTGAAAAATTGTATAGAACAAATCTTATTTGAAAATGTAATGCTCCATACGTATATTCTTATCATGAATTTTCACAACGGTATTAGAATTTTTTAGTTTTTGATCTTCAGTAAACCCCCACTTCTATTCATGTGATATTAACAATAAGCTGTTATATCATGATCAACTTTATTGTAAGCTTTAATACGAAGTATTTTTTGATCGTCGTTCATGGCTGATATTGGGCCAGAAATGGGGGTTACTTAGTATTAGTGGTCACTAATCTTAATTGGTTTAACTATTGTTGTTAAACTATTGATGCTGTACAATTGTTGTTCTATGCATTTTTCGTAACAAATATTGAGAGAGTCGCTTGTACTTAACCCTCCGATAGGCGCGTCCTAGTTGATGACACATTTGGGCGCATTGGCTACAAGTGTGGCCATTACTTAAAAATGATTTACATAAGAAAAAAATCAAATGTAATGAATTTTTATTATAAAACAATTTAATGTATACAATTTTTAAGCAATTATATCGGTGAACAAATCGAAATCAGTTTTTATTGAAGTGAATAACATTTTTTTTTTTTTTTAATGAAAACACATTAATATACTTTCTACAAGCAAAAAAACGTAATGGAACTTTATTTTATTAAAACTTATTAATGGAAAATAAAATACTATGTACAAAAAATAGTAAATACATATACAGCCGCTTTTATAAACAGTCAGGACAAATTTGCTGCATATGATATTTACATATAATATTTTTACATTTTGGACACATGTTTCTGGATTTTTTCTTTTTCTTTGACGGTCCTTCACAGAAATTGCATCTTCTTATAGCGTCTTTAGGGATTATAATGGGTTGGGTATGTTCTTCTGGCAAATTCAAGAGTTCCTTCGCTCGTTGCTTCAAATTTGTTGGTAGATCTTCCACCTCAGACTCCTCACCCGATGAAACTTTTCGCAGCAATTGAGAAAAAATATCTGGATCACTGGTGCGTTTCACAGAACTGTGTTGGCTCGAGGAAAAAGCCATCTTAACTTTATTTGTTATGATAACTTTGAAAAAACAACAAAACAAAACGATAAACTGAAATTGCCAATTCTCGTAGTTGTAACACCGATGGGCGCGTTGGCTACACCGGTAACACACTGGGAATTAAAGATCTGCTGTAAGGAGAGTCAAGATCACTTGCATACTGACTAATAGATATACCTTGCCTAGGAAGGTATTAGTCCGCCAAAAGCTCCCAGCCCATGTATGCCCTTGCTATGAACATTTAAACTTTGTCATGGCTACACCCATAGCCACGCGCCTATCGGAGGGTTAATTGTCGTCAGCCTTAAGTAAATTCCTACTTGTACTGATCAGATATTTACTGAGAAATGTAAAATATGTGGTGAAATGAGATCAATAGTGTGTTATACCAGCAAGTGGGAAATCTTCGTAGTTTACGCTGTTAATACGAGACGGATTATTTAAGTCTTTGGTCCGTTGAAAAAATGATCGGTTAAATATTTATTGCGATGATTAAGGGTTTAAAATGCATTGTGGCTTGGGAGAACGGCCGGTTGGTTAGCTCCTGAGAATAAAGCAGGACAGTCATTGTCCCAAAGGGAAAACATAAAGAGCGGTAAAGGGTCCAACAAAAAGGCAGAGAGGGTCCAGGAAGGCGGCCGTTGGACCTCGCTAGCTGGACCCTTCTGCATTTCAGCCGGCTTTACAGTTAATAAAAGTCCCTTGGAAGGGAGAACGGGATAGGCACTTAAGCAGATAGGGATTGTAATTATAAAGAAGTGGGCAATGGACCCCCCCCCGTACTACCCCCCCCCCTGCCAGTGGTCAGCCTCTGCACTCGTGTCCGCTCTCACCACTTCTACTAATTGTACTCTTCGTCTCTTCATAAATATTGATCTACGTCCTGCCTACCTTTTCACTTCCCTTCATTGTCGCTTCTCCAATACCTTGTTTTTTTATACATCGCCTATTTTATTTTAGCCTATACTATTGTAGGCTACAGCTCATAGCAGTCCATGGCAGAACCATACTCGACACATCCACTCATATAAATGTCCGTCACGCAGGGGCTGAGTAATCTAAGCAGATTTCCCTCGTGAAGTTATACAATAGAGAAATCTCCATACGAGAGCTGAGCAGTTACGACAAAGGGCCGAACTAGCTTTTGGCGGGAAACTGTCATCCATTATCGGCCCAAATTTAATAAAAATGCAAATATCTCGGTTAATATTCAAGATATAGAATAAATGTATAGATCAATATTTATAGTAAATTTAGTATAGAATAAGATTGGTTCTATACAATGTTTTGTTGATCCGACGTATGGTAACGGAGATTCTTCGAACTTTCGAAAATCCTCCCCCCTAATCCCCCCCTCCCACCGGTCCGATTTCAGCCATTAACGAACTTGATCTTTCTTTTTACAAAAAACGGCTAAAAATCGAGCTTGGTAACGATAAAACAAAAATGGCGACCGCTAGAGTGGTAACAGAAATATATATATATATATATATATATATATATATATATATATATATATATATTAATAGAGCATGGGCTGGCAAAAGATGATTTGAAGGAGTTATCGACACTTATACTAAAATCATCGATAAGAATCGTAAATCACCATTTATACAAAAAATAAAGATGAAAAAGTTAAGCTGCACTCTTACCTGAGATACCCCCCTCTAATCTCCACGCATTCAATTTATTCCAATTTTTCAATTAAAATTTAAACAAAATTAAAAAACAAAACATCATTACCAAGAAATTGGCAGATTAGGAGGCTGACCACACAGGTACCCTCAGAAAGAGGGCAGCTTATTTTGTTTGTTTGTATATGTAGGTATATACAGTTTTGAACGGACCTCATTTTCGTCATCTACTAGGTAGCATCGATGGACATTTGAAGAAAAATTTCGGAAATTCCGTCATGAGTACCACGTCAATAGCATATTTCCCCTAAGGGAAATCTGCTAAAATGCTCTAACAGAAAAATATGCGAAACTAACAACAGAACATGACTTGCCTGGTCCATATACCTTTCACCAATAAATGCCCTTCACGCAGGAGTTGCGTAATAAAGCAAAGTTCCCACGTGTAGGTATAGCACGCTGGTCATGCCATCTCTCCATCGATTCACTACTTCTCTCATAGTAAGAAGCCTTTAGGAGTGTTCGGAATGTACTCAGTACTTATTGTAAAAATCAGAAGATTATAAGTGCGGGTCTAGTAAGGCTGAAAACCTAAAAGTACACGTAACTAGCTTAACATATTCTGGGTAAAATAGTATATTTCCTACCAAGGGCCGAAAGTGGGCGTTTGCCGGCCCGAGATATTTTTTGACCGAGATGTAGTCGAGGTCATGAAAAGTTCGAGGGCCGGCAAAAGCACTTTGGCCCGAGGCACGAACGCTATTTTTCACCATACTACAATAAATATTAATACGATATAACATTAATCAAAAACAAGATTTTCTTTTGGTTAAGTGTACCTCTTTGTTAGAAGGTTATCTTGTGGTTATGGGGACATGATGAATGTTTAATGTATGGATTGTTTTACGTTATGTTATTATGTAAGTTAATAAAGAGAGATGAACATATGTGTGTTTCATTTAATACAACTATATATACATACATATATATATATTTCAAAATGCTAAAAAAAGTTAGTTCGTTTATTTTTGATTTATAGAAATGTTAAAAGTACAATTTTGGTTGTTTGAAAACATAATACCCTTTGAAGATTCTATTACTTGTTTTTTGTTTGACACATTCACACTTTTACTCGTAGTTGGATTGTTTCTGATTAAAATATCCTCTTGACAATCTTCAAATAAATCATCAATTGTAAAGAGAGACTGATTTTCATATTCAATAGTTCCAAAATCGGTATTTGATGTCGAAGTCGATGACTCATTTTGTCATACCTATCTTTTGATTTTGCTGGTAACAAATCTGTCATGATTTCTTTTGCTCTTCTATTTATAGATGCTGATATATTATTAGCCATAATTACTAAATAACTAAACAATAATACGAGCAAAACAAACTAATATAATGTATATAATGAAATGAATGAATTAAAATAATAAACAGCTGATTTTGCGGCCCTAGGGTGAAATATTCATTTTCGGCCCTAGGGCGGCCAAGTGTAGCTTTCGGACCGCAAATTAGGTGTGTAAAACAGGTGATTACATCGTAGTATGGTGAAAAAACATATACATATATAACCACCCCAGGTGATTACATCGTAGTATGGTGAAAAAACATATACATATATAACCACCCCAGGTGATTACATCGTAGTATGGTGAAAAAACATATACATATATAACCACCCCAGGTGATTACATCGTAGTATGGTGAAAAAACATATACATATATAACCACCCCAGGTGATTACATCGTAGTATGGTGAAAAAACATATACATATATAACCACCCCAGGTGATTACATCGTAGTATGGTGAAAATACATATACATATATAACCACCCCAGGTGATTACATCGTAGTATGGTGAAAAAATATATACATATATAACCACCCCAGGTGATTACATCGTAGTATGGTGGAAAAAACATATACATATATAACCACCCCAGGTGATTACATCGTAGTATGGTGAAAAAACATATACATATATAACCACCCCAGGTGATTACATCGTAGTATGGTGAAAAAACATATACATATATAACCACCCCAGGTGATTACATCGTAGTATGGTGAAAAAACATATACATATATAACCACCCCAGGTGATTACATCGTAGTATGGTGAAAAAACATATACATATATAACCACCCCAGGTGATTACATCGTAGTATGGTGAAAAAACATATACATATATAACCACCCCAGGTGATTACATCGTAGTATGGTGAAAATTAATATACATCTATAACCACCCCAGGTGATTACATCGTAGTATGGTGAAAAAACATATACATATATAACCACCCCAGGTGATTACATCGTAGTATGGTGAAAAAACATATACATATATAACCACCCCAGGTGATTACATCGTAGTATGGTGAAAAAACATATACATATATAAAATTAAAATTCAAGAGAAATTGGTTATTTAAACTTTTCGGTCCAATTCGTAGCAACCGAGATATTTCGAATTTAAAATTATTTCCCACTCTAACCCCCCCCCCCTTGAACCCTCCCTCCCACAGAGACATTACTTAATATGATCTTTACTGTTGAATAAAACAGTTATACACCGAGTGTGGTATAGATAAAATAAAGACATTCAAGTCAAGAATGTAAAATTCCTAATTTATGACGACAGATGTATTTACAATTATCTCATCCCGTAAATATCTGTTGAGAACAATATTTGGTAGTTCAAATAAAGTGATTCATTACATAACAGAGTATTGTTTATGTGATATGAGTAGGAGTTTACAAAAATTTCAAAACTAAAAAATGGTAATTTATGGGTCAATATTGATGATAGCGAATGTACATAACAATATTTGAACTAAATTTAATTCCCAACAAATTGTAAATTTCATTCCCATCCGATGTTCAATAACGGACATATTTCGGCCATTAATGAAATTGACCTTTAGTTTTGCATGAAACGCGTATTTATCGAATCTGATAACGATGATTCAAAAATCCCTAGAACGGTAACTCACTTATATACATATAGATATGTATAATTTTGAAATTACGTCATTTTCGTCATCTAATGAGTAGGATTGATAAACTTTTGTGGAAATATTTCGAATTTCGTGTCATCAGCTACAACCTCAATATCTGATTTCTCTTAAGGGAAATCAGCTAATCAGGTTAATCAGAGACACTTTTTTTATGGCTCCTCACAATTTATTTCTTAAAAACGCTTAGCGCTTTCGGGAATTATTTTCCCATCCTCAGGCCGTCAGAGCGTAGGGGCTGAACCCTGCCGATGCACGCAAATCAGCTAATATTGGACTGTGAGAAAGAGTGGTTGCTGATCATCAGAAAGAAGTCGTACTGGCCATTTTCTAATAAGCCACAATTATCTCTAGGCTAACACCGGATAACCAGGAGAACCACCGATATGCAGTACATGTAACAGGACATTAACATACACTCACACACAGACTGCAGAAGACAGTAAACATACCTTACCGCCTTCAGAAATTATTACAAGACAAAAGTCTTCATTTAAAAAATGTCTTTAACCCTCCGTCGGGCGCAGCTAGCCTGAGAGGCCAGGAAAACATACTTTTTGATACCACGCCTCATTCTGTTTCCCCTGTGAGGGGCCATTCCCAGTAATTTCCTGATTTTTGTTCATGCTTAAGAATCCCCTACTTTAGTCTATTTCCATTCTTCATGCGGTCCGTGTGGTCCCTAGGTGGCTTTTGAGGCCGACTGCGCCCAATTGCTCCTTATTTTCGAAGTTGTTTTTTTTTCAAGATTTATCTATTGCAATCGCCCATTTTACTAAGATTAATGCTACTCTATAAGGAATTTCGTCGATATCTTGAGAAATAAGTGCTAGTCTAACTCTGGCCTCTCAGGCCGAATGCGCCTGATCAATTTTACTTGTTTTAGTATAAGCTTCATTCTATTCTAATAAAAAAAATATTTTACGTTATAAATATTATATTTGGTTTCCAAAGATCTGTCCTACCAGCGTTTTAAATTAAAATTAATTAGTTGTTTAGTGGGTGTTTAAAATATGTGAGCGGCCTCTCAGGCCGGGTGCGCCCGATTTTGTTTCGTCCAGAGGTGCGCCCGACGGAGGGTTAAATATTTAAACATAATTAGAATATTCCATAGGTGATCCATTAAGGTTCTACTAGAGAATAACCATTCTCATATAACACTAAAACCACCCATTTGTTGACTTGGATCAATTACATATACTGTTGTATGTTTATTTTCTTTATACTTTTCTTATATGAGTTTGCCTTGTAATATTTGACTCGTGTAAAGAGCAAAACATCTTCGTAGTGGTGTCCATAAATAAATATTTTGCAGAAGGATTAAAAACATCCATACTTCCATTGTTTAATGTTTATTCAAGCACGAAAATGCTTTCGACGCAGTGCATCATCGTCAGTGCGTTAACGTTAGGATCTGAAGGGTCTTAGGACCAGACACTCTCCCCGGAAAATGACATGAGTTTTTGCATATATGATAAAATGAAATGGTGATAATTAAAATCGTGGACTGTCTTCAGATGATACGCCCCAAACTAATCTGACACGATCTAAAGTAAGCTAGATCACTAGCTAGTAAGCTAGTTTGCAGGCAAATAATATATATAGTTTTGAACAACCACATTTTAGTCATATTCTGGATGCATCCGATGGGCATTTGAAGAAATGTTTGGAAAATTGCGACCATTAGAGCTGTAAAAGAAATAGTTTAGAACAGACCTAACTTTCATCATTTCATGCATACAATCGGAAAACATTTGATGAAAATTATCGAAAATTGCCTGGAAAATACTACCTGAATAGCTGGTTTTGCTTTAGAGAAAATGGTCTAATACTTAGAAAAAGAGCAGACATTCAATTGTATATTCGTCAAGGAACTGTGTTTTTACCTCTTGTTACTACAACTCGTCCCTTCAGATTAAGAAGATAGGTCGTCCCATTTGGAGAAGAAACTCTATACTGAGAGCTTATTTCCCCTGCTGGCGCGAAGTGCAAGTCAAAGTAGGAAGGGAGCCTTGTGAAGATACGGCCTTGGAATAAGAATGGGCGGGCACAGCTGGAGGAGGGTGTATGATTCAATTTTACGGTTCCGGCTGTATTGTACTTTAGGGCCGAGATCTAAGCCTCGTCTCTAATAGTCCGAGGGGAAGGGGAAGAGGGAGTCGGCAAACAGTAAAGGCATTACTACAAACAGCTACTGCTTCTTGGGTTGCTTTTTTTTCGGAGGTTGGAATAAACCTTTTGAACTGCAAGTGCTTTTAATGGTTTATTGATTAAAAAGGAAAACCAGTTGCCACCTTAAAGTGGGTCTGGAATTAGAATCTCTGACGTTGGAAAATTGGAGTGGAACAAGGTAACATACTATCTATACGACTATTAAAAAACTCTGCCACGCAGCCGAATTCCCACGTGCGTCACGTATTTGCATTTATCTCAAAGCGTACAAATTCAATGAGAACAATATTTGGTATTTAGACAAATAAAGTGCTTCATAACATAAGATATTATTTTTAACATGAAATCAGTAGGAAAGGGGATTGACTGAAGACCGAAAACAAAAAATGCTAATATTTTGGTTAACAATCAATATATTGAAAAAAACCTACATAATAACATTTATAGAAAACATTACATTTACAATAAGATTGATCCTATACAATTTTTCGACCTGACGCATAATAATGGAGATATTTCGAAATTCTCTCTTTCATTTCTAATCTACCCAGGAAATGACGAACATGAAGTCCGCTCAAAACACTATATATATATATATATATATATATATATATATATATATATATATATATATATATATATATTTTACCTAAAATACCCGGCAATCCCTTATGGGAAATCAACTATTGAGATCATACTCATGAAGCGAGTTTTGAAATATTTCCTCAAATGTCCTCAGAAGATGATAAAAATGAGTTCCGTTCAAAATTATATATATATATATATATATATATATATATATATATATATATATATATATATTTGTCTGTTAACGCTCTAGCGGTCGCAATTTTTGTTTGATCGTTACCAAACTTCATATTTAAGCGTTTTATGTAAAAAGAAAGATCAAGTTCGTTAATGGCTGAAATCGGACCAGTGGGAGGGGGGGGGGTTTAGAGGGGGGATTTTTGAAAATTCGAAATATCTCCGTTATTATGCGTCGGATCGAAACATTGTATAGAATCAATCTTATTGCAAATTAAATTTACTATAAATATTGTTCTATACATTTATTCTGTATCTTGAATATTAACCGAGATATTTGCATTTGTATTGTGTGTGTGGTCGGCAGGAGTCGGCTATGTTCGGGACTATCCACCGAGAGCTAGTGCGGCCGTTTCCGTAACTATTCGTCCCTCGTGAATAGGTCTAGAGATACCTTCCTACTACTGTTATTATTAGGCAGATTTCTCTATTGTAAAACTTCACGTGGGAAATCTGCTTAGTTTACGCAGCCCCTTATACAAGTTTATTTATATACAAAGTCTTCCATGTGTATAAGTACATTTCCCCTCCTGGGCGTATAGTTTTTCCGTAAGGGGGCGTTCGTAACGTACCTGTAGGGGACTTACAGAATAGAAATATGAGTTTTGATGAATAAATAAAAATGAGTAACCAATCAATACCTCTCCACTGTTTAACATATCGTGAATAATTCAAATCATAATTTTGTATAGAATTTATTATAGCTAAATATCATCAAATTCTATCCAAAATATCACGGGCTCAGGTTAGCCATGAGAGTTAAAGTGTTGCCTTGACATGGTAATCCTAGAGTTCTATTCCCG
This sequence comes from Riptortus pedestris, assembly GCA_019009955.1. Lineage (NCBI taxonomy): Eukaryota > Metazoa > Arthropoda > Insecta > Hemiptera > Alydidae > Riptortus > Riptortus pedestris. The sequence continues at coordinate 9,094,528 of CM032230.1, read as the reverse complement.
CTTGGGCAAAGGAATTTATATAGTGACGGAATTAATTAAATAAAATTCTTAGTCCCACCCTGGCTAGAAAAGGGTGGCGACCTGTAGATAACTCGTCCCAATTAGCCTTAGTTGCAAAAAGTGGACGTTAATAAATAATTAATTAAATATCATCTAAACGTAGGAATTTTCTAACAAAAACCAGCCCGAGCACATATTGTTTAGCTTAGTTGTATACATAGTAAATAGTAAATGTGAGTAGAAAAGTTACACAAATGTCCGTGTTAGCCTCCCTTAAACTTCCGCTCCTGCATGAGGGTTATCAACTTTGTTCTAATTAAACAATTCGAATTTTCTAATAACTTATATACCTGGTGTAAATAAATATAACCAGTACCCTAAAAATAGTTCCCCTAAGTCCCTAGAAATGTTGGAACACCTCATAATCGTGTTGGAGTTAATACTATTTCACATACCGAGTTTTGTTTAGCTCGGTTGTCTTTTGTGTCCAATAAAATTTTTACTCCCGCTGTAGGTTTTAACGTATATTGCTGTAGAGGATTTTCTGCTATTTTATGTCTAAATTTCTGACATTCAGTCACAATGTTGTCTGTAGTATTTGTAAATGTAAGTATGTATATATGTATATACACATACAGTTTTGAACGGACCTCATTTTTAGCAGATTTCCCTTAAGGGGAATCAGCTATTGAGGTTGTACTCATGACGGAATTTTCGACATTTTTCTTCAAATGTCCATCGATCCTACCTAGTAGATGACGAAAATGAGGTCCGTTCAAAACTGTATATCTATCTATATATATATATATATATATATATATATATATATATATATATATATATATATATATATATATATATGTGTCTGTTACCACTCTAGCGGTTGCAACTTTTGTTTAATCGTTACCAAACTCGATATTTAGTCGTTTTATGTAAAAAGAAAGATCAAGTTCGTTTACGGCTGAAATCGGACCAGTGGGAGGGCGGGTTTAGAAGGGAGAATTTTCGAAAATTCGAAATATTTCCGTTACTATACGTCGCATCGAAAAATTGTATAGAATCAATCTTATTGCAAATTAAATTTACTATAAATATTGTTGTTATATACATTTATTCTCTATCTTGAATATTAACCGAGATATTTGCATTTTTATTAAATCTAGGTGGATAACGGATGAGAGTGAGTTTCCCGCCAAAAGCTAGGTCGGCTGTTTCCTTAACTGTTCGGCTCTCGTGAAATTTCACTATTGTAAAACTTCACGTGGGAAATCTGCTTAGTTTACGCAGACCCTGCGTGACGGACTTTTTCGTCATCTACTAGGTAGCATCGATGGATATTTGATGAAACATTTCGAAAATGTTGTCATGAGTTCGACCTCAATATCTGATTTGTCTTAAGGGAAATCTGGTAAAACATGGCCAGATGCGGTCATCAGCGTGTTATATTCCAGAACGTGGAAAATTTGTTTTTTTTTCTTTACGCAGACCTTTTTACGCAGGCCGAGAAACGTTCACACCTTGAGCTACCCACCCCTTCTGACTACTAATCCCAGGGTCGGTATCCCCTTTGAATCCTCAAAGTTTTTTGTCGCGTTGTCACACTCCGACCACAATCGGAAGGTCTGTAAGGGTTAAGGGGTGCATACAGAGGCAATTATATTAATATGTCAGGGTATTATATAGCGCTGACGTGTGAAATTAAATTGCCCTCCATAAAATTTACATGTATGATTTCTTATAATAGTCGCCCCCCAACCGTAACATTATATATGTATGCTGTTATCTGCTGGCTAAGGTATTATAACTCCCATCGTGAATTATCAATGAGAAATCTAATCATGCATTATGGTCTCTGGCATTATTGAGGCTTTCAAACAGCTACATAATTATAAACGAATGTTAATACTGTTTGGGTGGACGAAATTCAGCATTTGAAAATTTTCATAATAGTGATCTTTGGTGAATAGCAGGGCCCTTAAAATGTGCCATGTTTCATGAAAAAAAGCTTTAAAAGACATGGAATGAAACAAACGAAAATATTCACATTCAACCGAACCATAAATTTGAAAGTTTGACATACCGTGAATAATTTAAATCATAATGTTGGATAGTATTTATTATAATTAATTATCATCTATAATGAACGAATTTCCTGTCAAAAATCAACCCAAGCACATATTGTTTAACTTAATTGTATACATAGCATTATATACAAAATAGTAAATGTGATTAGAAAGCAATTCCAATAATACCAACATTTTACAGGAAATAATTTAACACAACCGTGTTGCCTCCCTTTAACTTCCGCTCCCGCTTGAGGGTTACCAACATTGCTTTACTTAAATTATTTATTGGAAACATTAACCAATTATTATTATTATTTATTAACGTCCACCTTTTTGAAACTTAGGCCAATCGGAACGGGTTATCTACAAGTCACCACTCTTTTCTAGCCAGGGTGGGATTTTAGGACGTTATTTAATGAATTTCGTCACTAAATAATTTCCTTTGCCCAGGCGGGAATCGAACTCGCCACTCTAGGTTTACCATGTGAGATAAAGGTCAACGCTTTAACTCGCATGGCTGACCTGAGCCCCATTAACCAATTAGAATTCTCTAATAATTTGCATACCTAGTTTAAATAAATTATAGGTGGTACTCTAAAAATAATTTCCAGGAGTTAATGATATTTCTCATACCAAGTTTTGTTAGTTCGGTTGTATTTTGTGACCAATAAAATTGTTAAAATATTCATACTAAACCGAACCTAATTTATACATTTGCAAAGCAGCTGAAACAGCAAATCGTGGAAAAGGAAACCAGACTTATTAAAAATCTTTATACGAAACCCTAATAAACAAATGTATTTGAAACCATGAAGGACAACAGATGCGTCTAAGATCAGAATTACATACGTAATAGTAAATATGGATTTGCACTGCGAATTTTAAGTTCATTACAGAAAATTAAACAGAACTATGTAACAAGATGACACACGAGTCCTTCTGTTCTTAAACCCATTAGTTATATTTGCAACACCTATACTTTAATATGGCGTAGTCTTAATTCTTATATGTGATTAAAGATGATTACTACTGCTACTGAAAATGGTGCTAACGGAATATTAGCTGTTGATGAAAACAAGGTCTTTAATGATATTAGTACTTGATAATAAGTTATATACTTCCTTCATATATGTGATTAGGTTAGGTTAGTTATCATCCTTGCCCACTGAATATCAGTTGTGGATGATAACAAAGTCAGATACTGACCTAGGTTAATCCTTTATCTCTCACATATCACATATATTTGTTGCTAATATGCTCCAAGGATTAATATTCCTTCTTCCAATTAGAAATTAGTAGCAGTTAGTTATAATGATATCTAAGCCACTCATCAGTGTGTTAGCAGTCCATTGGTATCACTAGGTGGCCATGATGGTCAAGCACGCTATAGTCAGCCAGTAAGTGTTTTATGGTAAAGTCGACATAGCAACTTTTGGCCAGCGATTTTTTTCAATTTAACAAATAAGTGTCCGCGTGATAATTATGAATAGCAAAATCTTAGGCTGAATTGGACCACCCAGGATTCAAGATTTTTATTTCTAGATGACAGACCATTCATTGTTGCCTTTATAGGTGTCTCACATTATTTTCAAAAGCCGAAAGGAAAATTATATCATATTTTCAGCCGAACTCTTCACCATTTTGATGAGCTTGGAGAATATACCTCAACTCAGGAAATCGAGATATTGTACTCCTCACCGACTCGCTCAACTTCCATAGAACCCTCATAAATTACTCACCAATGTATCAGGATATGAGACTACTATTAAAGAAAGGCAAAACTCTGGAAGAAAAATTACTGTATACTGGCTACCAGGACTCGAACATCTGGGCAAGAATACCCTAGTGTGCCATTTCGCCAGAAATACTAATGACACAATTCACCTAGTTTTAAATTAGATCGGTTACCAGGACGCAACGGATCTCAAACATCCAGCATTCATACAACATGAAACATGGAATCATACATCCTCGTTCGGTTGTCACCAAGGATAAAATAACTCCAGAGCGATTTCAGAGGTCATTTGATGGAGACGGTGGCGTGTAAAAATAAAACTCGAAAAAGTCAATAATAATATGAATGCAAACGTGCAGACGGACACAAACGCACCTCTCATGCCCAGAGTTGTGCCTACCCCCTCCCTAGCGAGTGGACTGATCCCTTCGGCCTTGGTGCATCCTAGCAGCAACTCTATAGGCACGTCTTACGCTCTGACGGTAAATTTTAAGGTCTTTAATATTAGTGATAGGATAATACGTAACAAAAGATATTCTATTTTAGTCATAATATGTTATTGTTGTAGCTATGGCAGTTTAATTAATTTTGTTTTTTTTTTGTACATATTAGAACACACTTTGGCTCAACTCCTTATTTATTGTAGCTTCATTCTTTGTAACCCTGATGAATGCAAATTCCTAAAAGCGCCAAGTGTTTTAAATATAAATTGTGAGGAGCCTCAAAACTGTTTTCTGAATAACCTGATTCATCATCAGTATAAAGTAAAAAAAAAGACCGATAATTGAGTTAAGATGAGATCTGAGATATTTATTGTATTTTTGTCTCTATAGGAAGTCGGTAGGGCAACGAATGATAATTCGTTCCAGTCATAATTCATTATATCCCCGTTGTTGTTTGAGTAAAGCGGCGGAAACCCCCCTCCCTTGCACCCAGACATCCCCTCCAAGATGGCTAGCCGATGATGGAAGTCGGGAGATAATGCTCTTCCTTGTATGAATTTGGGAACCATTTGTCAATGGAGATGTCACATCGGGGCGCCGTTTGTCTCAAGGAAAATCGCTGGGTGTAAGTTATCTGCGGGCTGCGGGGGTAGGAAAGCTTCCTTTTATAGTCCCGGGTCTTTGGAGGATGTAGCGGAAGAGACAAACACTGCAGGACTACTCCACTTCCGCTACAGTGCTTCCGGTCTTCGGCCACTTAAATTCTTAGCGTATTTCTTACGAATCTGGATTATCGGGTGACCGTACCGGAATTAAGGTTCGGGGACGGGGAGGGCTTGTGGTAGCCATGTAAATTAAGGCGCAGACCTTAATGAAATTTGTAAACCTAGAGTGGTGTGTTCGATTCGCACACAGTCTCGAAAAAATCCTTAGTCCCACGATGGCACAAAAAGAGTGGTAAGCTTTAGATACCTTGTCCAGATTTGTCATAGTTGCATAAGGTGGATATAAATACATAACATGACAGTTCATAGGTGATAAGAAAAGCCATACTTATCGATTAACGGGAGGCCACTCGTTTAAAGACGATTATTAAATCATAATAAATATAAAATCGTTTTATTATATAAAACAACAGATCTAGAATTTTTAAATCACAAAATGAGCTCTATAAGGTAGCAGTCCAAATGGTGTCTGTAGAAATATATATGTTGGCCACCATTTTATCCCATGATGAGGGCTACAACTTCGGTCTTCACCAATTTTGTGATAACTCTAATGGTTTGAAAGATATTTCAATTTTATGGCCCACTTATATGAGACACCCTATGTGTGCGTACATAGCTGTTTTACCCGACCTTGACGAGTTGAAATAAAAATGTCTATGCGTTTTATAATCCTGTCATTTTCATCACATAACACGTAGCTATGTTCTGAAAAATATAAACAGAAAATATACGAACATTGTCTCGTTAATTCTAAGGAAGAAAAAATTGTGGTGACTTAACGAATGTCAAGAAGAATGTGATTTCAGGCTGAAGTAACAACCCCCCCCCCTTCTCTTAATTGAAAATGCAAATTCTCATATAGCCTGTGTTGTGATGCACGGAGGATAGTTGACAAACTAATATAAACGCTCATAGAGATCTTTGTAGCCGTTTTTGACCAACTGATTCAACGGGTGGACAGACGGACAGACACACGATTGTAGCAGACTTCCCTTAAAGGAAATCAGCTATTGAGGTTGTTCTCAAGTTGCAATTTTTGAAAATTTTCAAATGTCCATCGATCCTACCCAGGAGATGACGAAAATGAGGTCTGTTCAAAATTTTATATATATATATATATATAATATATATATATATATATATATATATATATATATATATATATATATATATATCTTTCTCTAATAACGCTCTAGTGGTTGCAATTTTTGATTGACTGTTACGGAACTCGATATTTAAACGTTGTATGTAAAAAGATAGATCGAGTTCGTTAAAGGCTGAAATCGGAAGTGGCAGGGAGTTTAGAGGAGAGGATTTTCGACATATCTCCGTTACTGTACGTCGAATCGTAAATGTGTATAAAACCAATCGTATTGCAAATTAAAAGATATAATAATGTAGTTATGAACATGTTTTCATTATCGTTAAAATTAATCGAGATATTTGGTTTTTTTAGTTTTCGGCCTGTAGTAAACCCCCACTCCTACCATTATCATATCAACAATAAGCTGTTATATAGTGAAGAACTTTATTTGAAGCCTAAATTACAAATATTGTTCTCATTAAACTTTTACGTCATTAGATAAATGCAAATACGGGATGCAAGTGGGAAATCTGTTTAGTTTACGCAGCCCCTGCGTGACGGACTTTTTCATTTGGATGGCATTATTCTGAGAATAGTCTGAAACCTGAAAACCTGATTCCACCCGAATTTAAACTGAGAATTAAACATACCTTAGAATTTTAAATATATATGTATGTATTCTTTTTAAAGTATGCTATTTGTTTTTGCTGTTACGTTGTTTTTTTGTACTTTTTTCAAGCGACTTCCGTCTTATTGATTAAAGGCTAGTGAAGTGAGTTTTGACGATCTACCTAACGAATATATCAACATCGTCGTTGGTGTTGCCTGTAAAAATATGTGTGTGCTTGTGTGTGTGTGTGTTTGTTTGTGAGGTTGACTGTATAAATAAAATCTTAATTAAATTAGGGCTTTCGTTATTTCAGTAACTGAGCTTTTCACAGAAAAGAGATTCATGTTATTTTCAATTAAAAGACATCCTATTAAGCAAATTAGGCTAATTAAAGGGAATTTTCTCGGAAAAGCAGTTTACAAGAGGATTATTCCCTATAAAGAAAAAAATATCACGCCTTTATTTGTGATAAAAAGGGAAAAAAATCACAATAAAAGCCTTTCTCCTAAAGAAAATCTAAAACATTTGCTTCTGTGTCAAGGAGCTTATGGAAATCCGTTTTCAACGAGAGGATTGAAAGAAACGCCCAAGGGAAAGAGGGAGGGAAGTTCGTGAAAGGCACTTAGGACACACCCTAAATTAACCCAGATGAGAACTGAAAGGGAAGAGAATGGCCGAGAGAGAGAGCGACTCAGGAAGAGTGAGAGGGTGTGAGATTTGGCGGGTAGAAAAAAGGCGGGAAAGAAAAAGGCGGGAAGCGTGTCGACTCGCCCTAACGCCTACAGATAGCGTGCAGACCGCTCCATGTCGGCGGACTTCTATTAGTATCACCTTCCTAAGTTGCTCACCTCAAGCGGTGACTTAGCACTGCAACACACGGAAAGTTTAAGCTTCTGAGGAGACGAACAGGAGCCAAATCCTAGTATAATGTTATGGCATCATTCATTGAAAATTAATATAAAAATACTCTGGTCTACAATTAGAGTTAAGTCATTGGTCTTAATCTCACGTGGTAAACCTAAAGTCGTACGTTCCATGAGAATAAGAACTCATTTAGTGACGATATCATAGAGTTCGCCAAGAAAACGGTTAACCGAATTAGCCGTAGTAGCACAGAGTGGGCATTAATAAATTACAATAAAAGTTTAATCGTCCATGTGAAATACATTTAAATTTACCCATTACCTTAATACTAACACGGAAATAATGTTATCCAGGATTAAAGAAAATTTCTCCTTCACTTCATAACTGTGAAGCAGTAAGAATTTTCTCATGTATATTGGAATCTGAGAAACATCATTTATTCCAGCAAAAATGGATACATTTTTGTCATATCGGTGGGTTGCAAGTGTAGCACATTGTCATAATTGTCGATTTTCTGATTATAATTGCTTCTCGACAAGATAAAAGAGATTCAACTCGAGAAACTGACAGAGTAGTTTAGGGAACCGAAAAATTCTGAAAATTTTTGTGCAAATTAAGTAGTTCATTAGTAGCACAAAAATATTTTTTGTACGTGTGGAACTACGATTTGAAGGGCTAAAATCACCTCTAAACATAGGGGTTCTGACTGAATATTGTTAAAACGCCAAAAGATACTACAAAAAAAAAAATTCAAATGTTTTGGCATCATTCATTGAAAATGAAAATACAAAATGGATTGGGGAAATTCTGTCGTATAAAGTAATTTAGGCATATAGCAGATTTCCTTTAACGGAGACGACTATAAAGGTTTTAATACTGACAAAAGTTTGGAAATCTCTTCGAATATCCATTGATTTTTCTAGGAGATCCTTCTTGAATTATTTTTTTTTTTTATACTTTTTATAGTATTCAAGTACTACTTTATTCCCAGCATACGTTCTCAAGGGAACATATTAGGTTAAACTTTTTTAATATAAATTTTGAGGGCTCAGGTTGGCTATGCCAGTAACTTGGTAAGAGTAGAGTATTGAGTTCGTTTCTCACCTGAGCTATAGGAATCTATTTATTTTGAAAAGCCTAGTCCCACCCTGCTGGAAAAAAAACGGTGGTTACCTGAATATAACTCGTCCTTAATTGGCATTAGTACTGCAAGATTTTAACTCGAGAATGTTTATCTGTTTTATACCTTAGTCCGATGTGGAACAAAAAATGCTTTTGAATTAAACTTGTTAACTATTGATGCTGTATAATATTGTTACATTTATTACAAAATCAGTAATAAACGTTGTTCATTAGAGCTCTTTTGGATTGCAAAATTAACCCTTAATTGGCCAGAAACTCAAAAAAAAAAAACTTGAAATGAAAAAAAGTCTTAAGAACTCATTTTTTGCGTTCCTAATAAATAGAATATATAAGGTTTTACTTAATTTTTTTTTCTGAACAAAAATATTACATGGTGTCTTTAAGTACACTTTTTTGGCCAGTTACCCTAAAACCTCAGTGGTGTCTTTAAGTACACTCTGGCCAATTGCAGTAAATCAATGAGGTGTCTGTAAGTTATGTTAATAAACTGACACAGTTTCTAAAAATGTAATTAAATAATTTATTATGCAATAAAAGAAACGTGTTGTAAATAAAAAATAAGTTCATTGTAAACAAAATATAAATCCGTCAAAAATATCATTAAACCTTCCATTCATTCAGAAAAACAGAGCCTTAAAATATGAACGGTGTCTTTAAAGACACTTTGGCCAATTAAGGGTTAAACGCACACAAGCTTAGAGTTTTTATCACTGCACAATTTATTTTCAGGCAGTACACACTTGGTTAATTATTCTTAACTACTACTCACAGCATACACTGATAGCTTCACTGTTCTTATTATTGCACAGTCCAATAACTCACTCACGATCACTGATGTTCACAAAAACACGGCACTGCACTGTCCTTTAGTTAAACACGGCACTATACTGTTCTTTACATAGAACACTTTACCGCACTGCAACTAAAACGCACTGTTCACTAAAGCTGCACTGAACGCACTGTAGATCACTTGAAGAGAGCTGGGAAATACTAATCTCTCTGTGCGGGCTGGGTCCCTTTATAGCTCGTCGGATTACATCGAAGCAGACCTGTCCAGGGACGGACGCCGAGACGATCTAGACTATCTGTCGGCTCATTTGATCTACTTCGTACTTCTTAAATATGTGATTAACTCAGTTTAGTTTCACAGTTGGCAACACTATTAAGCGAATTATAAGTAATTTCTTCTTTTCAGCCTTCAATAAACCCTCATCACTACTCATCGAAATTTTACTTAAAAGTAGTGAATTTAAGGAGGAGAAAGAGTGGATGATGGCATTACTAGTGAGCCATACCAGCACTTGGGAAGTATACAAAGTTTACGCAGCTCATGCGCGATGGACTTTTCTAGCCAGGGTGGGACTAAGGAATTCATTTAATGAGTTCTTCCATAAATAAGAGAGAATCGAACTCACATCTTGCTTGATGATAATCAGAACTTGGAAACTCTGGGGAATAGTATCCACGCCTTAGTTTTCGCAATAAAAACACTAATGGTCGCTACGTATCGAGAACCTAGAGTCGTAAATAACAATTTGCTTTTAATCACTCCTAGGAACAGGCCGTAAAATAGTCATCAAAATCATTTAGCCAAGAGTTAGACAGCAGACTGGCCTGTTTATGGCAGTCCGTCTGCCGGTAGTTAGGCCTTGCTTTATGGCTATTCTTCTTTCTGGAAGCTCTTTGTCTCACAACACACCGGCCAAAGGAGGCCAGCTATTTTCATGGCTAAGAAGGGTCGTAAAAGGCACTTCACAAAAGCCTGGCTCATAGTTAAACTCCATAGTTTATGTAATGCTTCAGTAATTCTTAGCCGTGTGACTACGATTTCTTCCCGTCTATTTTGTCTGCAAATAGATGGACAATTAAAAGTTGTTGACTTTATTCATCATTACCCTTCCCATAATTCACAGTGACGGTATTATTTTTGTCATTACATCTGTGTAGGAGAACTGTCGTTCTGAAAAATACTACGTTATAATCTAATATTTGATGTTTTACTTTAAAATCGAGGAGCGGAAATAAGATTAATGCTTGGAGTCTGGGGCAAAGGAGAGTATACAGCCTGTATATAAGGGAAACACCTCAAGATATCTAAGTAAATACGGAGTTAACTGTAGAAAATGTAAGGGAGAGAACTGACAAGGCGGGGGTTGAACCTCGCCAACTTACGGAACATCTGATTCCAAAGTTATACTTGTTTGCCGAGCTGAAACACTTCTCAACCCACCGGGTCTATACCTCACCGTGAAGGATACGTGCGTGTGTGTTGAGCATATGCGTGCGTGTGCGTGGGACCCCATTAAACTTACAGATTTGTCAGCAACTCCGAATCGGGCAAGTCGTCCCCTCCAGGGTTATGGGTTTGACAGTGGATATTCTAAAGCGGTCGTGTTGGTGGTTAGATCGTGTCTCTCCGGCTTTGCCCTTCGTAGCCTCTCTCTCCACGCCGCGTCAAATCGTCATATAATCTAATAGGGCGACGTGAAGATAATGCGATGAGTCGCTAGCAGCGAGGCTAACCGGCGTCGTCAGCTCGAGTTAGCTATTAATGCTCGTCAATGCTGTTAATGCTTCGTAAAGGATCATAAACGGTTTTATGTTAATAGTCGATCACACGAACAGCCAACTCGTATCATTCGCCACACACATCGAAATACATAATTCCATCGATGCCCACAAGCGAATGAGAAGAAGTCAGATTTCCCACGTGCTCTTAAAGCATAATTGTAACCTCATCTCACCAAATATTGGAATTATAACAAATATTCAATGTCTCATGGGAACAGCAATTAAATTTAAACATCAGCTTAATAACTAAAGCATTTTTAAAACACGAATGGGTTTGAAAATGTGTACAGGGTTGATTTCCAGGGTTAAAGAAAATTTCATCGCCACTTCAAAACTGTGAAGCAGTAAGAATCGTCTCCTATATTTTAAATTTTGGGTAATGTCATTGATTCCAGGAAATGGTAGGTTTATATCAGTCTTGAAATTCCACACCAAATGCTGTATACTGAAAAGAAGTGTGGGTGGTGCTTGGAATTCATAGGATGATGTACCACATATCATCCAATGAAAAGCTGGCAGGAAATGGGGCAGGCTCGTGAAATTCTTAGTATGTCATACCACATTATCATCCAATTGAAACCTATGTGTGGTAGGCTCATGCCAATCTTTGGATTCCATACAATATTTATCCAGTGGTCAAATAAGTGTAGCAAGAGCGTGGATTCTTAGGATGTTATGTATATAACTTCTGGCAAGCTTGTGCCAGTCTTGGGATTCCATATGTTCTCCAGTGAACAGATAAGTGTTGCTGGTGCGTGAAATTCTTTGTGAAGCCATGCCACTTATCATCGTATTAAAACCTAAGTGTGGCAGGCTTATACCAATCTAGAGATTCCGTACCTTATGTACTCCTGTGAACAGATAAGTGTTGGTGGTGAGTGGAATTCTTGGGATACTATGCCACTTACAATGAAAACCTAAGTATGGCATAAGCCCATCTTGGGATTCCATACCACATATTCTCAAATTAAGTGTTGTGGTGGGTAGAATTCTTTGGAGACCATGCAACACTCTTGTTTCTCCCAAAGCTTAGTATCCCAGGCTCATTCAATTTTTAGAATGACAAAACATTTTGTTTCTAAGCTCTAGGGAGAATATAACCCTCGACTGTAGAATATTTTTCCTTTTTAGTTGGTCAGAAAAATACCGATATTATACTTTCAGAGTAAGGTATTCCCTTTCCAAGAACAACATCGGAAAAGAAAGTTTTCCACCTTAAAAAAAAAGTATGGCGTTATTAACCGGATCATTTTAATAAACGAAACAAGAAAAGGAAGTTATTCAAATGAACGCGGGCTAGTAAAGGAAGAGGAAGAAAAATTACTTGCCCGTTTCACTGTACATTATGGCCAAGAGGGGAGAGCACGTGTTTTAAATGTTCATTTTAAAAGACTTTCTCTGTCGGTTGAGTTTGTTTGGGGGCGGGGTGGGGTGGAAAGGGGAGGCTCCTTCGAAAGCCTAAATTGAACTGTAAATCCTAAACTGTTGGAGCAATAAGCCTTCAGTCAAGACAGTCAAAATTAACTTCACCCGCCATTTAACTCCGCTAGCGAGGTTGAGCTCTCTGCAAATATTATACTTGGTGTTAGAAGCGGTTCTATTGAACGCTTTTGCATGCGTTCGGGACTGAGACACTTTGGTCTTTGAACCGTTTACCTTGTATTGTCTCTATTAGATATCCTTTAGTTTCATCGCTCTCGTTGGTTTGTCTTGGCAGATATTGACGTTGTTCTCATGACGCGATTTTCAAAAAAATGTTCCACAAATATCCATGGCACCTAGAAAATTACGAAAATTAGATAAATTTAAAATTATTTCTTTACTTGGCAGTTGCGGCAATTTTCGTTTGATCGTCACCAACATCGATATTTAAACATTTAATACAAAGGTAAAGATCGGCCTCTTCCGATTAAACAATTTTTGCCAATAAAGCTGCAACTTCGGATATCATCAATTGGCAGTATTTGTCGTCAGTTATAGTCTTGCCTCTATTAAAAAAGCAGTAGTGGATAACACCGCCAATATTCCGCCATGCTATGACCATATTTGTTTTGGTACAGGTTGGTCTTTGGGAAATGTTTTGGTTGTACATCCTTGCACAGCCATTGTCTATAATGCCTTCTTATATCATACAAGATCCATTTTTCATTGAGTAATGGATCATTTTTGTGATGTGGCAAAATCATGGAATATATTTCAAAGTGGCGATTATGTTGTAGTTGTTTGATTGGTGTAGCACCCACTTGGTCTAGTTTTCTAACTTACCCATTGCCTCCAAGTTGCATATGGCGGAGGCTGGTTCAGGCCGAGTTCTACCGCTATTTCTTTGTTGTTTTTTTTTTTTTGGTTGGATCGTCTTTCCACTATTGACCACACAGCTGGTTTTCTTCAACTGAAGAATGACGGCCATGACCTTCCTTGTCTTCAAATTCAAGATCTCCATGGCCAAACTTCAGGATCCAGCGCTGCACCGTTCATTATTTAATAGTGCACTGACCACACACTTTATTAATATTAAGAGCTTTTTGCGAAAATAAATTTGTCGAAAATTAAATTCACTGTGAAAGAGAGGGCATTAGATGAGTTTTATTATACTATATAAGGAATGAATATTAGGATTAGCTTTGTTTACAGAAATGGTATTAAGATATTGCAATGGAGGAAACCTGCATTAATTTCGCATCACCCCAATATACTGAATCTGCTTGTATTAACTGTCTAAAATATTTATTCTAGAGAGTCTTGGAGTAGCGGCGATTTTACAGTCAAATTTTCTGTATATCTTTCTACAGCCTGGAGAATTGTAAACGTATATTATGACAGATAACGGAGCTGTAGGTTTCTGCGTGTGGTCCAAGTAGGTTGACCATATGCAGCCGACTACTGTTGCATTGTAATCCCGCTGATTCGTATTCCGAACCTGGAGGCTCATTATAGATTACGACTGTTAATCGCTGCTCGCCGTAGGTGATCCACGTGCGATAGACAGGGCCTTGCACCTGGAGGAGGGCGAATCGTAAAACGGAATAGTCTTGGAAGCGATAGGCCTCAGTCGTGTACAATAGTCGGCTGAGTCGTGACTTCCGCCTCCGATCGGCGACGTTTCGGGGGGTTTCCGGTACAGTCATCAGCTGAATACTAATGCCCTGTCTTCCAGCTTCTTACTTGAAACGGACACGCCTCACCATGGGAACCTGGCGAAAAGGAACGAGGAAAAAAACAACATGAGTACGTGCTCTTCAATACGGTTTGCTTGTCGTTTTAGTCTCTTTTTCTGTTATTCTTCAGATGACTTATTACTAAAGTATGCTACTGTTCTCACTCACTCACTTGTGATTGCGGAAGCTACACTCTAGCCCATAATAACCAAAGGTCTCATAAAAAAGCCCTTCACGTATGGGCTGCGTTAACTAAGCTGATTTTCCACGATCTGGTGTGACACACTATTAGCAGATTTCCCTTAAGGGAAATCAGCTATTGAGGTTGTACTCATGACGGAATTTTCGACATTTTTCTTCAAATGTCCATCGATCCTACCTAGTAGATGACGAAAATGAGGTCCGTTCAAAACTGTATATATATATATATATATTTGTCTGTTACCGCTCTAGCGGTCGCAATTTTTGTTTAATCCTTACCAAACTTCATATTTAAGCGTTTTATGTAAAAAGAAAGATCAAGTTCGTTAACGGCTGAAATTGGACCTGGGTTTAGAGGGGAGAATTTTGAAAATTTGAAATATCTCCTTTACTTTAATTCGGACCAAAAAATTGTATAGAACCAATCTTATTACAAATTAAATTTACTATAAATATTGTTATATACATTTATTCTCTATCTTGAATATTAACCGAGATATTTGCATTTTTCAGTTTTCACCAAACCGCCACTTCTACTCATGTTACGTAAACAATACTCTGATACATAATAAATCACATTATTGGAAGTTTAAATACCAAAAATTGTATTCAAGAGACCTTTATTATACGAGATACATGCAAATATGCACTGGTGACTCCCCCCCCCCATCTTAAAGTTTTGGACTACTAAAATTTTATTGATTGAGATAACAATTATTCTGACTCATTATTAATTACACTAGTAGATATAGTAAATAGTTCTCAATAAAATTAATGTGTTATATTCTGATATATTTCAGTAATTGTTTTTCTTTCCGGTGTGAGGCGGGACCCGTTTGTTTACATTTCTAACCTAACGCTTCCTGTCGGCAGGCTATTGAAATTGGATGAAACATTTCTTATTTCCGTTTGTATTTATTCACGGTGTTGTGTTAGCAGTATGTATATTTATCTATTACTAAACTTCAAGAGGGAAATCTGCTTAGTTTACGCAGCCCCTGCGTGACGGACTTTTAATCTGTTCTCGCCTTATATTTCCAATATCGATGTAAAAAATCGAGGAGTAGAGGTAGGTGCTTGTTAACTGTGCAACAAAGTGCGATTAATTTACATAATATTTAAGCAACAACAAAATGAATAAGGACAATTGTGAAGCATCAATAGTTTAACAGCTTAATATATAAGATGTTTTGAAACGACTTATAACAACGAAGATATATTCAATTTTAGATGTAACCCTTCTAAGCCTCCCCCCCCTGTTTCTAATCCGATTTCGGCTTTAATGTTGAATTAAATGGTTATATATCGATTAATGGTAAAGATCAAATAAACATTTTCTTGTAAAGAAGTACAATGACGGTTACTAACGTCATCACATAACGTAATTGAATTTTTCTCAAAAAGTAAAAGCTCAATGAGAACAATATTTTATATTTAAATTTCAAATAGTGCTAAATGACAGTTAATTGCTAATATAACTTTAGTAGGAGAGGGGGTTTACTGAAGGCTGAAAGTTAAAAATAATAATAAGTAGGTTAATAATCAAGATAGTGAAAAAAAAACACGTATATTAACATTTGAGCTGCAATATGATTGGTCCAGGACAATTTTTCCATACAATAATAATAATAACGGAGATATTTCGAATTCCTCCTCTGTAAACGTGTAAAACACACTCATCTGATTTCAGCAGTTAACGAACTTGACCTTTATTTGTACATAAAGTGTTTAAATGTCGAGTTTCGTAACAATTAAACAAACCGCTAGAGCATTAACAGACATATATGTGTGTATATATATGTATGTATATATATTTGCTTATTGTAACTAGTAGGAACAGACTTTTCCAAGTGCGAGAAACTAAAAAATTAAAATATCTCACTTTATATGAAAACTACAGAAAAAATGTATTTAACAACATTTATAAGAAATTAAATTTTCGAAAAGATTAATAACGTTATAGTTTTCAATTTGAGGCACAACATTGGAAATCTCTCGAATACCTCTCTCTCTAAACCTGTGTTTCATCTGTCACTGTTTATTGGTCTGTCAATATTGTGTGGGTGAGAGGTTTTAGGTTTTTTTTTTTTTGCCACTGTGATTCTTCTCTTTCTTCGATTGCCTTGATGTCTTCTAAAATGTTCTCACTCTCATCGCTATCTAGCC
Organism: Riptortus pedestris; assembly: GCA_019009955.1. Lineage (NCBI taxonomy): Eukaryota > Metazoa > Arthropoda > Insecta > Hemiptera > Alydidae > Riptortus > Riptortus pedestris. The sequence goes on along the minus strand of CM032230.1, from coordinate 9,077,759 downwards.
CACTCTATGTGGCAATCATTTCCGAAGTCTCAACCTCCTCATCACTTGAAGAATACTCCAGATCATCATCGCTGTCGTATCCATATCCATTTATTTCATAATTGTCAGTTTCCCCATCTGACTCATCGGAGAGTTCTTTCAACAAATTTCTGATTTCTTCGTCCATTAAATACGTTTTCTTCATTTTTTCAGAAACTATAAAGAGACTATTATTATCATTTATATTCTTTCTATACATCTTTGTATTTTTTATATTAAAAAATATAAGTTAAAAACATTAACAGAAAATAAATTAGTATATAAAAATAAATTGGAAGAAAATAAATTGAGAATAATATTAACTAAGTTATAGCATAAAAATCAGTTATTAGTAGCGATACGTAAATTTTACGTGCTAAAACGTTGCGGTTAATAGTATTGATACGTAAATATTACGTGTCGTTTTTATTTCAAAAAATAGTATTGGATGAGTGGGAAGGTTCACTTAGCTGCACTTGGCGGAGGTGAAGGCCCAACTTTCTGGAGGGCTCATAGCTGGTGGGGTCGTTAACGGCCCTTTGATAACAGTTCAAACCAGATCATACGTAATTTTTACGTTCACTGCCATTCAAGGGTTAAAACTATTGAGTAAACAAAAGTAGTAATTGCAAAATATAAACTAAGGATTTTTTAAATATATACCTGATTTATATTCACTAAGGACATTCGATTTGCAGAGGAATGCATACCTGAAACAAAAAAAAAAATACGTTAATATATATCAAGTCCTTTAATTTTTCAGCCTAATGAAAACCCCAGTCCTACTCATTTCATAATAACAATAAGCTGTTATAATATGAACCTTTTTATTCTAAGCTTAAATGCCAAATATTGTTTTCATGAGTTATTATCATTAGTTATTATTATTAGTTTTATTACGGTTGATACAAACAAATTCGTTGTACAATCACCAATTAAGATTTTACGCTCTTGTCACAAAAATATTCAGTCGATCAATACCATACTCGATATTTAACCGTTTCAGTCAACATTAAATATTATATTATTTATTGGCAACAATCGGATCAGGCATATGTGGGGAATTATCTTTGTCATTATGAGTATTATAGAAATTTGTTATTGAGCCAATTTCGTTAAACTATTGATGCTCTACAATCGTTGCTCAATGGATTTTTTCGTGATAAAAGTTAAGCAAGCAGTCCGTAGTTTCTGGTATTCTGTTTATAATATGTGGTGAGATGAGTCACTAGTTTACCATACCAGCACGTAGAAAATCTGCTTAATTTAAGTAGCCAGACAGACTACTTATGTTACTAGATAATATTGTTTTTTTTTTTGTTTCTTTTCAGCTTTTGGTATTTTATTTTATAATATTTTACAATTTAAATGGGAAATCACCTTTCATTTGCATATTAATACATAAATAAAACCTACGACTATGTAGCGTTCACCATTTTCTGGTTGCTATGTCGATCAATGCATTGTTGAAATGTCTGCAAAGCCCATAAACACTGTTAATAGCTTTAAGTGATGCGAAAAGGCGAGGAACCATTTATTTTTTTATTTTATAGCAACACAAATAAAATTTATCCTCGGAATTTAGTTGATAAAAAGTAAAACTATCTAATCAAAGGGAAAGTCTTTACCCTGAAAGTTTTATGGGGGGATTATTTCCAGCGGAATGGGTCGTTTGTAGTCTGCAGATAAATTGGACGTTCCTCCTATTTTGAGATTAATTGAAACTTATTCGACGCCCCCCTCCCCCCACTTCGGCCAACGTTTTAAAGTTTCGGGCTTAACTAAGCCTCTTCCCGAAGAGGCAGAACTTTTTAAAGAGTCAATAAGCCTTCCCGACCTATCTTTTTCACTTGGAAAAGGAAAAAATTCTTTCAAAAGCTTCTTTTATTTCTGCTTGCCTAAGTAGTTAATTTGGATCAGTGGATTTCTGGAACCCCAAGGATTTTTTTACTTTCTCTCCCCAAGTAATTGTACTGAACTATTTGACTATATCCAGTTTAATGACTGCAAAATATGTAATATACGAATAATAAATGAATCTATAACTGCGTACAATATCAAATCATCCTAAAAATTTGAATTTTATTTACTTATCAATCGATGACGTTATTAATTATAAGCATCACTAAAGACATCAGATTTGGATTCACATTACTTTCCGATAGGCTATGCATGATAAAGACGTCAGAGACACCATGAAAATTTCATATACACAATTTTAAATTTAAATATGGGGCACAGGTTAGCCGTGTCTGTTAAAGCGTGGGCCTTAGTCTCATATGGTAAGCCTAAAGTAGCGAATCCCGAAGTTCGAATCCCGTCTGGGCAATAAAAATTCATTTAGTGTCGAACTCATTAAATAAATTCATTACCCCCAGGGTAGAAAAGGGTGGTAACCAATAGAAAGCACCTCTCAATTATCCAAAGTAGCTAAATATGTACGTTAATAAATAATAAATTCCTATTTTCACTTGAAAATGAATTTGAAAAAACCTTTCACTTGTTTGTTCTTCAGTTTTGTATTTTGTCCATTATTTCATTTCTGTTTTAGCATATTTCCCTTAAGGGAAATCAGCTATTGAGGTCGTACTCATTACGCGATTTTCAAACGATTTCTTCAAATGTCCATCGATCCTACCCAGGAGATGACGAAAATGAGGTCCGTTCAAAATTATATATATATATATATATATATATATATATATATATATATTTGTCGGTTAACGCTCTAGCGGCCGCAATTATTGTTATATACACATATATATGAAAGGTTTGAGCACAAGGTTCTTAGAGCCATAATGGACCCAAAGTGGGATGGTGACTTAGGATTTTGGAGAAGGAAGACTATAGAGATTATATCTGAAACAAGACAGTCCGTTTCTCATGATAAGAATGCTAAGAGGTAACAATGGGTTGGACATGTCGACGTGGGAGACCGAAGGTGAGATGGGCGGACAGAGTAAAGGATACAATGGAGATTCGCGTAGTGGACTGGAAAGACATCGTCCATGGTATTTAGTGGTGGAGGCTTGTAATGGTGGCTAAAGAACCCCAAGACCTTTAAAACCAACAGGAAAAAAAAATTATGTATATACTCACACACATTTTTTTCAATGCATTGGATCTAAAGCTTTGGTAATGTGAATTGTTCTTATTTGAAAAAAGAAAACAAAAAATACCTATCTGGTAGAAATGTTTTAATCGATGGGCAAATATAATATTTAGTTAACAGAGAAATTTAAAGACCAGAAACAGATTGAAAAACAATATAAAAATCAAAACTCGTGGAGGATTAGATTTTGTATGTAGGCATGTATATATATAGTGTTTCTACGTGTAAGATCTAAACGGGGAGTTTATAGCGGTGTATGATAAATCAAGTGAGGTTGATAGATCTCATAAAAGAGAAAATGTAGATAAGAATACTGAAAAGGAGAGAAAACTCAGGGATAACCCAAGTTATCCCGTTGAAGGGCCTAATCCTGTATCGGTTATGCCTTTCAGCAATAAATGGATGAAGGAATCCCTGCAGGTAGGTCTGCCTTTGTAGCCGTCCATACTCCACGGATAGCCTCTAGGCTCTTTTCCTTCCTCCCCATTCACCTTTTCCTTTTCAAGGAAATCCCTTCTTCTCTCTCTCTCTTTCTCCCTCCCATTGAAAGGCTTTTACAGGTCACTTCGTTAAAATAACCTTTCAGAGCTCCGTTTGGTCGATCTGGTTCGCCCGGGTTTCCGGTCCAGATCTCGACATTCAGATAGCCGAGAGAGAGAGAGAGAAAGAGAGAGAGAGAGAGAGAGAGAGAGAGAGAGAGAGAGAGAGAGAGAGAGAGAGAGAGAGAGAGAGAGAGAGAGAGAGAGAGAGAGAGAGAGAGAGAGAGAGAGAGAGAGAGAGAGAGAGAGAGAGAGAGAGAGAGAGAGAGAGAGAGAGAGATGTTTCCGAGCCTGTGGGGAAAAGTCTGTGCCCCAAAGTTAAATTGAGTTTCAAGAAAGTACGAAGGGCCTTCAATACGTCTGTCGGTCGGATTCATGTTTCAGGGTCGAAATGGAATCTGCTCTAACTAAAAATGTAATATGTAAAGCCTCTAAACTCTATTAGGAATATTGCTCAAAGTATCAAATAAATTGTGTTATTTTTCTTCATTTAGTTACGATGTATGAAAACTGCACCTTGATCTCACATGGAAACCACATTTTTACTAAATCTACAGGCTAAGTGTGGTGAATTTTCTATGAAACCCGAGTGTTGGCAAGTCCATCTCTATTTATTGTGATGCCCGAATAATGGAATGAACCTTTTTATTCCAAGAGTTCTTCATTACATATTACATCCGCTTTTTCTGCATATCTACTACTCTGTTCTTCATTAGTATTAACATGCTCTTCATTTCTACCAGACTGCACTTCATTTGTACGAGTCTCGTCTTCATTTATACTAATATATTCTTCATTTGTTCCAGTCTGTTCTTCATTCGCACTGATCTGTTCTTCATTTGTAACAGGCTCCTCTTATTTTGTATTTATGTGTTGTTCATTTGTGATTATCTGTTCCCTATTTTTAGTAATCTGTTATTCATTTGCACGAGTCTCGTCTTCATTTATACTCATATATTCTTCATTTGTTCCAGTATGTTCTTCATTTGCACTAATCTGTTCTTCATTTGTACCAGCCTGCTCTTCATTTGTACTAATCTATTCTTCATTTTTACTGATCTGTTCTTTAGTAATCAGTTATTCATTTGTACCATCCTCCTCCTCATTTGTGGGGCTCAGGTTAGTCATGTGAGTTAAAGCGTTGACCTTAATCTCACATGGTAAACCTAGAGTGGTGAGAAAGGAATTTATTTAGTGACTCAATTCATTAAATAAAACTCTTAGCCCAATCTGGGTAGAAAAGGGTCGTAACCTGTAGATAACCCGTCCCAATTAGCCTTAGTTGCAAAAAGTGGAAGTTAATAAATTATTTAATTTAATTTTTTTCATTTGTAATAATCTGTTCATCATATGTTTCAGTTTTTTCTTCGTTTGAACTAATCTCTAATCTGTTCTTCATTTGTACCAGCCTGCTCTTCATTTGTACTAATCTATTCTTCATTTGTAAAAGCCTGCTCTTCATTTGTACTAATCTATTCTTCATTCGTACCAGCCTTCTCTTCATTTGTACTAATCTATTCTTCATTTGTACCAGCCCGCTCTTCATTTGTACTAATCTGTTCTTCATTTGTACCAGCCTGCTCTTCATTTGTACTAATCTATTCTTCATTTGTACCAGCCTGCTCTTCATTTGTACTAATCTATTCTTCATTTGTACCAGCCTTCTCTTCATTTGTACTAATCTATTCTTCATTTGTACCAGCCTGCTCTTCATTTGTACTAATCTATTCTTCATTTGTACCAGCCTGCTCTTCATTTGTACTAATCTATTCTTCATTTGTACCAGCCCGCTCTTCATTTGCACTAATCTGTTCTTCATTTGTACCAGCCTGTTCTTCATTTGTACTAATCTATTCTTCATTTGTACCGGCTTGCTCTTCTATTGTACTAATCTGTTCTTCATTTGTGCTTATCTGTTCCTTATATCTAATAATCTGTTATTCATTTGCACGAGTCTCGTCTTCATTTATACTCATATATTCTTCATTTGTTCCAGTCTGTTCTTCATTTGCACTAATCTGTTCTTCATTTGTACCAGCCTGCTCTTCATTTGTACTAATCTATTCTTCATTTGTACCGGCTTGCTCTTCTATTTGTACTCATATATTCTTCATTTGTACCAGTCTGTTCTTCATTTGCACTAATCTGTTCTTCATTTGTACCAGCCTGCTCTTCATTTGTACTAATCTATTCGTCATTTGTACCGGCTTGCTCTTCTATTGTACTACTCTGTTCTTCATTTTTGCTTATCTGTTCTTTATATGTAATAATCTGTTATTCATTTGCACGAGTCTCGTCTTCATTTATACTCATATATTCTTCATTTGTACCAGCCAGCTCTTCTTTTCTTCTAGTCTGTTCTTCATTTATGCCTATCTGTTCCTCATATGTTATAATCTTCATTTGCACTAAACTATTCTTCCTTTGTGATTATCTGTTATTCATTTGTACCGCCTTGCTCTTCGTTTGTACCACTCTCCCCTTCATTTTTACTGATCTGTTCTTTAGTAATCAGTTATTCATTTGTACCATCCTCCTCCTCATTTGTGGGGCTCAGGTTAGTCATGTGAGTTAAAGCGTTGACCTTAATCTCACATGGTAAACCTAGAGTGGCGAGTTCGATTCCCGCCTCGGCAAAGGAATTTATTTAGTGACGGAATTCATTAAATAAAATCCTTAGCCCAATCTGGCTAGAAAAGGGTGGTAACCTGTAGATAACCCGTCCAAATTAGCCTTAGTTGCAAAAAGTGGAAGTGAATAAATAATTTAACTTTTTTTCATTTGTAATAATCTGTTCATCATATGTTTCAGTTTTTCTTCGTTTGAACTAATCTGCACTTCATTTGCACTAATCTAGTCTGCATTTGTGCTCACCTGAACACCATTTGTTATTATAATAATAATAATAATAATAATATCACCATTTGTACCAAAATTAAAGCTGTAGTCTCCGTATTCGTGCCGGCTAATGCCTATCATTAGTTAGCTTTATACAGGCTACAAGCTGCTGAGGGATGGCCGTCTAACATCTCTGGCCTTGAGTGGAATCTCCTTCTTCGGACTACAGAGAAATGATCCTCTAATGATTCTGCCCCAGTTATTGTTTGCGTGCTCCTTGGTGGGCTCATGTCTTCTAGTGCAAGTACTCCGACAGCGCTCTGCCGCTTAGGATAAATAAATATCTGTGGAGGAAGGAAGCCTCGTTAAGTCGATTCTTTCAAGCGATCAGTTTTCTTCACCATCCAACAACCTCAAAAAACAACCTTCTCCGCATTCCTCGATTCCGGAATTGGGATTTTTGAATATCTCGGCACGTGAATCGCTTCCTAATGAGTTAGTGATTAACCTCTGCTTAGCCGGAGAATAACAATCCTGCCAGGAACCTCTTCAAGTCCAGGAGAGTATTAAGCAACGCCCAATCAGTGGGGAAGAAGAGCCCGGTTCGTGGGGGTATTCCGATCTGATATTAACTAGCCGGACGTGATCCACCAACTACTACGTGGTCACTTCGTGGGAACTATTCCGCCATCTTAATAGGTTTAAGATGCATTCGAACTGGACCCGTTGAGAGCGAGCAATATTTTTCACCCAATGACGTATCAAGTTGTTAATACCAATAGTCACGTTTAGTATAACACGTTTTCATGAGGGGGGTCACCTTTAGTATTTGTAGTTTCCGTGCCATCTCTCGTAAAAATTAATGTTCCCTACGTCGCGCTTGAGTTTTATACTGACACGCGATGTTCTTGGCTTTAGAACACGTCTTAAGATTTCTAATAGGTTAATTTTACTGTATATATAATTCTTATTTATAGCACCAGTAAGCATGAACATATAATTCCACAGATTCTTAAATCTCGGGCGCCATACTGATTACAGTTATTATGGCTTCATAACTTACTGTGGGAACCCATTGGGGGCTGTGACAGGTACTGCACCAAGAAATAAACATCTTGTGCATTTGGGGTAAATGAAGTTGTTGCGATTATGAACAAGGATATTTGATTTCAAAAGAGAAAATTTACGCCACGCAGATGATGTGTAAACTAAGCAGATTTCCCTTATCATCTCATGTAATTTAAAACTCACTAGATCATCTTACGTACATTTCTTTATTTCTTCTGGAATAATGAAAGAATTATACAGTAGTCTCTTCATTATTCAGTATTTTGTAATGAGCGGATCCAGGATTGTACATTCTTCTGATCTTGTTGTGGAAATGGCAATGCACTAACACATTTCGGCAGGTTGGATGAAAAAGATTTTTTAGGAGATATGTATGAGTCATTGCCGTATGACCAACTGTTACACGAATCAGTATGATTTCCTAGAGGAGGCTACTTTTGAATGATTCTTTCTGTTTCCTGATCTCTGGTTGATTCATACTAAATTGCAATTTGATGACAACCATCTTGTATTCATGTCTCAGGTTCAGAATTCTTCGAACCAATTTTTGGTCGTGTTTAGGAGATGTTACATCAATAGTTACTGTTACTAGGGTTGCATGCATTATTGGCTTCTTCGTCTGCTCTCACTTTAATTTTAATATTTTTAGTGTCGAATGAAAATTAATTCTTTATCTCAAATCTTTGTAAGATAAATTATGTATGGGCAGAATTATAGGATTTTCAGGATTTTTTAATAGTCATTAGGGAGGTCAACACAAATAATTATAGTTTTGTTATTACCGTAAATTTCTGTCTTTTTAAGTATTTGTTTATTACGTATACTTAAAAGCAAATATCATTAATTACTTAGATAATAAATCTTCGACGTTACTTAGATACCTTAGCATCTGTTTCTTACTTAAAGTTTATTACCTAATTTCAGTGTAAACACACACACACACACACACACACACACACACACACACACACACACACACACACGCACGCACGCACACACCAATTCTATCTTACTCCGAACCAGTAGCAAAAACTAGCGAATACAGGCAGGCCGGTTTTACTGATTGACAAGTTGAATGGTCTATTGTGTCGGCTCAGTGAAATGGCAACGATTTTTCGCCCAGGTAAAAAGCATTGAGGTGTAACTAATCATTACCTTTGAGCATTTCAGTTCTGACAAATACGGAATCAGTTGGAACCACTTGTGAGCAGGATGAATGAAAATAGCTCATCCTTAACATTAAGGCTAAGAAATATACCTTTTCATCCTGAAATCTCCCTACTTGTATTTTTCTTTTTTTTTAAATCATTTATTACGCTCTGAAATGTTACAAAATGACGACACACTATGTGTTTCTGTAGTAATAGATATTGTTTCCCAAGTTTAAACATTAGATTTGATGTTAGCAGATTTTCTCTAAGAGATATCAGCTATTTGAGGTTATACTCATGACCGGACTTTCAAAAACTGTCTTCAAATGTATATCGATCCTACCTAGAAGATGATGAAAATGAGGTCTATTCAAAATCATATATATTTATATGTATATATATATATATATATATATATATATATATATATATATATATATATTGTTGCGAAAATTAAATAGATGAATAATCCTTCAGAGAGAGAGAGTCGCGTATTTGGAGAGTGTGACGTAGATCAAAGAGACCGATAGAATGTTCTAGGTCTGACCAGTACCTTCCAGCCAGACGTCGAATGAACTAGACAATTCCCCTTTGATGTATGCCGCCTCCCTATAAAAAGGAGCTCGGGCCAGCCGTGAGTCAGTTTTATTCTCTCCTGTCTTGATGTTCACATCAGTGCTACAGTGCGACTTAGTACAGTGTGGTAAAGTGTTTTTATAAGAAGAACAGTGTTGTGCCGAGCCTGTAAGTAACCGTTTAGTGCCGTGTTTAAGACAGTGCAGTGCCGCGAAGAAAAGGACAGTGCAGTGCAGCGAAGTAGAAGACAGTGCAGTGCCGTCTTTCTGTGTATTTCAGTGAATTATTGGACTGTGACTCATTGAAGAACAGTAACGCTATCAGTGTATACTGTGAGTAGTAATTAAGAATAATCACCAAGTTTATTGTGCATTGTGAAATAAATTTTGCAGTGATAAAAACTGTGAAACTTACGAGTATTTTTTCGTACCTTTTTAATTTTGCAATCCAAAAGAACTCTTATTAAAAACGTTTATTACTGGTTTTGGTAATAAAAACGTAACAATATATTTAAAAACATTCATCCCAAATATTGAGGAATACCTCAACACCTGCACTGCTACTGACTATTACTCGACACAAGTACTCACTGGACACGGAACTACTAAATCTTATTTACATAGATTCAAAATACTAAATGACAAAAACTGCCCCTGTGACAGAACGAGTGAACAGACTATAGAACACCTCATCTACACTTGCACACTGACTACACAGTTACGAAACACACTCCAACAAACACTTTTCAAAAACAAAGACCAGTGACCGATAGATCTAAAGAGTTTTGTTTTCTTTTATTTTTTTATTTATTTTTTTTTTTAATGCCTACATCAAGAATAATGCAATACTGTGAGTGGCTTAACTTTCTTAATGAAGTTAAATCAACATGTTATTGGATTGTTTCGATTTTTCTTATTATGCGTACTAATTTTTCATCACATTGTTTGTTTGTTCTTGCATTATTATATTATTTTTTTTTGTTTTTCGTTTTTTTTTCTTTTTTCGTTTTTTATTTCCTTTTCTATTCTCTTTATTTATTTATTTTTAATTTCAAGAACAAATTTATGAACATCATTTTTTATATGCAAAACACGATGTACTATGAACATACATGTTATATGCTATATTAGTGTGGTACATGTAGCAAATAAACGCCCTTAATGCTTGAGTAATGTGCAAAGGAATATATATATATATATATATATATATATATATATATATATATATATATATATATATATATATATATATATATATATATATATATATATACTTACACTCACACTCAAACATACGTACACAAACACGCATACACTTGTTACCTTTCTAGCTGTCGAAAATTTTATTTTAACAATACCAATGTAAATATATTACCGTTATTAACCGTCGAAGTTCGTGAACGGGGGGGGGGGGAGTGGGGTTAGAAGAGGAGAATTTTGAATTTTTGAAATGCCTCCGTTATTTAAGTCGGATCGAAAAATTGCATACAATCAATCTTATTGGAAATTTATTCTCTATAAATGACGAACGTATTTTTTTCCATATGAATACCTACTTACCGAGATACTTATTTGATGTTTTTAGTTATTAGATTCAGCAAACCCCTACTTCTGCTCATGTCATATAAATAATAGCCTGAATAGCATGAACCACTTTATTCGAAGCATAAATAACAAATATTGCTTTATAAGGTATAATATCTAATACATAATATGTATATTATATAAAATTTCCATGTCACAATGTTAGTTAGCGTACTCCTCCGAAACGGCTTTACCGATTTTTACCAAATTTTATATGCGTATTCAGTAGGTCTGAGAATTGGCTACTATCTATTTTTCATACCCCTAATTGATAAGGGTTGTTCACCCTTAACATTTTTTTTTTAATTTTTGGACGAAATTTTTTGTTTTTATTTTTTTATAATGTGACATTAAAAAATACATACAACCCTAAATTTTTACTTTTTTATCACCAACCCCTATTTTTTTTATAGCCATTTTAGTAATTTAATCATTATCATCCCGCTCGATAACTGATCAATTATAGTTTTTTTAACTGTACTTCGATTAAAATTTCAATTTGCAATGACAATCAACAAATCCCAAAGCTAAACGATGTCTATTTGTGGCTTAGATTTGAGTACACCATGTTTTTCACACGGGCAATTGTACGTATCTCGAGTGGGTAAACCATCCAGTTTGTTTGTGCTCGCTAAAGATGGGCTAACAAAAAATATTGTTCACGCTATAGCATTAAAAGATTGATGTTGTTTGTTAGTGTTACTGTCGTAATTAATATGTGATATGTAATTTTAAGAAATAAACTATAATAACTTAAAAATAATATTGTTTGGCGTTTGTTATTTTTATATTCCCTTATCGTTCAAAGCGCTCCAAGCCTATTTCATGCATAAACCACATACACACTAATAATAAGTAAGTTACATTTTGTCTACACTAGAATTTATCTAGAAACTAGAAATAATTTATATGGCAAAACAACGTTTGCAGGGTTATCTAGTATATATATATATATATATATATATATATATATATATATACATATATATATAAATAAGATTTAAGAGATACAATTTATATAAGATTTAAAGTTTCTTAACCCGAAAATGTTTGCTTGATCTATGCCATACTCGACATTCAATTGTTTTACTCAACACTTAACATGATGAGAGGTAATTGATTAAATAGAGAATGGGGGGGGAGGAAAAATATAGTATATGTATTTAAAATTTCACAATATCTCTGTTATTATGAGTCGGAAAAATGTCTTATATATGATCTTGTTAAACTATTGATGATTTGTAATTATTGTTGTTAACATTTTTTCTTATTGCAAATATTAAGCAAATTATTCCTACTTTCTTGTTTTCAGCTTTTAGTAAACCCTCAGTTCTAATCATCGGATTTTTACTTAGACATTTACCCATTAGGTGATATGAAACCAATAGTGTGTCATATTCGTAAATGGGAAATCTGCTTAGCTAGCGCATAATCTAAAACTATATGAAGTTAGTCAATGGAGAATTCGTACCGTTCTTGGATTTATACGAGGGAATTTTCGAAAATTCGAAATATCTACGGAAATATACGTCGGATCGAAAAAATGAATACCAATCTCTTTGAAAACATTGTTGTCTATAAATGTTATAGAATCCTAATTTTCTCTATCATGAATATTAACCCGAGATATTAGCACTTTTTAGTCTTCGGTCTTCAGTAAACCGCCCCTACTCTTGGCAAATTAACAATGAGCTGTTATACAAGAAACACTTTATTGGGGTTATAGTGGTAGGAGTAAAAATATCTATTATTAACGAAAAAAAAAATAAAATCCAACGAATTTCGAGAATTTGATATATCTGTATTATTATGAGTCGTATAAAAAAATGTTATGGAACCAATCTTTTTAAACTGATGTTCAACAAATGTTGTTTTATACATTATTTTAGCTCAAATATTATTGGAGTTATTTGAACTTTTCTTGTTTTTAGTTTTCTGTAAAGCCCCACTTCTACTCATCAGATTTTTACTTCGAAATATAGCATATAAGGTGAGATGAGATAAATAGTGTGTCATACCCGCTTGTGGGAAATCTGTTCAGTTGACGCAGCCCCTGCGTGACGGACTTTCACTTTACCTATAGGCCGCCCAAGTATGTCTAGTTGTTCCCGTGTGCAGGAGTTTCTCAATTCTCTAAGCTTTTAAGCGAAAGCCAATCGAATACTTCTTCCCTAGTTCCATAGTGACAATACGTTCTAATTACGTTACGGCAGAGCGGAAACAGAAGTGATATATATATAAGTCAATGACTTGCGGCTGGAGTATAGCTGAGAGTTGAGGCCATAAATCGGGCTGGCCTGGGAGTCGTTAAGACACGGCACGAGCTGCATCTGCCCGACACGGCAGCAGCTCACTGCGTTAATTGGTGGGGACGAGTAATAGATTCATCCGATTCTAGCAGCGCCATCTGGAGTCATTAGTGGTCGGTGGCTACTGTAATTCCAGGTCAGTAGATGCCCACCAGCAATGGCATGGCCAACAGATGGCCGACGGCCAAGAAGCCAATTTAGGGCCAACTTCCAGGATCTGCGGCAAAAAATGTTCCCTGGGAAGCAATGATCAAGAGAAGCAATGAGTCGAAATACCATAATGCACCAATCCAAATTATGGTTCAGTTCATGCAGATGGCTTTTGAAATTTTACTCATGTTACAATTTTCTATTTTACTATTATTATCTATTAATATCCACTTTTTGCTATTATGGCAAATTGAGACTAGTTATCTACAGGCTACCACCCTTCTCCAGCCATATTGGGACTAAGGATTTTATTTAGTGAGTTCCTCACTAAATAAATTCCTATAGCCTAGGTTCACCTATATGTGATTAAGGCCACCAAAGAAATTTTCAAACTATATTTATTTTTTCCGTTTGCTCTAGTTGCAAACAATTTTTTTTATTATTGCTTGATTGATCTCAAACTATTATTTATTAACGTCCACTTTTCGCTACTATGGGTAATTGAGACTGGTTAACTACAGTGGAACTTTTATATCCAAGGTGGGACTAAAGATTTTATTTGATAATAAATACAACCCTATTCGCCCAGGTGGGAATTTATTTGACGAACTCATTAAATAAAATCCTTTGTCCCACCGTGGCTAGAAAAGAGTTGTAACCTGTACATAGCCCGTCCCAATTAGCAATACTAGCAAGAAGGAGGACGTTAATAAATAATAGTAATACAACCTTTCAGGATATGCGTTTAAAAAAAAATAACGCCCGTCACGCAGGGGGGACTAAGCAGATTTCCCCCGTGATGTTTAATAATAGATAACCCTACATTAATGCTAACACAACACCACCGTGAATTTTAAGTGAATAAATACAAACGGTAATAAGTAATCTTTCCCCTTCCGGTTGGAAGCGTCTCAAATGTAAACAAACCGACTCACCGGAAAGAAAAACAATAACTGAAGCATATCAGCATCTAAAATTTATTTTATAGAAAACTATGTACACTATTGTGCACTGTAATTTATAATGAATCAGAATAATGTTATGAATAATAGTATAAAAGTCCGTCACGCAGGGGCTGCGTAAACTAAGCAGATTTCCCACGTGAAGCAATACAATAGAGAAATCTCTATACGAGAGCCGAACAGTTAGGGCTGAACTAGCTTTTGGCCTGAACGTTCGTTATCGGCCCACATTTAATAAAAATGCAAATATCTCGGTTAATATTGAAGATAGAGAATAAATGTATAGAACAATATTTATAGTAAGTTTAATTTGCAATAAGATTGGTTTTATACAATGTTTTGATCCGACGTATGGTAACGGAGATATTTTGAATTTTCAAAAAACCTCCCTACTAAACCCCCCCTCCCACTGGTCCGATTTGAGCCGTTAACGAACTTGATCTTTCTTTTTAAATAAAATGACTAAATATCGAGTTTGGTAACGATTAAACAATAATTGAGACCGCTAGAGCGGTAACAGACAAATATATATATATATATATATATATATATATATATATATATATAGATAGATAGATAGATAGATAGATATATACAGTTTTGAACGGACCTCATTTTCGTCATCTCCTGGGTAGGATCGATGGACATTTGAAGAAAAATTTCGAAAATCGCGTCATGAGTACAACCTCAATAGCTGATTTCCCTCAGGGGAAATCTGCTAAAAGTGCTACCGCTGGATCGTTAACAGCCAATTTACATGTAATATATATATATATATATATATATATATATATATATATATACATACATATGCATAGATAAACACACACAAATACATGTTTTTCATAGGAAGAGCTTTAGAAAAATGTTTTGAAAATCCCGTCTTGAGTCTTTAAGGGAAATCTGCTAGTGTTACTAACAACTATCAATAATCAAAATGATGTCTGTTAGTAATTAAACAATGTGGAAAAAACGCTTGCCTCTTTTCATTTCTAGTTGAAATAAATCATTTGGTTTTGTTTTATTCGGTGTTTTAAAAGAGCTGCTGTCTAAATCAAAACGTTCTAATACAGCTGAGACCGATATTGGCTCTCGGCCGATAAAAACCTACTGAAAATCCAATAAAATAAATTCAGGTTGAAAAACCACTTTAAGGTAAAAAGAGGTTTTAGAAGAGAAGCAATTTTATCGGGCTCAGACTTAATAAAACACTCCTCTCGACCAATAAACAATCCGCTTCTTCATTTTATGAAGAAATTCATACTTATTTATTTTCTCTCATCAAAATAATGTCGCTCAGCAACCGGAAAATAGATAAAGATTATAAATAGAATATTAAAGTGAATTATTTAAATCGACGTTATAGTTATTTATTATACAAGTGACGAAAGTAGATCATTTTACAACTCGAGTGAAACGTTTATCCACACGAGCCAAGCGAGTGTGGTAATTTCACGAGAGTTGTAAATTCTACTTTCGTCACGAGTGTAATATTCAATTTTTTCTGTAATTGTGTAATACATGATCAGATCTAACCAGAGTATGAACAAAATTAGGATGTTGTGAAGATTATGGTATGTTGTTGGTAGGTTATAAGCATGGTTGTGAAAGGTTATAAACATAGTTATAAAACAACTAGTGATGATTGTGAAGTAGTGCAGTTATAAACAAGTGCAGGTTATAAACAAGGAAGGTAATTATTATTATATTTAAATTTTAAAATATATTGATTATTTCCACCAATAATTCATTCAAATTTCAATTTATTTTGTTTACTTAATTCTTACAATGTTAAGAAACATTTAAAAGCATTTAATTTCCAACTTTAATTTATACTTATTACTAATTAAGAAGGCAATTCACTTGTGAAGGAAGTGATTACTTTCTTCACTCTATTGCAAAATGTTTCACTTTCTTCACTCATTTCAGTTTAGTAATGTTACCATTATTCAACGATTACAGAAAAAATTTTTTTTAGATCTATTAATGAAGAAAAGTACATCACGCAGGGGCTGCTTAAACTAAGCAGATTTCCCACGTGATGGTTGAGCATACATTTTATATATATATATATATATATATATATATATATATATATATATATATATATTATCTTAATTGATCACACAACGAATATGCATGTATCTCATATAATAAAGCCATTTTGAAAAAACGATATTTGGGATATAATATTAGAATAAAGTGGTTCTTGATAAAAAAGCTTATTGTTAATATGACATGAATAGGAGTGGGCTAAGGGTGGAAATTAATAAAAAAAAAAAAAAAAAATCCAAATATTTCCGTTAATATTCATGATATGGAAAATATGTATATAACAACATTTATAGGTAAATTAATTTGCAATAAGATTGGTTTTGCATAATTTTTCGATCCGACTTATAGTCAGGGATACATTTCAAATTTTCGAATCTCCCCCTTTTAATCCCCCTCCCCTCCTGCCCAATTCCTGCAATTAACGACCTTCGAATCAAACGACTATATATTGAGTTTGGTAACATTCAAACAAAAATTGCACCGATAGAGCTATAACAGACTAATTAAGAATTGTGAGGTTTTCCGACCAGGCATAGACTAAAACTTCTTTCACCAACATTGGCCACAAGCCACAAACAAATTACTACCTTACTTTTGCCAGTACATGGACCTCGTATTTCACTAGTTAAAAACTAATACCATTTACGAAAAATTATATTGTAGTACAATACTGAAAATATATTCACAAATGAGCATACTTGGGAAAATATGCCCTGTACTAAGACAACTGATAAGTCGCTCAATAACTACTGTCGCTAAATGCGATTAAAATAAGAATAAATGATCAGACTCAAAATAAGAGATGTTTTTTTTATTTTAACCATTCACCCCCCTCCCCCCGTTCCAATTGGTATCATTAACAAATGCTATCTTTATATTTCCTTGAATCGTTCAAATATAGATTATTGCACCTAGTAAATAAGTTATTTATTTTATAACCGGCTCATAACAACGCTGAAATTTTCATTTTTAAATTATCATTCTGTTTCACAACAAAGGAAATGTACTGCATAAGTATTAGTTTTACATAAAACTCTTCGATATCGAGTTTGGTTACAATCGAATCAAAATTACAACCGCTAAAGCAATAACAGACATATACATAATTTAAAATTTTGAATGGAATTCATTTTCATCTTCTAGATATCAGTAGGTAAGAATTTTGAGGAATATTTCGAAAATGGCGTAATGAGTATAACCACAACAGCAGATTTTCCTTAAGGGAAATCATTTAAATTGCCTGCAGATATTTATTTTGCAAATAGCACTTTTCAAGTTTCATTATCAGCTCTTGACCTCTTGACTTTGTTTGATTTTCAGTACTGTCATAGTGCGAAAAAGGAATGATTTGATATAGCGTATCATATACTTTTTTATATATCATCTCTGAAGATCGATGGCCATTTGAAGTATGTGTTCCCATTATAGGAAATCTGCTAAAAAGGGACAATCGTGGCTGTTATCAATTATCTGTCAGTGTACTTAACCTACAAGGCGTGAGTCGTTACAGGCTACAGCTAACAAAAAATCGTATTCACATTCAGAGGATTATTTTTCAAGTCGTTGCTTAGGCGTAAGAATGTTGAAGGGCTATATGGAATCGTCAGACAATGGAAGTGCATCCTGTTATCAAACTATAGATAAGATGTACCAACTAGAACACGATCTGACATCTCCAGCAACATGCTCTGATATGTGTCGACGCACGGGAATCAGTTCCCAGAAGTCCTAGCCTACAGATTGCACGGGGCTAGTGTTTCTCCCGGGCAAATCCTTATCACTCCTACTGATAAGGGGGACTTATCTTTAGGTGAATAAGCAGTCAGCTAGCTGCTGGAATTGTGCAGCTCCCGTAAATACGATCCGTATCGCAAAACCAGACCTAACTCAGCAGGTTTGTTAACATTTTTTTTAACATCAATATGGAAGGCTATTATTAAATTAGTACGTGAAATCTTTGGAAGAAGACTTCACGTATGTTGTGCTCATGAACACTTCTTGATGGCTCAGAATACTTCTTCAAATGCCCATTCATCCAAGCTAGGAAATGAAGAAAATTAGTTCAAAACATGTTTATATATTTTACATAGCTTATTTGCTCGAATCCCACATAGTACGGATCGTTGAAAACCAAAAGGAACTTAAGAAAGAAATAAGACGTCTCATTATTTGCCTACATATTCGCAGATTTCCTAGAGGGAAATCACCTATTGAGGTCGTACTCATGAAGGGATATTCCAAAAATTTCTTCAAATGTCCATCAGTCATACCTAGGATATTACGAAAATGAGGTCCATTCAAAACTATATTAATATATTTGTCTGTTAGTGCACTAATTGTCGCAATTTTTGTTTAATCGTTGCACAACTCAATATTTGATCGTTTTATGTTAACAGATTAAATTTGTTAAAGGCTGAAATCGTGATAGTGGGAGGGGGATTTCGAAAATTCAAATAATATCCGTCATTATGAGTCGCATCGAAAAATTGCAAATGTAATGTACTACAATTGTTGTTGTTATATACATTTGAGCACTTCCTTGATTATTACCGGAGATATTTGCATTTTTTAGTTGTCGACCTTCAGTAACCCTCCCTTCCCCCTCATGTCATACCGACAATAATGTGTTATATTATGAAGCACTTTATTTGTAGCCTAAATACCTAATACTGTTCTCATTGCACTTTAAGCAGATTTCTCTTAAGGGAAATCAGCTACTGAGGTCGTACTCATGACGCGATGATTTTCGACAAATTTCTTCAAATGTCCATCGATCCTTCCCAGGAGATGACGAAAATGAGGTCCGTTCAAAATTATATATATATCTGTTAACGCTCTAGCGGCCGCAATTTTTGTTTGATCGCTACGAAACTCGATATTTAACCGTTTTATGTAAAAAGACAGATCAAGTTCGTTAATGGCTAAAATCGGACTAGAGAGAGGGGGGGGGGTTTAAAGAGGATTTTCGAAAATTCAAAATATCTCCGTTATTATGCATCGCATCGAAGAATTGTATAGAACTAATCTTATTGCAAATTAAATTTACTATAAATATTGTTATATACATTTATTCCCTATCTTGAATATTAACGGAGATATTTGCATTTATATGAAGTCTGTGGTTGGGTATAGTTAGGATTAGGCCGGCCATTTCCGTTGGCTCAGGTGGGAGGCTTCTTCTAACCTTACCTGTCGTTCCTAACCTTACCTTACATTTGTTACTTTGTGAGATTTTTGCAAATACTTACTGTTCATCCGCGCCCCCGCCCCTTCTTTAGTTCTTGGACTACTAAAATTCGAGTTATTAAAATATAAATTATTATTCCAATTCAGAAGCCGTTTCAGTTGGGAATTTATTTTAATTAACTGAAAGATTTCTCATTACCGTTTGTATTTAATCACAGTGGTATTGTGTTACCAGTATGCAGATTTCACTATTGTAAAACTTCACATGGGAAATCTGTTTAGTTTACGCAGCCCCTGCGTGACGGACTTTTACGATTTGAGGTGAATGCAAATACCTGACGCACGTAGAAAATCTGCTTAGACGGGCTTTTTAATTTAAATATGAGATGAGTAGGAGTGAAGGTTTACTACATGTTGAAAACTGAAATAAGCCCGTCACGCAGGGGCTGCGTAAACCAAGCATATTTCCCCAGTGCTGATATGGCACAGGACTAATCTCACCATGTATTTTCTATTACTAAGTAAAAATCCAACGAGTAGCTTAATATTTGAGTTAAGAATAAATAAATGGAACACATATTTTAGAGGATAATTAATTTAACTGGTTGCCCTTATATTTTTTTATCGACTCATAAAAACATTTATATATTTTGAATTTGATCCCTTATTCCTTGTTCGATTTTAGACACTAAAGAATATCTTTGGAAGAACTAAAGAAGATCTTTAGTATTCTACGGAATAGTATAATAAAAAGTTGGGTATAGATGAAATAAACATTTTCCAGTCCAAACTAACTATTTACGTTAATGCTAAATATATATATGCTACATAAATAAATTGGTGATCTGTTGAAACATTATTAAGCATGGAATAAGGCGTTTGATGATTTTTTATGTGCGATGACTAAATGTTGCGGTTGTAATGCAGTAATTTGCAAGAATCTCACATATTGAATTCTTTTGAAAACAATATTCCGTATTTAAGCTTCGGATAAAGTGGATCATGATATTCTACCTTATTATAACATGAGATATGAAGGATTGGGGGTTTAGTTTTCATATCTAATAGGTAGGATCGACGGACAATTCAGGATATTTTACGAAAATTGCGAGATGGGTACAACCTCAATAGCTCATTTCCATCAAGGGAAATATATGATTCTATCACCAGATTATTTACTTATATTAAGTAAGAAATATTTTGAAAATTGATAGTATAATAGTAACATTACCAACAACATAGCAAATATAATTTTATACGATATTTATTAATTTCAATTATTATTCATGATAGAGAAAAATAAGTACACACCTTAGCTGTATTAGCTATCAGAAGTTCTGATCGCCGACGCTATCAATTAGGCATAAAAAAAAGAAGAAAAGTAGCATGAGTTACGTGACAATCAGCACTGCATTGTAAAAAATAGTGGCATGCCTTGGAATACTTCAATAACCACAAAAAGGCGAGATGAAGTGATGATATGCCATCTTAGAATTAGCCACGCGAGACTCAAATACCAGCACCTGATGGAAAAGGAAGAACCTCCATCCTGGTTTGGTTGTGGAGTAGCTGGCACTTGCACAATTTCTTACGAAGCCAAGAAGGTATGAGGACATAAGAAAGCAACGACGGCTAATACAGACGGGCTATCTACTGGTTGCCACCCATTTCTAGCCAGTGTGGGGCTAAGGATTTTATATATTTACTAGCTAAGTTATCCGATTTCACCCGGGAATTCATTTGAGGCTGAATGATGATGGTAAATTTTTGGCAAGGCTTTATTTTGCAAAATATTTTGAAATTTCTCCGTCCCAGCGTTTAGGGTTTATGCCCGCCGTTGCTGTGGATTTGTAAACAATAAAATTATTTGTTATGTAAGACTTCACTGTCCTCAATATTTTTATATTTCTCGCCTCCTGTGAATGCAGGGTTTTTTTTGTAACGTAATGGACCATATAATTCATAATCATAGTATTCTGTCTTCCAAACTCTGTAGGAATAAAAGTTCTTTTCCCTTGACGCAGTAAAAGGACTAATGTTGATAGCCTTTTTAGGTACGTAATAACCGCTGTTAAAAATACTCTTTTTTAAGCCTCGATTGAAAAACTGTGTATTCATAACAGTATATCATCCTTTTAAATAATTTATCCATGATAATAAAACAAATTCACATTTCTGACAAAAACACTACACTGCTAAAAATCTTATTTTATCGAGAGCAAACAGCGACAATTATCGAACTGAGATTTTCCGATATTTTTTCTCTTGCTACAGATCCTACACCAACTTACCGTCATCTCGTCGGGTTAGTTAATATAGTACGAATTAAATTTGAAATTCTACAACGAAATGGCCGAGTAAGGCGGCCATTCATATGACATGGACTGGAGAATGGACAGTAGAACAATAGCTGCTAGAGTTTCACTCCGCTCTGAAGGTTCTCTTCAATCCAACTCCCGGGGAATATAATATTGCAGAAGCTGATACCCTGCAATATTACTGACAGCTTCAAAACAATAGTAGTAGGAACACCAGGCGTCCGGTTGAGTCAAGATGGAAACACAGTTTTAATCTTCTCTTGAGGTCCTGGACGGTAGAAGAACCGAAAAGACTGTCACGAAGAGACTTCGTAAACTAAGCAAATTTCCCTCGTGATGTTTAACAATAGATAAATCTACATACTGGTAACACAATAGCACCGACAATACCAAGTGAATAATAATAAGAATAAATCTCCCCCTGTTTAGAGGGGAGGGGGTTCGAAAATTCGAAATATCTTCCTTACTATACGTCTGATCGAATAATTGTCTATAGGCAACGTTATTGAAAATTAAATGTACAATAAAAATTGTTATATTCATTTATTCTCTATCTTGAATATTAACCGAGGTATTTGCATTTTTCAGTTGTCAGCCTTCAGCAAACCCCATTTCTTATTTGTTTTAATCGTAATGATTAATGTTGATTTTATTACTATAATTACATTGAACAGTTATTCCAGGTTACAATATTCTCTGGCTAGGATAAAATATTGCTGTTGGGTTTATTACTAGTGTTTAATTGTTATAATTGAGTTTAACACCAGTTTTCAATGTTGATTCTTGTGTGTAATAATGGTGTTAATTATTTGTATTTAATATTTATTAGTTGGTTGTATTACATGAGTTTAGTATTTATTTATACTTTGTTATTACGGGTGTTAAATTTTTATTTGTTCAGTTTATTTCTTGTTTTTAATTTTTTACTTGTTGCTTTAGTTTTGTTTCAGTTAGTTGATGTTTTAGCTAAATCGCCTAGTCGCGTGCATCCCTAAATAAATAAACAGAACAGCCACCCGAGTTAAAGCATTGGTAATAATGCGCTTGGTAAATGTACGAGTCTAAGCAGATTTCCCACGTTCTGGAATGGAACAATGGTGATCTCATCTCACCATATATTCTCTATGTCAAAATCACCTAATAGCCCAAAAAATAAAACATGAGCTTATCAGTCTAGATAAACACACGATATTTTACTGGCTGTCAGGACACGAAAACTTAGGACTGAATGAGACTGCGGACTCAGAAGCCAAAAAAGCATCTGAAAATTTTGAATATGAACAAATAGATGTATTACATGAAGACAAACAAAACACCCCATCTTAGATGAATGGGACACCGACTGGACTAACACAAGTACTGATATCAAACTACCAACTATTAAAACACTATTTGCATTTGGTCATCAAGTTTCAGAAAGTCTTGGAGAGATGAGTCTCTCGAGGCATAGTATCGGCCTTGGCAAATTAACAGACTCACACTTAATGACTAAGACTGACAGACGTACTTGCTCAACTTGAAACAATCCCTTGACGATAAGACATATACTGACAGAATGCCGAAAACGACAACACCAGGACTTCCCCTAAGACTTACAAGAACTTTTGACGGAAGGCAACCCATACATTAACAACATAATCTCATACCTACACAAAATTCAAATATACGAAAAAATTAAACATACAAATTAAGTCTGTGGTGTGCAACAGGATCTCAAGGTATATGCATTAATTCTTTTAGATGTTATAGATCTTTACCCTGAAAGAAGAAATTACGACAATTATTAGCATAAGCACCATTTTCAGCCATTCATTTCCTATTGATCATCCACCAACTATACTCATCACCAATTTTTTTTGTGTACTTATAAAATGTATATCTATTTCACTTTTTTTATTAGTCATTGTTTTTTCGGTGTTTGTTGTTGTTACTTGTTGTTATTTTACTTTGTACAATTTATGAAAGGGCAAATCATCTTTGATGTGATGTCCATAAATAAATCAAAAAATCTATGCCAAAGTAAAAACCCGATGTGTACAAGTGGGGTTTTACTGAATTAAAAATTTTCGGAATTATGGCTTAGAAGTAGAGAATATGTGGTGAGATGAGACCGACAGGAAAATTTGCTTAAGTTACGCAGCCCTTGCGTGACGGGAGTTTTATTTAATGATAACTTATATTAAGAAATTTATACAAAGACTTGCAACAACGCCTTAACTCACACGGCGAACCCCCAAATCAGGTTATTGCGGCATAAACAACCACTCGGAGCTGAATACTCTAGTAAAATTATTCCATTGAACTTGGCCGGAATTGGATAAATCGAAAGTAATTATCGATGGCGAGCTGAAGGAGCTAGTCGTGAGTCGAGTTAATGGCTTGTTGTGCGCAGGCGTCATCCGATAAATATCTCTCAACTCCTACGGATATTATATCCACGGGAAATTAATTTAGCGGCCTCAAATCACTTCTTGACAGCCTCCGAGGATTAGTTTTTTTCTAATCCAGACACCGCTTAATCACGTCGTGCCATGTCTAAATGAGCTGTTCACTATAGCGCATAATATGATCCATACGGCTTTATAATGACTAATGGCTATGATGTCATAAATTCTTCAGTGGAATTTATTAATTCTTAAGACGTATTACTCTGAAGTATTATGTACTATTGAGCAGGGATTCTTGCAAATTATTTTCATTGCTGTGTCAATATACACCTTTTGATAGGGGCATCTACATTTAAGTTGCGAAGCCAGCAGATTTATTTTCGTTATGTGTATGTCCTGAATAGATTGTCAATCGTGCCTAATAGATAACAAAAAAGTCCATCACATAAGGGCTGAGTAAATTGAGCAGATTTCCCGCGTGCTGATTGACAAACGTACTGTTTGATATCCCTGGAATATGCTGGACGGTAGAGGAACCAATTGATAAGGATCAATAAAAAGGCCTTGTCCTCTACTATCGTTTTTAATTTTATGCAAACTGCACTTTCGAAGTCAGCGCTCCATCGTCAGTGCCTGCTGACAAACAAAAACCATATGTCAATCTGGCCAACAGTGTAAAAAAAAAACAGGCACAAAAACAAATCAAAAGTAAAGAATAAAAACATTAAAACCAAAATAAATCCAGGATAAAAACAGAATTTAATAAATAGTCAACTAATAAAATTGAAGAAGTTAAAAACGATAAGCGTATGTCAAAGACATTAATAAAATTAAAAAGTCCGTCACGCAGGGTCTCCGTAAACTAAGCAGATTTCCCACGTGAAGTTTTACAATAGAGAAACCCGCCTAATAACAACAGTAGTAGTAAGGAATCTCTAAACCTATTCACGAGGGACGAATAGTTACCGAAACGGTCCGCACTAGCTCTCGGCGGAGAGTCCCGAACATAGCCGACTCCTGCCGACCACACACATGCATACAAATGCAAATATCTTGGTTAATATTCAAGATACAGAATAAATTAATAGAACAATATTTATAGTACATTTAATTTGCAATAAGATTTATTCTATACAATGTTTTGATCCGACGCATAATAACGGAGATATATCATAACCCCCTTCCCACTGGTCCGATTTCAGTCATTAACGAACACGATCTTTCTTTTTACATAACACGATTAAATTCCGAGTTTGGTAACGATCAAACAAAAATTGCGACCGCTAGAGCGGTAACAGACAAATATATATATATATATATATATATATATATATATATATATATATATATATATGTATATACAGTTCTGATCGGACCTCATTGTCGTCATCTACTAGGTAGGATCGATGGACATTTGAAGAAAAATTTCGAAAATTCCTTCATGAGTACAACCTCAATAGCTGATTTCCCTTAAGGGAAATCTGCTAAAACAATAGTAGAGGACAAGTACTATTTGAGTAACGACGAAGTATATTGGGCGACAATTGTTAGTTTAAAAAGATTCGTTTTAGCAACATTTTTCTATTCGACTGAAAATAAGGGAGTTCATGATGCAACACCTTATGGTTAATATGAGGTGAGTGGTATATGCATATGTATAAAATTTTGAAGGACCTCATTTTCGTTAATTCCTAGGAAGGATCTATGGACATTTGAAGTAATGTTATAAAAATCGATTGCAATCTCAATAGCTGACCCCCATCCCCTTAACAGAATTCAGCAAACAGTCCATCGCCCAGCTCCATTTATTCGCCATTTTCCTGTAGCAAAAAACTGATGTAAACGTAACTTCGAATTTCCCCTGGATGTTAGAAGGTTTGTGGCTCAGGTACTGTAAGTTAGTAATCTCATGAGCAGGACTGAGGGTTTAAAAAAAACAAAAAAAAAACTGTAAATATCACGGTTATTATACAAGATTAGAATAAATTATGTAAGGAGCAACAATATAAGGTTAAAATAGAACATCATTGAAGTCATAACGGAGATATATCCCGTTTTTCTTCCCCTTTCTATTCTCAGCCCTTCTGACCCTTTCCTAACCACTCCTATCCCCTGGGCATACTTCAGCCCTTCAGCCGTAACTTGATCTTTAGTTTTGCATGAGATGTTGAAACATGGAGTCAGGCAATAATAAAATAAAAAGTCCGTTACGTAGGGTCAGCGTAAACTAAGCAGATTTCCCATGTGAAGTTTTACAATAGAGAAATTTCACGAGAGCCGAGCCAGTGAAGGAAACGGCCGAACTAGCTTTTGGTGGGAAAGTAACTCTCGTCCGTTAGGCGCCCAATTTAATAAAAATGCAAATATCTCAGTTAATATTCAAGATAGAGAATGTATATGACAATATTTATAGTAAATTTAATTTGAAATAAGATTGGTTCTGTACAATTTTTCGATTCGACGTATAGTAACGGAGATATTTCGAATTTTCGAAAATCTTCCCCTCTAAACCCCCCCTCCCACTGGTCCGATTTCAGCCGTTAACGAACTTGATCTTTCTTTTTACATAAAACGACTAAATATCGAGTTTGGTAACGATTAAACAAAAATTGCGACCGCTAGAGCGGTAACAGACAAATATATATATATATATATATATATATATATATATATATATATATATACAGTTTTGAACGCACCTCATTTTCATCATCTACTAGGTAGGATTGATGAACATTTGAAGAAAACTTTCGATAATTCCGTCATGAGTACAACCTCAATAGGTGATTTCCCTTGAGGGAAATCTGCTTATAGGTATCACGGGAAACACTCCCATATATGTGTGTGTGTGTGTGTGTGTGAAAACATTAAAAAGATCGAAAATTCCCGATTCGGTTACTATGAGTCAGATGAAAAATGTTGTATGATAAATCTCTTTGAAAATCTAATAATCTGCAATTGCGGTTTTATACATTATTTACATAAATCGAATAATTATTCGAATTAAGAAAGTTACTTTCTTACTCTTGCTAATGCAATTTTCACTCGTGCTATCTGAACAATTAAATATTTCAGGCCTAGTTTAAATTTCGAGTCCTGTTAACAAAGTCATCTTACTATGGGAAAAATTAATACTAGCCACGATAGATGAAGAGTTTCCAACACTTGCGAATCTACTTAGTTTAAGCAGCTCTTGACGAAGACCGTTTTTTGTTATTTCGTAGTTTGCCAGTTTTCGCAAATTCTCATAATCTCACGTAAAGCAACTTCAAGGAATTTGAATTGCTTTTTTATGAAGGCTTCTTCTTACAGAAGAAATATAGGGCCGGACATAAGCGTCGAATTGAAGCAGGTGCGAGTTCTCTATAATTTACGCAACCTGGGAGATAGATTTTTATTTTTACCATTTCACTCAAATAATATTTGGGCCTTTGGGTATTGATCGTTGAATAAGGTCGGACGCAGTTGGTACAGAGTAAAGAGCGATTGCAGCCATATTGAGGAGTACGCGGCGTGAAAGTGTGTTCTCGGAGCATATCGCCCACGATCGTGACCGATTACCTGGATATTGATTCGGCGGAGGGCGGTCTGCACTCTCGACCAACGAACCACGATTGTTTCCACAAATCCGCCGGGTTTCACATGTGGGGGGGGGGGGGGGTGGGGGGGGGGGGGGGTGGGGGGGGGGGGGGGTGGGGGGGGGGGGGGGTGGGGGGGGGGGGGGGTGGGGGGGGGGGGGGGTGGGGGGGGGGGGGGGTGGGGGGGGGGGGGGGTGGGGGGGGGGGGGGGTGGGGGGGGGGGGGGGTGGGGGGGGGGGGGGGTGGGGGGGGGGGGGGGTGGGGGGGGGGGGGGGTGGGGGGGGGGGGGGGTGGGGGGGGGGGGGGGTGGGGGGGGGGGGGGGTGGGGGGGGGGGGGGGTGGGGGGGGGGGGGGGTGGGGGGGGGGGGGGGTGGGGGGGGGGGGGGGTGGGGGGGGGGGGGGGTGGGGGGGGGGGGGGGTGGGGGGGGGGGGGGGTGGGGGGGGGGGGGGGTGGGGGGGGGGGGGGGTGGGGGGGGGGGGGGGTGGGGGGGGGGGGGGGTGGGGGGGGGTGGGGGTGGGGGGCGGGTGGGGTGGGGGGGGGGGGTGGATGGGGGGGGGGGGGGGTGGTATCTGGGGGGACTGCTATGGGACAATCTGTGCCCTAGTCACGTTTCTTTTTCTCTTTTTTCTCTCTCTCTCTCTCCTCCTCTCCCCTCTCTTTTTCTTTTCTTTTCTCTCTCTTCTGTCCTAATTTTAACCCTATCCTCCCCAAATACCCCTGCACTCACAAACTTTTACTTTCTATCTTACACCCAAAAAACTACCATTTCTTTAAAAACATTGAATACAACCAAATAACGAAAACAAATTTAATACATTTTTCAAAACCAACAATTGCACTCACGCTGGAGTATACCTTCATATTAATTACAATCGAAAATAGTCCTTAAAATGGAACTATTAGAAAACTGATGTAAACAAATAATAAATTAAAAATATTACACACTTGCTCGAGTTTTTTTCAATAATAAACACAGATTTTAAAAATGTTAATATATTATGAATTGTATAAAATTAATTGATAAAGAAAAAAATCGTTGTCTTACAATATCAGTGCCCGTATTACGAATTTTTTTTTTTGCGAAGGCGGAATTTATTCTGTAGGAAAAAGTGGTTATACAATGGGTAGGTTTTCTTTATTTTTATATGTGGTAACTGTTTTGACACACTGATGTGTGAAAATGTGTTTTTTGTTTTTTTTTTATAACATTTTATACATAAAATAACATTAAAATGAATATGTACATTGGAATTTATCCTTTTACGGATTACTTTTTTTTTCTCAACTCGGCGACTGTGTTGAAGGAGATTAGTTCGTGATCAGTTCCTCCTTGGTCCCCAGTACGGCCTGATGTATCCTACGTGGTGATAGAGGCAGTCACTGATCCTGCGAGGCATCCTGCTCTCCACCATCCTCAGCTCTCTCCGGGAAAGGTACGGAGTCGAACAGTACTTCCTGAGCAGGTGAATCCCTTTGGTGCATTGGGTACATCTCTCAGCTGGCACTGAGAACAGGAGCCGCACTTTGCACAGAGTGCACTTCTTGTTGTAGGACCGACGTCTCAGCTCGCCGCTCGTCACGATCGAATGCCTGCGAAACGCAAATTGATAAAGGTGAACCAGTGTATAAGTCATTTAGACACGAAAAGAAACTAAGTGTCACCTTATAAGCATATTGTTGAATGTACGGGCTAAACCTAGTAATTAATCCCGTGAACAAGTAAACCTGATTTTCAAGGGAAAGAGCAATGGAAGAAAGTCACGGGGACAAGCAGTGGTTTCCCGTTGCCTTTTGAATCAGAGCATCCAGAAAATGCAACTCACACAAATAATAGCAAAAGTGGAGAAAATTCCTCTCTAAGCCAGAGTTGTTAGAATCAATAAAAATGCCTTGTCCTCTACTAGCGTTTTAATTTATGCAGAGTGAACTTTCAGAGTAAGAGCTCCATCGTCAGTGCCTGCTGATTAGAGAAGTGCATTCTGGTGGTTTTGGTCCAAGTTATACTTCTCTAATTAGGAGGCACTGACTCTGAAAGTGCACTCTGCATATATTAAAAGACTTGTAGGGGACAAAGCATTTTTATTGATCCTGATCAATTGGTTCCTTTGCCGTCCAGTATTTTGGGAGAAACCCCTCCGATTTCTAAATAAACTAATTATCCATTGTCAACATAAAATTATACAATTTAAGAAAATTCTGACTTCTGTAATTTATACTTGTACTAGCGGACCCGACATACGATGTCCTGCACGTTATTTCAAGCGTTTAGGATAATAAATTTAATAATATTATGTTTAACACAAAAGCTACTTTTAATAACACAAAACACAACATTTGTTATGTGCACGTTTGCCTGAAAACAAATAGAAAATAAAATATCGCGAATTTTTTATTCAGACCTCCCCTATAACCCTCACTCCCGTTAGAACCTAAAAAAATTAATATAGTTTATAATCATGGAAGAATAAATACTAATTTACATTCCAAGTTTTGTTCAGTTGGGTTTCATCGTTAGTGCCCAATAAAATTGTAGGCTCCCACTTTAAGTTTTTAGTGTATATCTCTTGTATACTTTGGTTTACGACAAAAGTGAGTATAAAAAAAATTACTCTAAATAACGAAATAAACAACTTTGCATAACATAACCTGTGCGTATTTGCCGAAAAAAAACAATAGGAAACGAAACATCGCTATTTTTAATTTTTGTCCTCCCTTACAACCCCCCCCCCTCCTGCTCCATCTTTCGGGCTGATTTGCCATGCTAAACCATCCAGTGCGTCACCCAAACGCGTACTAGAAAAAAAAATCATTCAAATCGTTCCAGGTAACTAGGAGGTGTTCAGTGACATACAACACGTACAGTAGAATTATCTATATAAAGGTATACACTCCCATTTACATGCACTATGACATGAGTCAAATAGTTGGGCTTTCATAATTAATTTTTGTGAGGTCGATAAAGAGATCATGCTCCCCATATAGAAGAAAAGTATTTTAGGACTGTAAGATAAGGTAAAAATATAAAACAATTGTATCAAGTAAATGTTGTGGTATGACATGATTTTTATAGATTGTATAATTTAATGTAGAAAATGAATAATTACTTTATAGATGGCCATAAAGGACAAAACGTTATAACGAACTAATTAAAACATATTAAATTCGGGTTAAGAGCTATATACTTGGTTATTTCTTGGATTTATGTGACCCCCAAAGAACTGATTTTATTGACAAATTGTTATTTATTATTACTGGATCTCCAACAATTACTATTATTATTATTTGAAGAATGGAGACTGTAATTATTACACCAACTAGTATAACAGATGAACTGAAGTTCCTATGCAATTTCATTAATTATTTTTTATGTATGTATTTGAATATTTATATTACATTATTTATATTGACACTAGTAATACTGAGTCAGACTCTCTTTAGATGTTGTATATATTAGCCAATAAACTACCTATCTATATTGAGTTCGATTCCCGCCCCGGCAAAGGAACTTATTTAGTGACGAAATTCATTAAATAAAATCTTTAGTCCCATCCTGGCTAGAAAAGGTAACCTGTAGATAACCTATCCATATTACCCTTAGTTGCAAAAAGTGGACGTTAATAAATAATTTTATATTGAACAAATTGTACCTGCTGTAAATGCGACAAACGACCAGCTGTTCCATTGGTATATTCCTCATAGTGCAATCTTGGCATAGGATGACCTCCATGTTGGCGACTTGCCGTGGGGACATCCGGTATTCGGGAACTGTGAAAACCTCTCTCACGCAGTAGTAGCGTCCGTGACCATTGTGCGAGCTCTTCTCCATTCGCCTTCTCTGCTAAAAGGAGCGTTCAGAATCAGAATCAAAAGTGACATATAAAATTATTCGTGATGGTAACACATGGTGAAGGGTTAAAAATGAGGTTAACTTAGTATTTTCCTTGGTATTCCTTTATTTGTAGGCCTTAGGAATGTATACATGATTTTTGGGGAGTAAGTACTTCAAGTGGAATATTTATTCGTAAAATATTTGTTTATGTAGGGTTTCAGGTTAGCAATGTGTGTGTTAAGGCGTAGTTCCTAATATCACTAGCTAAACCTAGAGTCGTGAGTTTGATTCTCACAAGGTCAATAGGGATGTATTTATTGACGAACACATTAAATAGAATCCTTACTCCCATCCAGGCTAGAAATGGCTGGTCAAATGTAGATACCTCATCTCGTTGAGCTATAGTAACACAAAGAAGGTGTAAATAAATATTAACTTTTCTATAATTAATGTAATTTGTATTTTTCTCTAAATCCAATATTAAACGATATATATGAGAGTCCCATATCATAAAATCAGACGAAATATGTAAGTGGTGTAAAAATACATTTTTAATAGCCTGAAGCTACATTGCCCTGCACTTGTAAATATCGTAAAACAATATTTGCAATCAAATATAATTAAAAAGAGGGACGAACCTTCATTGGAATTTATGCTAAATATTAACAATATTGAAAAGCTAAATAACATATATTACTTTATTAAGAGTATATTATTGCCATCAGTTTTTAACCATTGTTGTTTTGTTTAAGTTGTTTTTTCGGAACTATTATATGAGGCGTTCAGAAGCCAATGTGACTAACTCTTACAAATGAAAATGTTCAGTAAAAGCAGTTAAAGTTATTTGTTTATAAAAAATCAAAAGTTGTTTTAGAATATTGATAATAAATTCATTTAATTTCATACAATTAAGATTAGATTTTCAGTACTGTATAAATGCATAAAATAACTTCAGTGTATCTCTATCATGTAAAAAAAGCACTTTATATGGAGTTAGTCATATTGACAGAATATTCTGAGTAGTTTGTATACAAGTAATTTTATTAAGGAAATATGCACTAACAAACTTATTTTAAATGTATAGTAACTAATATTATTGTTATTAATGAAATATTACTGAAAATACACATAAAACTTGAAAGTTGTATAAAATACAAATAAAACTTTGTTCATTGCCTCTATTCGGCATATGTGCTGCAGTCGTCATCACTGACAGGTTCATCTTGCAGGATATTTCTAGCAGTCTTCAAGTTTTTATAATAGTGGTGATGAATAGAAGATATAAACTTCAAGAGGTCCATTAGATCCTTCTTTTTTGCCAAGAAGACCTTGTGGAACTTTAGCAAGGCTTTCTAAAGGACGTCCATTTCCATTTGTCTTTCGGATATTAATTTTTCCAAATGGCATTTCTGGTAAGAAAGTAGTTTTGTATTTGATAGATAATGGTTCGGCTTTCAAATACAAAATAAAAAATAAACACGGCGTTTAAAATAAAAAATAAACATAATAAAATCCACAAACACAAAACAGTTGCAAAATTTTGACCTCAAGTAAGATTAACATCGGTTATCATGGAGTTAATCACTTAGACCACTGAAACCACGGGTCAAATGTTCAGTTACCAGAGCAGATAGCGCATTCTGGTGCCGCAACATTTAACTGTGGAGTTAGTCGTCTTGGCTAGTGACAAGTTTTCAGTAATGCCACCCAGCGATGTTATTACTCAAAAAAATTTAAAAATTGGAGTTAGTGATATTGACTTCTGAATGCCTCATATATTGCTTATGTATTGGTATTTACTACTTATATTATAAGAATACTCGAAATTGTCGAATTGTAAATTATTTAAGTAGAATACCTAACAATATTAACATAGAATGGCCAGACCCCTGACAACGCACATGTATTTATCCCAAAATAAATATAAATAATACATATATATATATATATATATATATATATATATATATATATATATATATATATATATTAATATCAGAACATCTACTGCCCAAGTGAGTACACAGAATACTGGGGTTGAGGTTAGGAATGAGAGCTAAGGCGTAGGGCTTAATTTTACTTGTAAGCCTAGAGTAGTGAGTTCGATTACTGCCTGAGCAATATGAACTTATTATTTGATACGGTGGCTGATCGGTGCGATAACCAATAGACGGGTCTGTTTACTAATAAATTCATTTTCGAAAGTAAATCTGCAAGGCACAAATCCTGGTCATGAAACAACTCTGTGTGTATTATACTTGGATGAATCTACTACCTATTCATGGACTGAGGATACTTGTTTTGGTTATATGCAATCAATTATAGTTTACCCCTGTTTCAAGCCTAATCACACATGTAAAAAATCTTACAGTTTACATCAATTCATACCAAACATAACTCACAACAACTACAACACAATTAAGAGTCACCATCACAAATGCACACAATTTCTAACGGAACATGGACAGACAGGACATTATTTAACAAGATTTAAAATTCAAGACAATGACAAATTTTCTTACGACTTACAGACAACATAAATGTTTTTACATATACTTTATGACTGCACAACATTTAGTCAAAATAGATCAAATTTAATAATAACATAATTTTAAAAGGAGGTAATTGGCCAGAACCGCCTCATACTATTTATATTTAACAAATATAATAAAGAATTTATAAAGTTTATCAAAAGTATAGATATGGATGTAGCAAAACTTCATTAGAATGTGAAGTTGATTGTGAGGAATTGGAATCATAATTCAATATATTTACCTTACATAGACTCGCAAATTAAACATCGTTGAGTTTAAGTTTAATTTTAATTGAAATGATTGTGTTCTTATTGTATTTATTTATTTACTTTTCCTTTCATTTATTAATTTTGCTTGTAATTACCATACTTATTTTAATATATTTTTTTTTTATTTCTTGAATATTTGAATAGACAATTGATAAACAAATATTTATTGTAAAATAATGATGTATTTAAATATAATGATGTTACATATTTATGTAATATGCCATGTGGAAATGGAACATGTATTCGAATAAATAACTCCTCACAGGGTTACTATGAGGAGAAAAAAAAAAGAAAAAAAAAGGCCTAATCATGTATTTAGCAGGGTTTCTACAATGCTATAACCGACTCATCGTTCTTGATTTACTGCAGCTAACATTATTAATGTTAAATTTAACTGCGTAACTCAAAAAAAAAACAATTATTCATATCTCTAAATTTCGAAAATTTATTGTTGAATCAGGATCCGTTATTAATAAAGACAAACATAAAAGAAATGTTTTTTACTTTATGAAATCAGCTAATTTCCTGAGGTTTAGAGAACTAAGACAAATCAGGGTATAGGTTTCTATACAAAAATATGCAGCTAATCCCAGGTTTTTCTCAAAATTGTTTTCATTTACTCCTCTTTTCTTATCCAGTATATAAATTGATATCACAAAATTGGATCAGTAGTAATTACCATATAAAGTTAACAGGTAAATAAGATTGTCAACGCGATAAACCCCAAACTGAAAATCGATAAACCCCAAACCCCAAATCTTTGCAATAGGGATGCACAAGAGGATATTACACCGTACATTCCTCTATTATGCAATGTATTCCACATTAAGGATCACACTCATGGACAATATTGATCTTGTAGATAATGATAGCTGGTTCCATGATGCAATTAACACTTCATCCCAATACCTAATACTACTTTATCAGTGTGGTTAAATTAAAGCTTTGTAATATAAACATAATTTTTATTTTCCATATACGTTATGTTTTCTTTATTCATTTTCAGTAAATGTTAGATTTTTTTTTAATTTTATATATTTATTTAAAAAAATAAGTTCTGCGAAGGTTTTTTTTTTTTCTACATTTATTATTTTTAATGTTTTTTTTTTGTTTTGTATGGTTGCTTTAAATCAATTTTTATTATCGCATAGCTAAGAAAGTATTTGTATTTAATTCAAAAACTTGTGATTAATTAGATTAACCGATAACTGTATCATAAAACAACTAATATAGATTAACTCAATTGTATTGCTTGGGAATAAACCTGTAAGCAATTGAAGGGTTTGCTGCAAAAAGGAGGTAGCTCCATCCCATAGCTGTTGGGAGTTATAAACACTTTCATGTGCCAAAAAAAACCACTTTTTTATTTGGCCCCAAAAGGATGCAGCTTTCAATCGTTATGATGTTATTTTCGTTATAATGATGTTATTTTCGTATTTTATGCTATTCGTTATAATGATGTTATTTTCAGTTTGTATAACCAATAATTTTGCTGTACTTTATTTTCAGTTTTCTTTGAATAAAAAAATACATAATAATAGTACATTCCATTTATTTTTACACCTTTTTTCCAAGACATAACATATTCCTAAATTCCTCTTATTCCATTCTTTTGGGCAAAATAGAGGTAGCTCCAAGGATTATCCACGTACCACCAACATTTGGAAGATATTTTTTCAATGAAAATACTGTTCTAATATGTAAACACCATAATTGAAAGTAAGCAACAACAATATTTTTACATAATTTGAATTTTTTAAACGTTTTTTTTGGTTTCCCAAAAACTGGAAAAATTGGAGCTACCTCCTTTTTGCAGCAAACCCTTCAATTGTAAATACAAAATATATTTGAAACTAGTTTAATATTACATTACAAATACATTCCTAATTCATACGAGTTTAGAATAAATGGTCCCTCCCCTTCTAGTTTTGAATATTCTGGCACCATCCAAGATAGTTGCCCGATCCCCTAAAATGCCAAAGGTAGAAAAGGGATTCCTTTCCAGACTGGTTAACACCTTTTTTTGTGAAGTAGGGAAATAGATGCCATATCCAGATGGCAGGTAGGCCTCCCCACTTGCAGGCATTCATGATGGATTCTCGAAGCAGGTGGTACCGATCTAGGGGGGACTTCCTCTCCCATTGGCATTCCTCTACACGGATCCCTGGTAACAATTACTCTCTTAAGGGGACAATTGTAATTCCTGCTACTCCGCTCTATTATCTAGGCTAGTTAGCGCCTCCCCACTCCACCCAAGATTCAGCAAAGGAACCATTTCGGCGGCCATGCTAGTTCCGACAGGTAATCAAAGTGGAATATACCTGCACAGGTAATCTGGAATGGGCGGTTCTCCCTCCCACGGCCCACGGAAGTAGAATGGAGATGACTGATGATTTATGTATCCCGCTGTATTTTTATTGAAGTAGTTTGCAAATATGGACGAACATAAACAAGATCTTACACAGGAATTACAGACCACCGGTGACAGGCTTAAAAGATAATGATACCACAATCACGGACACTCCTCATCTTTGTAACCTTTTAGCCACACACTTCTTCAAAATATCTAGCTCTGAAAATTACTCTCCTCAATTTCTCGAATATAAAAATTTAATAGAGTCAGTACATCTTCCAATTAGTAATACGTCTGACAATCCTCTCAATGACCTAATTACACTTAAAGAACTGAAACTCGCACTTACGAACACACGAGGCTCCACGCCAGGACAAGACGGATTAAGTTACAAAATGTTAAAAGAATTACCCGACTCTGCCCTTAACCATCTTGTGAGGTATTATAATCAAATTTATGAGAATGGGCTATATCCTGACTCTTGGAATGAATCCATTGTTATTCCAGTCCTTAAGGTTGGCAAGGATAAAACGATTGCATCTAATTATCGAACCATTTCGTTGACCAGCTGTCTTTGTAAGCTGCTTTAAAACATTTTAATAAACGTCTACACTGGTTCTTAGACCATTCCGAATTGTTGTCGCCATTTCAATATGGCTTAGAGAACGCCATTCAACCATGCATCATCTGACAAAGCTGGAGAATGATATCCTCAATGCTTTCTTAAATAGAGAGTTGATAATAGCAGTGGCCTTGGACATAGAAAAGGCTTATGATACAGTTTGGCGTCGAAAAATACTTACAACCTTACTGGACTGGGGAATTAAAGGAAATATTCTTAATTTCATTAAAAATTATTTAAGAAATAGACATTTCAGAGTCAGGATTGGAACAACTCTTTCTGATAGGTTCCTACAGGAAAACGGAGTACCTCAAGGGGGTGTACTAAGTACTACCCTCTTTAACATTGCCATAAACTCCATTCATGAATATATTCCACCAACAGTAAAATACTGCCTGTATGCTGACGATTTGTTTATTTACCATTGTTCTTGTTCCTATGACCAATCATGTTCCATTGTACAACAGACGATAGTAAATTTAGAGAGCTGGTCATCTCACACTGGGATGAAGTTTTCATCTGGGAAATCTAAGAGTATAATATTTACTAAAAGAAGAAATTCCCCAGCTCCTAATTTTACCATCTATAATGCACCTATCCCGAATGTGGATAGCATTAAAATTTTAGGTCTAACATTTGATAAAAAAATAACCTGGATACCCCACATTAAAGATCTTCTTACAAGATGCAAGAAATCCTTGAATCTTTTAAAAATTGTAAGCAATACCAAGTGGGGTGCGGACAGAGGCTCTATGCTAAAACTCTATCGTGCCTACACCAGGTCTCTACTGGACTATGGTTGCATAGCATATTCATCAGCCCGTCCCAGAGTTCTAAAAATGTTAGATACAGTCCACAACACAGGTCTTTGCCTGGCTACAGGGGCATTTAGGTCAAGTCCGGTAAACAGCATTTATGTGGAGGCTGGCGAACCACCCTTAGATCTTAGGAGGAAGAAACTATGTATAAAATATGTCCTAAAATCTAAATTCTTAAATACTCCATGCTCAACGTCAGTCCTACATAATACATATTATAATAAGTATTTGGTTTACCGAACTAGACCGAGGCCACTTTCCATAAGATATACATTTTACACTACACAAATACCATTAGCAAACACGGACATATACACTCTCCAGTTACTACCATATCCTCCTTGGCGTTTTCAAAATTTTACAATGGACACATCTTTAGGCAAGTTTAAAAAATCCAACCCAACATCACAACACATGTACAGTGCTTATTTTAGTATTGGGAGACAAGGCTAATAGTGTCTTTGCTTATACTGATGGCTCTAAGACAGCAAGTGGTACAGGTTCTGCTGCGATAGTTGGCTCCAATAATTACCAACTAAAATTGACGCCTGTATCTAGCTCCTATACAGCCGAGCTTCAGGCCATCCTATTAGCCTTGTCAAGAGTCCAAAGCTGCCAAAGTGAAATAGTACTGTGCACAGATTCATTAAGCTCACTACATACACTCAACAACATTTACTCGACAAATCCTTTGGCTATCAAAATTTTTGAACAATTTCACCGACTAAACTCTAGCAACACACACATTAGTCTTTTATGGTTACCTGGACATACAGACATTAAGGAAAGTACAGACATCGACAGTTTAGCAAAGTGTACTGTAAACAAACCGGATATAGGCATAAACTGTACAGACCACCAAGACGTACTAGCCGAATGCATTAAGGCACTACAACAGCAGTGGCAGCAATCTTGGGATAACACAAACGACAATAAACTAAGACAAATAAAACAAACAGTTAAGGAATGACCATCAAGTAACAGGAGCACACGAAGAGAGGAAGTTGTGCTGACCAGACTACGCATTGGCCATTCCTTGCTGACCCACGGACACTTAATGACAAACAAGGACACACCGACTTGTAGACATTGTAATGAAACATTAACTGTACATCACATATTGACTAACTGTCGACAAAGAGACAATTTAGATATTCCACATGACTTACAGGAACTTTTGACCGATAACAGTAATTACCTAGACTCAATCATTAAACACCTAAAAGACATTAATATATACAACACACTATAATCTACAATTTCTAGACACACACTACTCCTTACTTCTTTCTTACATTAGCAGGGTGTATAAACATTAATTTCATTTATTATTATTTTAATATATTATTTTATTTTTTAGTTTCTCTTTCCCATCCTTTTTTTTTTATTTATTCATTTTTTTTTTGGTTTTCTCTTCTTTTTTTTTAATTTACTCATTTCTTTGTTTTTCTCTTTTCCTTATTTTATTATTATTATTTTTATTTATTTCTCCCCCTCCCAGTCGATCTTATATTTTATTTATATTATTTTCACCATCTTGATGTTTCCATACAATACTATTTGATTCTTATAAAAATGGTATTCCAATGAACCCATCAAAAACCACCTTTGTTCACTCCTTTTACGTTTCCCTCTAATTTTTTTTTGCTATTCATTTTTTTTTCTTGCGTGCACGATTTAATTATGAGTAAATCGGCGGTGTTGCGGAACTCATTTAAATAAATAAATAAAAAAAAATTATTTACACCAAAACGCTGCCTTTGCAACGAATGGAGGAACACTGGGATCCTATAACCCATATGAACCCATCATTAATAGCATCCCATAAGATGCTAGAATAGCTGTACTCCATATGAACCCATCGTAAATAGCGTCCCATAAGATGCAAGAATAGCTATACTCCATATGAACCCATTATTAATAGCATTCCATAAGATGCTAGAATAGCTGTACTCCATATGAACCCATCATAAATAGCATCCCGTAAAATGCTAGAATAGCTGTACTCCATATGAACCCATTATAAATAGCGTCGCATAAGATGCTAGAACAGCTATACTCCATATGAACCCAGCATAAACAGCATCCCATAAGATGCTAGAATAGCTGTACTCCATATGAACCCATTGTAAATAGCGTCCCATAAGATGCTAGAATAGCTGTACTCCATATGAACCCATCATTAATAGCGTCCCATAAGATGCTGGAATAGCTGAACTCCATATGAACCCATCATAAATAGCATCCCATAAAATGCTAGAATAGCTGTACTCCATATGAACCCATCATAAATAGCATCCCAGAAGATGCTAGAATTGCTGTACTCCATACGAACCCCAGATAAACAGCATCCCATAAGATGCTAGAATTGCTGTACTCCATACGAACCCCAGATAAACAGCATCCCACAAGATGCTAGAATTGCTGTACTCCATACGAACCCATTATTAATAGCATCCCATAAGATGCTAGAATAGCTGTACTCCATATGAACCCATCATAAATAGCATCCCATAAGATGCTAGAACAGCTATACTCCATATGAACCCATTATAAATAGCGTCGCATAAGATACTAGAATTGCTGTACTACATATGAGCCCATCATAAATAGCATCCCATAAGATGCTAGAATAGCTGTACTCCATATGAACCCATTATAAATAGCGACCCATAAGATGCTAGAATAGCTATACTCCATATGAACCCATCATAAATAGCATCCCATAAGATGCTAGAATAGCTGTACTCCATATGAACCCATCATAAATAGCATCCCATAAGATGCTAGAATAGCTGTACTCCATATGAACCCCGCAAAAACAGCATCTCATAAGATGCTAAAATTGCTGTACTCTATATGAACCCTTCATTAATAGCATCCCATAAGATGCTAGGATAGCTGTACTCCATATAAACCCATCATTAATAGCATCTCATAAGATGCTAGAATAGCTGTACTCCATATGAACCCATCATAAATAGCATCCCATAAGATGCTAGAATAGCTGTACTCCATACGAACCCATTATAAATAGCGTCGCATAATATGCTAGAATTGCTGTACTCCATACGAACCCCAGATAAACAGCATCCCATAAGATGCTAGAATTGCTGTACTCCATACGAACCCATTATAAATAGCGTCCCATAAGATGCTAGAACAGCTATACTCCATATGAACCCATTATTAATAGCATCCCATAAGATGCTAGAATAGCTGTACTCCATATGAACCCATCATAAACAGCATCCCATAAGATGCTAGAACAGCTATACTCCATATGAACCCATTATTAATAGCATTACATAAGATGCTAGAATTTCTGTACTCCATATGAACCCAGCATAAATAGCATCCCGTAAGATGCTAGAATTGCTGTACTCCATATGAACCCATCATAAATAGCATCCCAGAAGATGCTACAATAGCTGTACTCCATATGAACCCATTGTAAATAGCATCCCATAAGATGCTAGAATAGCTGTACTCCATATGAACCCATCATAAATAGCATCCCATAAGATGCTAGAATAGCTGTACTCCATATGAACCCATCATAAATAGCATCCCATAAGATGCTAGAATAGCTGTACTCCATGTGAGCCCATCATAAATAGCACCGCATAAGATGCCGGAATTGCTGTACTCCATATGAACCCATTATAAATAGCGTCTCATAAGATGCTAGGATAGCTGTACTCCATATGAACCCATTATAAATAGCATCTCATAAGATGCTAGAATTGCTGTACTCTATATGAACCCAGCATAAATAGCCTCCCATAAGATGCTAGAATGGCTGTACTTCACATGAACCCATCATAAATAGCATCCCATAAGATGCTAGAATAGCTATACTCCATATGAACCCAGCATAAACAGCATCCCATGAGATGCTGGAATTGCTGTACTCCATATGATCCCATCATAAATTAGCCTCCCATAAGATGCTAGAATAGCTATACTCCATATGAACCCATCAGTAATAGCATCCCATAAGATGCTAGAATAGCTGTACTCCATATGAACCCATTATAAATAGCGTCGCATAAGATCCTAGAATTGCTGTACTCCATACGAACCCCAGATAAACAGCATCCCATAAGATGCTTGAATTGCTGTACTCCATAAGATACTAGAATTGCTGTACTACATATGAGCCCATCATAAATAGCATCCCATAAGATGCTAGAATAGCTGTACTCTATATGAACCCATCATAAATAGCGTCCCATAAGATGTTAGAATAGCTGTACTCCATATGAACCCATCATTAATAGCCTCCCATAAGATGCTAGGATAGCTGTACTCCATATGAACCCATCATTAATAGCCTCCCATAAGATGCTAGGATAGCTGTACTCCATATGAACCCATCATTAATAGCCTCCCATAAGATGCTAGGATAGCTGTACTCCATATGAACCCAGCATAAACAGCATCCCATAAGATGCTAGAATTGCTGTACTCTATAAGAACCCAGCATAAATAGCCTCCCATAAGATGCTAGAATAGCTGTTCTCCATATAAACCCATTATAAATAGCGTCTCATAAGATGCTAGGATAACTGTACTTCGTATGAACCCATCATTAATAGCATCCCATAAGATGCTAGAATTGCTGTACTCCATACGAACCCCAGATAAACAGCATCCCATAAGATGCTAGAATTGCTGTACTCCATACGAACCCCAGATAAACAGCATCCCATAAGATGCTAGAATTGCTGTACTCCATACGAACCCCAGATAAACAGCATCCCATAAGATGCTAGAATTGCTGTACTCCATATAAACCCATCATAAATAGCATCCCATAAGAGGCTAGAATTGCTGTACTCCATATGAACCCAGTATAAATAGCGTCGCTTAATATGCTAGGATAGCTGTACTCCATATGAACCCATCATTAATAGCCTCCCATAAGATGCTAGAATAGCTGTACTCCATATGAACCCAGCATAAATAGCGTCCCATAAGATGCTAGAATAGCTGTACTCCATATGAACCCAGCATAAATAGCCTCCCATAAGATGCTAGAATGGCTGTACTTCACATGAACCTAGCATAAACAGCATCTTTTAAGATGCTAGAATTTCTGTACTTCGTATGAACCCAGCATAAATAGCCTCCCATAAGATGCTAGAATTGCTGTACTTCACATGAGCCCAGCATAAACAGCATCTCTTAAGATGCTAGAATTGCTGTACTCTATATGAACCCAGCATAAATAGCCTCCCATAAGATGCTAGAATAGCTGTACTCCATATGAACCCATCATAAATAGCATCCCATAAGATGCTAGGATAGCTGTACTCCATATGAACCCCGCAAAAACAGCATCTCATAAGATGCTAGAATTGCTGTACTCTATATGAACCCAGCATAAATAGCCTCCCATAAGATGCTAGAATAGCTGTACTCCATATAAACCCCAGATAAATAGCATCCCATAAGATGCTAGAATAGCTGTACTCCATATGAACCCATCATAAACAGCATCCCATAAGATGCTAGAATTGCTGTACTCCATATGAACCCCAGATAAACAGCATCCCATAAGATGCTAGAATTGCTGTACTCCATACGAACCCCAGATAAACAGCATCCCATAAGATGCTAGAATAGCTATACTCCATATGAACCCATCATTAATAGCATCCCATAAGATGCTAGAAGCGCTGTACTCTATATGAACCCAGCATAAATAGCCTCCCATAAGATGCTAGAATAGCTGTACTCCATATAAACCCATTATAAATAGCGTCTCATAAGATGCTAGGATAGCTGTACTCCATATGAACCCATCATTAATAGCCTCCCATAAGATGCTAGAATAGCTATACTCCATATGAACCCAGCATGAACAGCATCCCATAAGATGCT
This sequence comes from Riptortus pedestris, assembly GCA_019009955.1. Taxonomy (NCBI): domain Eukaryota; kingdom Metazoa; phylum Arthropoda; class Insecta; order Hemiptera; family Alydidae; genus Riptortus; species Riptortus pedestris. Next base: position 9,033,614 of record CM032230.1, on the reverse strand, counting down.
AGAATAGCTGTACTCCATATGAACCCATCATAAATAGCATCCCATAAGATGCTAGAATAGCTGTACTCCATATGAACCCATCATAAATAGCATCCCATAAGATGCTAGAATGGCTGTACTCCATATGAACCCAGCATAAACAGCATCTCTTAAGATGCTAGAATGGCTGTACTTCGTATGAACCCAGCATAAATAGCCTCCCATAAGATGCTAGAATTGCTGTACTTCACATGAGCCCAGCATAAACAGCATCTCTTAAGATGCTAGAATTGCTGTACTTCGTATGAACCCAGCATAAATGGTCTTCCATAAGACGCTAGAATAGCTGTACTCCATATAAACCCATCATAAATAGCATCCCATAAGATGCTAGAATAGCTGTACTCCATATGAACCCCGAAAAAACACCATCTCAAAAGATGCTAGAATTGCTGTACTCTATAAGCACCCAGCATAAATAGCCTCCCATAAGATGCTAGAATGGCTGTACTTCACATGAACCTAGCATAAACAGCATCCCATAAGATGCTAGAATTGCTGTACTCTATAAGAACCCATTATTAATAGCATCCCATAAGATGCTAGAATAGCTGTACTCCATATTGTTACGTTTTTGTATTACCAAAACCAGTAATAAACGGTTTTAATAAGAGTTCTTTTGGATTGCAAAATTAAATACTCGCAAGTTTCACAGTTTTTATCACTGCAAAATTTATTTCACAATCCAAAATAAACTTGGTGATTATTCTTAATTACTACTCACAGTATACACTGATAGCGTTACTGTTCTTCAATGAGTCACAGTCCAATAATTCACTGAAATTCACAGAAAGACGCCACTGCACTGTCCTTTACTTCGGCACTGCACTGTCCTTTGCTTCGCGGCACTTCAATGTCCTTTACTTCGCGGCACTTCACTGTCCTTTACTTCGTGGCACTGCACTGTCTTAAACACGGCACTAAACTGTTACTCACAGTCACGGCACAACTTCTTCTTATAAAAACTCTTTACCGCACTGCACTAAGTCGCACTGTAGCACTGATGTAACCATCAAGGTCGCTGAGCATAAACTGACTCACGGCTGGCCCGAGCTCCTTTTTACAGGGAGGCGCCATACATCAAAGGGGAATCGTCTAGTTCATTCGACGTCTGGCTGGAAGGTACTGGTCAGACCTAGAACATTCTTTTCGGTCTCTTTGATCTACGTCACACTTTCCAAATACGCGACTCTCTCTCTCTCTCTGAAGGATTATTCATCTATTTATTTTTCGCAACACTGCCGCCCACTATGCCTTTTCGTCCCGAATACGCTCAATATCGCCGTTGCCATACTTGGCTAGTCGCTCTAGTTGTACCACTTTCCTTCCAGACCCCGGACTGTGGTATCCTTGCATCCTGCAGACAACGTCGCCCAATCTCTCGATCACTCTGCAAGGTCCACAATTTAGGCGATAGTCCCCTCTTGCGTTGTGGGTTGAATAGCAGACCCATTCGTCCTTCCGTAAATTCCTCCGTATTCACTGCTTGACCACGTACGCCACCCATCTGGTTACTGGTCACTTTTATGCTGTCCAATATTTCATGACGGGTCGACCTTCCATTGCCCTCCTTAGCCAGAATAGTGTCACCCTTCTGCGCCGTCGACCTAGCCCCTCCTGAGTTAACACGGCTAAGTCGTACATCAATGATGCAATCCTCTTCCTCGGCTTTTGTACAATCCTTGTACTCTACGTTGCATGGCCGCCTTGAGAGGACTGGAGCGTCATCGTGTTTTCTGCCTTTGCTAAGAACAATAGAAGAGGCTTCTGCTCGACGTGGCAATTTCTGGCGTCCGTCGGTACGTAGCTCCTTTGTGGTCTTGCTCTCATGTCCGACATCCAAAGGTATTTCGGTGTTTCGCCAGATCATAACTTGCTTACCCATGTGCAGGTCAATACCGTGGGCTATCATGAAGTCTACACCGATGATCACTTCATCCATTATGTCAGCGACAACAAAGACATGTTCAGTGCTGATGTTGGAGATAGTCACTCTCATCTTGGCTCTTCCGTAGACTGTGGCTGACTCCCCTGTGGCAGTTCGCAGTCGTACGTTCTCCAACGGTTCCACTGCCCCTTTTACCAAATCGGGCCGAATGATGGAGTGTGTCGCTCCCGTGTCCATGGTGAGGACCTGCTTCCTCCCGTTGATCAGTCCACGAGCAGTAAGGTTGCTGTTCTTCTGTCGTATGATGGAAATGGAGATGGTGGAGCCATCGGTTTTAGGAGCTAGTTCTTGCCCCTCAGTGCGAGCTCGTTCTACTTTAACATTGGCTCTTGAGATTTCGACGTCAGTCGCCTGTTTGTTGTCCCTCCATGGCGAAATAGATCTCGACCTTTTCCTTGGCGCTTTACAATTACGCTGAATGTGGCCGACCTCGCCGCAGTTGAAGCATTTAGCGCGCGATCTATTCATCTGCTCCTCCAGTACTTGCTTGACCACGTCTTCTATTTCACTCCTTGAGATATGGACGTTGTTCGCCCGATAGTGGTCCCTCCATGGTGTAAAAGATCTCAACCCTTTCTTTGGTGCTTTACAGTTTCGCTGAAAATGGCCAACCATACCGCAGTTGAAGCATTCGGCGCGTGATCTATTCCTTTGCTCCTCCAGTATCCGCTTGACCACTGCTTCTATGTCACTCCTTGACATTTGGGCGTCATTTTGAATATCAGCCTCAAGACGTCGCACCTTGAAGACTTGTGGTTTTGAAATTACTTTAGCGGTCTCCTGGGCTAGCGCATAAGAGATGGTTTCAGCAAAGGATGATTTTTGCGTAGCACACACCGCGAATTTAACGTCTGGATCTCGTATACCATTCACAAATGCTTCAATCTTGAACTGATCCAAGAATGGATGATTTTCACCTGGGTAAGTCAGCTGCACTAGACGTTCGATTTCCATGGCAAAATCTTGTAGCGTCTCGTTCGGTTTCTGCACTCTGCCCCTTAGTTCCATCCTGTAAAGTTCTCGCTTATGCTCACCGCCAAACTTGCGCTGTAATGCCAACATAATGTCCTCATAATTATTCCTACAAGCTGATGGTAAACTCTCCAGGATTTCTGCAGCGGTTCCCTTCAGTGCCAAAATCAATTCTACCGCTTTCTCTTCATTATTCCATCCGTTTCTACTGGCCACCGTCTCAAATTGGAATTTAAAAACATTAAATGGTACATTACCATCAAAAGTTGGGGTCTTTATCTTGATGGAATTTTCTGAAATGAGCCTCACCGGACCCTCTCGAACATGTAGATTATCCATTTGGAATTGTAGCTCACGTATTTCATCGTCTACCTTCTTTCCTAGGTTGGACACTTTCTCTTCAACATTATTCAATTTTTCATCAAACCCGCTTACTCTCTGCTCAATGGCTTCCACTCGTTTGCCCAATACCTCTGATATTTCGTGGAGTTTGAGGTTTGTCGTTCTGGAGGCTTCCTGAAGTTCCTCAAGTTTCTCGCAATTAGCCCTAGAAGCTTCCTGAAATTTTTCTTCGAGTCTTTCACAATTAGTTCTGGAAGCTTCTTCTAATCTCTCGTAATTAGCTCTAGAGGCTTCTTCTAATTTTTCGTAATTAGCTCTAGAAGCTTCCTGGAATTCTTGTCTGACTTCCGCTAATATTTTCTCACTGTTACTTCGAGAAGCTTCCTGGAATTCTTGTCTGACTTCCGCTAAGATTTTCTCGCTGTTACTTTTAGAAGCTTCCAAGAGTTTCTGGTTATTTTCCATGATAGCGGCTAAAATTGAATTTAAGTCCAAATTGCTACTTGAGATAGGATTACTTACAGCAATGTCTTCTTTATCGTCAAACTCGTGTGCACTTATATCGATTCCTCGTCTTTGGAATTCATCTGTCAACCGCCTTTGTAATTCAGCCTTATTTCCTGTTGTTGGCATATCCAGTTTAGCCAGCTCCTTCTTCAGCTGTTCCACTTTTAGTTCTTCAAACTTCATTTTTGTTGATTTTAATTTTGCAATCCCACTTCTGACACCAGTTGTTACGTTTTTGTATTACCAAAACCAGTAATAAACGTTTTTAATAAGAGTTCTTTTGGATTGCAAAATTAAATACTCGCAAGTTTCACAGTTTTTATCACTGCAAAATTTATTTCACAATGCAAACTAGTCTTGGTGGTTTTTCTTAATGGTGGGGGGGGGGGGGGGTGGGGGGGGGGGGGGGTGGGGGGGGGGGGGGGTGGGGGGGGGGGGGGGTGGGGGGGGGGGGGGGTGGGGGGGGGGGGGGGTGGGGGGGGGGGGGGGTGGGGGGGGGGGGGGGTGGGGGGGGGGGGGGGTGGGGGGGGGGGGGGGTGGGGGGGGGGGGGGGTGGGGGGGGGGGGGGGTGGGGGGGGGGGGGGGTGGGGGGGGGGGGGGGTGGGGGGGGGGGGGGGTGGGGGGGGGGGGGGGTGGGGGGGGGGGGGGGTGGGGGGGGGGGGGGGTGGGGGGGGGGGGGGGTGGGGGGGGGGGGGGGTGGGGGGGGGGGGGGGTGGGGGGGGGGGGGGGTGGGGGGGGGGGGGGGTGGGGGGGGGGGGGGGTGGGGGGGGGGGGGGGTGGGGGGGGGGGGGGGTGGGGGGGGGGGGGGGTGGGGGGGGGGGGGGGTGGGGGGGGGGGGGGGTGGGGGGGGGGGGGGGTGGGGGGGGGGGGGGGTGATATATATATATATATATATATATATATATATATATATATATATATATTTACATATATTCCCACAAACAAGTCAAACACTTAATATACGATTGCAGACTACTGACTAACGAACGACAAAAACTAAAACAAGACCATAAACAAAAAAAAGGCAAATTTCCAATAAAAGAAGACAAGTTATTTTTAAAATATAATAATGCTTTTAAAATATTCGCAGAACACGCTTTTGATAAAATTAATCGGTTGAATACTTATTATAGCTGATACAACTACAATACTTAAAATATTTATAGACATTCAATATTTCTTTTCTTTTTTTCTTTTCAGACTACTAATGATTCTTTTTATATGTTTTTACTTTAATATAAAGTTGTTATTGTTAATTCTTTTTATATGTATATCTCATACTTTTGAAATAATATATGTATAAAATAATTTTAACCTAATAAAAATGAATGTTATATGATATTTTGAATGGGACATGCAGAAACAATAGGGTTACTATTGGAAGGAAACAAATAAAAATAATATATATATATATATATATATATATATATATATATATATATATATATATTATATATGGTGCCTGTCTTCGCTGGGGAAATCATTAGAGGCTGAATTATGATGGTAGTTTTTTTTGACAATTTTTTTGACAACTACTCTTCCCGTCTGGGCGTATTGTTTTCCCATAACAGTCGGGTAGAAGGCCTATATAATAAAAATTTTATTTTGAATAATAAATGAAAATAAGTGTCTAGTCAATCCCTCTCTTTTTATATTATTATTTATTATTATTTATTAACGTCCACTTTTTGCAACTAAGGCTAATTGGGACGGGTTATCTACAGGTTACCACCATTTTCTAGCCATGGTGGGACTTCGGATGTTATTTAATGAATTTCATCATTAAATAATTTCCTTTGCCCAGGCGGGAATTGAACTCGCCACTCTAGGCTTACCACGTGAGATTAAAGTCAACGCTTTAACTTGCGTGGCTAACCTGAGCCCCCCTCTCTGTTTAATACACCTATAACCAAGTGGCCCGGCTTCGCCCGGGAAGTCATTTGAGGCTGAAATATTTTGACATTTCCCCGTCCCAGTGTTTAGGGTTTATTACCGTCGTTGCTGTTGATTTGTTAATAATAAAATTATTTGTTATGTAAGGCTTTACTGACCTCAAAAGTCTTATACATCCGTTTATCCGTCTTCTGTGAATGCATATGTATATCCGACTACTGTGAATGCAGTTTTTTTAATAACATAAGGGACCATATAATTCATAATTATAGAAAGTGTTCTGTCTTCCAAACCATGTAGAAATAAAAGTACTTTTATCTTTTCGCGGTAAAAAGCCCAATGTTGACAACTCTTTTACGTACGTAATAACTGCTGTTAAAAATAATCGTTTGAAAGTCACAATTGTTAACTCTATATTCATAACAGTACATAGCGTGTACAGTCAAGCATATCATATATTAACTGAACAAAGTTAATAAATACCAGAAGTAACAGGATCTAAATAAAAGTTACTCTATATAACAATATAAACAACTTTTGTTACGTGAATATTTGTCGAAATGCGAAAAGAAATAACGCTATTTTTAATTTCAGGCCCCTCTTGTAAGACCCCACTCTTGTTCGTCTCAGATAATATTAATATAGCCTAAAGTCTAAGCTGGGCTAGTAGTAATATACATACCAAGTTTCCTAAAATTCGGTTTAGCCGTTTATACGTGAACAGGTAACAAACAAACAAATCGTGTCTATGGCATGTGAAACGAAAAGTTATCATGAAATGTCGAGAAAAAAATAATGTATAGACAGAGGTTACAATTTTATATATATATATATATATATATATATATATATATATATATAATTTTTTCAACGGACTTCATTTTCGTTATTTACTGTGTAGGATCGATGGACATTTGTAGATATGTAATATTTGATTTCCCTTAAGAGAAATCTATTAAAACAGCCCCTTCCATTTCATCCTCACAATTATTTTCTTTGTACTTCTAACAGCTCGAATGATTCCGCATTATCCAGTTTTCCTGTACTTTATTTTATTTTGTTATACTCCATGGGGAACAGTTTTCCAAAATGTATAACTCAATTCCGCTTTGTATCCAATATGAAAGAAAACGCTCAATCGAACATTCGAGTTACTTCATTGTTCCTTCTTTTTGTTTCTCTAAAGGCTGAGTGCTTTCTGAACGAACTCATTCGTGTTTCACCTCTCAAAAACTTGCTTCTTTGGTTTCCAGGCAAAATAACCTCTTTTCAAGTGGAATTAGTCTCCTTTTGTTCTCTTAACCCACACGATTTACTTTTACAGCTACAGCTTGAGTACTTTTAGCTTTTTGTTTGGAAATATATCCGAACTAAAAGAAAACCGCGAGTATTAAAGCAGAAAATCCGAAGAGATTCGAAGTATGGAAAATGGATAGAAACCTTTTACCGTTCATTCATAGTTTGAATATTATACATCCCACTCTCTAGAATTGCTTTCTATTGAATGCACGTATACTAACCTTTTAGTTAAAGTGGTCATGTATTCTAGCTTTGTGCACAGAGACGGAAAACTGGAAAATCCATGGAAACTTCTAAATTGTAGAGAATGTCTAGCTGCTTATCAGAGACGTAGGAGGTAACCTCACGTTATATTATCCCTTAACGGAAAGAAGTTATTGCAGGTGTGCTCATTACGTGATCAATTTATTCAAATGCTCATCAATCCTACATATGATTTGCGATCGAAAATCAGGTCCGTTTATTTCTTCTGGAGCGTTCGCTGCGAGGCGATATTGATCATCAAAAAACAATGAATATAAACAAAATAAAGATTGAAAACATTAACAAAAAAGTCCGTCACGCAGGGGCTGCGTAAACTAAGCAGATTTCCCACGTGAAGTTATACAATAGAGAAATCTCCATACGAGAGCCGAACAGTTACGGCCGAACTAGCTTTTGGCGGGAAACTCACTCGTCCGTTACCGGCCCACATTTCATAAAAATGCAAATATCTCGGTTAATATTCAAGATAGAGAATAAATGTTTAGGGGAATATTTATAGCTTATTTGATTTGCAATAAGATTGGTTAGATACAATGTTTTGGTCCGACGTATGGTAACGGAAATATTTTGAATTTTCGCAAATCCCCCCTCTGAACCCCCCCCCTTCCCACTTGTCCGATTTCAGCCATTAACGAACTAGATCCGCCTTTTTGCATAAAACGTTTAAATATCGAGTTTGGTAACGATCAAACAAAAACTGCGACCGCTAGAGCGGTAACAGACAAATATTATACTCGTATATTTGATAGATAGAAATATAGTATATATACAATTTTGAACTGACCTCATTTTCGTCATCTCCTAGGTAGGATCGATGGATATTTGAAGAAAAATTTCGAAAATCGCTTCATGAGTACGACCTCAATAGCTGATTACCCTCAAGGTAAATCTGCTAAAATTATGAAACTGGCAAGGGACAGTCTTAGAAAACTTAACGAACTCATAAACTTTTCTAATGGCTGAAAATATTTAGTTCCCTATTCATTTTCAGCAAACATGCACATAACATAACCTGTTTATTTAATTATTACGAGTATCTTTATAAGGGAAATCAGCTATTGAGGTGGAACTCATTTTAGGTAATGAGAAATATTTCAGTCAATTTTAATAAACTTCTAACGGAAAGCGTCTGAATTATACCACAAACAGGTCATAAAACCTATTAGATTTGAACAGATAGATATCACTGAAATATATCTCAATATAGCATATTACTTTTATCAAAAACTATTAACTAGATCTAATACTGTAATTTATAATGAATCAGAATAATTTTTATCATGCAACAGATATATATATATATATATATATATATATATATATATATATATATATATATATATATATATAAAATTTTGAACGGACTTCATTTTCGTCATCTCCTGGGTAGGATCGATGGAAATTTGATGAAATATATATAGTCAGCTAGAGTTAAAAAGATTTAATTTAGGAAGAATTAGAAAGAATTTTAAAATGTAATACTTCTAAATTTATGAGTATATGTTAAGGGCATGTAAAAGTTGGAGTCTTATGGGAATGTGTGGGCTCCCTTCAGTAAGTCGTGTAAGTCATAAGGGATCTTTAGTTGGTCACGTCTTCTGAAGTCTATTAGTATGTGTTTTATTATAAGAGAAGCATTACACACATTGCATTATATATATATATATATATATATATATATATATATATATATATATATATATATATATATATAAACTACCTAAGGTACCTTCACAGAGAAAATCTTGAATCTTGACTGCATTGCTTGGGGAGTCTGAATAATGATTGTAATTTATTTTGGCTTTACTATGCACAATATTATTACACTTCCCGACTCAAGTCTTTGGGTTACTATTTACTCTAGTAACTAGAGCGACCCTATAGAATATTTTATTCTCAAATATTAAAAAAAATAAAATAAAATGAGTTCTTGATCAATCCTTCTCCACTGTTCAAAATACTATTTACAATATAAATCATAATCATGGATAGCAATCATTCAAGTACAATAGGCTATAAAATTGAAAGCTATGGGCAGCATTGTTTATTAAAAGCTACACAAGAATAAAAATTTATTTTCCACACCTTATCACCAACCAAAACCAAGAAGCTGGGTCTCGGATAAAAAAAAAAAAAAAAAAAAAAAAAAAAAATATTTTTCGAAAAGTCGAGCCAAGCACAACTATTATATCTATTACATGTATTTAATCACCATTATTAAATATACTTGTTGTTTAGGTATTTATTATTGTCTCTTGTTGTTAATGTATTTGTTATTATTACTTGTTGTTAAGGTATTTTTTGTTATTATTACTTTTTGTTAAGGTATTTATTATTGTTACTTGCTGTTAAGGTATTTTTTGTTATTATTTGTTGTTAAGGTATTTATTATTGTTACTTGCTGTTAAGGTATGTTTTTTGTTATTGTTACCTGTTATTACTTTTGAAAGGGCAAATCACCTTCGATGTGGTGTCCATTAATAAATAAATTGAATTGAAATTGAAAAAATACTCTTATGTACAACTGATGAAGAAACTTTGTATTTATTTATGTTATGTGTAACATATTAGCGGATCAATGTTAATAATTAGCAGACATAAATGGGTACACATCCCCAACACTTTCAATCCCCTTTTAGCATTGTTGTGTTTAAATAATTTATGATATTTAAAGAAATATTTCTGGTAGAGAACACCAAAAAACAAGCCAATAATAAAGGTTGTCTAAGTCATTAGCTTGGGAACTTTAATGAGTACATAATTTCTACTGGTTTAAACACGCCATTCAATGTTTGTGCTGTAATTTAAAACAAACATCATCATTAATTTCAATTAACTTGCAATTTGTTGAAATGGTCACCATGTAATCGAACTTCAAGAAGAGAAGAGATGGTTTTTGTTCGATTGAGACATAGCCATTCCCGTCTAACACATAAGTACCTTATGGCAAAATCTGAACCACCAACTTGTTTCCTATGTAATACGTAGACTACTAACCAGTAAATACTTGCTTACTGACTCCAGAAGACGAGATATAACATAAACCTACCTTACAATCTGGACGAACTTTTAAATAACAAAAGTACATATCTGGACAATTTATTAACATATTTAAAATAGGTAAATATATACAAACTTATATGACTCCCAAGCTCTTCTTATTTCCAGAGAGGTATAGCCATAAAGGTTTAATTTCAACACAATATAATACCGAATGAAATACAAAATTAAATTAAAATTGTGCTGCCTTGTGTGTTTATCCGTCGGTGTAGGAGAATGCGTGAAAAATGCGTAATTCTGAATGCTTGTATAAGATCATAAAAACTTATAAAAAATAATTCTTGTTTATTTTTATAAATTATTACTAATCATAGTTTTATTTACTTTTATAAAATATTTTTCGTTTTCGCATTTAACATTACGCTTTTGTTTCGTTTTTTGTATTTTTTTAATTGTTCGTGATCTGTTTCTACTTCCTTTTCATGACTTTTCCCGTTCAATAATTCTCTCTTTTAATAGTTTTTAGCAGATTTCCCTTAAGGGAAATCAGCTATTGAGGTCGTACTCATGCCGCGATTTTCGCAAAATTTCTTCAAATGTCCATCGATCCTACCCAGGAGATGACGAAAATGTGGTCCGTTCAAAATTATATATATATATATCTATATATATATATATATATATATATATATATATATATATATATATATATATTTGTCTGTTAACGCTCTAGCGGTCGCAATTTTTGTTTGATCGTTACGAAACTCGATATTTAACCGTTTTATGTAAAAAGACAGATCAAGTTCGTTAATGGCTGAAATCTGACCAGAGGGAGGGGGGTTTAGAGGGGGGATTTTCGAAAATTCAAAATATCTCCGTTATTATGCATCGAATCGAAAAATTGTACAGAACCAATCTTATTGCAAATTAAATTTACTATAAATATTGTTATATACATTTATTCTCTATCTTGAATATTAACCGAGATATTTGCATTTTTATGAAGTCTGTGGTGGGGTATACTTCGGATTATGTCGGCCATCTTCGTCATTTCTCGGCTCAGGCGAAAGCTTCTTCCAACCTGGCGTTTTTAACCTTACTTACCTTCCTTACTTTTTGAGATTTATGCAAATACGTTCTGTTCATCGCCTCCCCCCCCCTCCTTTAGTTCTTGGACTACTAAAATTTGAGTTATTAAAATATAAATTATTCTAACAATTCAGAAGCCGTTTCAGTTGGGTATTTATTTTAATTAACTGAAAGATTTCTCATTATCTAATCACGGTGTTATTGTGTTACCAGTATGTAGATTTCTCTATTGTAAAACTTCACATGGGAAATCTGCTTAGTTTACGCAGCCCCTGCGTGACGGACTTATATAACTGAAGTGTAAGGGATCTCTAAACCAATTCACGAGGGACGTATAGCTTACAAAATCGGCCGCCAGAGCTCTCGGCGGAATGTCCCGAACATAGCCGACTCCTGCCGATCACGCTCAGAATACAAATGCAAATATCTTGGTTAATATTTAAGATACAGAATAAATGTATAGAACAATATTTATAGTAAATTTAATTTGCAATAAGATTGATTCTATACAATATTTCGATTTGATGAATAATAACGGAGATATTTCGAATGTTCGAAAATCCCCCCCCTAAACCCCCCCTCCTACTTGTCCGATTTTAGCCATTAACGAACTTGATCTTCCTTTTTATATAAAACGATTAAACTCCGAGTATGGTAACGATCAAACAAAAAAAAAAAAATTGCGACCGTTAGAGTGTTAACACACAAATATATATATATATATATATATATATATATATATATATATATATATATATATATACATATCTACAATGGAAAGCGTCTAAATTGAAAGGAAAGGAATGATAAACAATTAATGAAATATATCTGAATTCAACATATTAATTTTATGGAAAAGTATTTACTATATCTAGTGGAGTAATTTGAAATGAATCAGAATAATTTCTAACTGAATCAATCAGATTTTAGTAATTCCAGAAAAAAAAGGGGAACAACAGAACGTATTTGTTTGTATCTCGTATAATAAAGCTTTTTTTGAAAACAATATTTGGTGTTTTACCTTGTAATGAAGTGGTTCATGATATAACAGCTTACTAGGAATATGACACTAGTAGGACTGGGGGTTTACTGAAAGCGTAAAACTATAGAAAATTCAAATATCTTGGTTAATACTCATTATACGGAAAATATGTATAGACCAATATGTATAGTAAATTTAATTTGCAATATTATTGTTCCTAAATATAATATTATGATGTTGTTCCTAAATTATAATATTATAATATAATGTATAAAGGACATTATACTAAGCTTTAACACCATAAATTGTTTTCAAGAGACATTTATTATACGAGATAAATGTCAATATGTTATCGTGACCCCCCCCCCCTTCCTTAATTTCTTGGACTACTAAAATTTGATTGATTGAGATAAAGATTATTCTGATCCATTATAAATTACAGTACTAGATATAGTAAATAGTTTTCAATAAAATTAATATGTTATATTCTGATATATTTCCGAAATTGTTTTCTTTCCTGTGAGACGTTGACACACGTGTTTGATTACGTATCAGGCGCTTCCCGACTTGAGGTTTCTTATTACCGTTTGTATTTATTCATTTAATATTCACTGGGCTATTGTGTTACCAGTATGTATATTTATTTACTGTTAAACATCACGAGGGAAATCTGCTTAGTTTACGCCTCCCCTGCGCGACAGACTGTTATTTTATTAGTTCTTATTAGCAGATTTCCCCTTAAAGGAAATCAGCTATTGACGTTGTAATCATGACGGAATTTTCGAAATTTTTTTTTCAAATGTCCATCGATCCAACCTAGTAGATGACGAAAATGAAGTCCGTTCAAAACTGTATATATATATTTATATATATATATATATATATATATATATATATATATATATATGTTATCGCTCTGGCGGTCGCAATGTTTGTTTGATAGGTACCAAAATCAGTATTTAGTCGTTTTATGTAAAAAGAAAGATCAAGTTCATTAACGGCTAAAATCGGACCAGTGGGAGGGGGGGTTTAGAGGGGAGGATTTTCGAAAATTCAAAATATCTCAGTTACTATACGTCGGATCGAAAAATTGTACAGAATCAATCTTATTGCAAATTAAATTTACTATAAATATTGATATACATTTATTCTCGATCTTGACTTGATATTAACCGAGATATTTGCATTTTTATTAAATCTGGGCGGCTAACGGACGGGTGACTTCCGCCAAAAGCTATTTCGGCCGTTTCGTAACTGTTTGGCTCTCGTGAAATTTCTCTATGTAAAACTTCGCGAGGGAAATCTGCTTAGTTTACGCAGCCCCTGCGTGACGGCATTTTTTTAATTTTCCACTAGTGATATCGCCCATCAGCAACTATGAAATTATATTTAATATATTCAACAATTTGGAGTATTTTTTACCATTTGGTTTATTTGAAGGGTGTAAATATCTACAAATTACGTGACACCAAACAAACAAATAAATAAAATAAAATAAATAATTTCAATTATTAAGCATCAACTACCTCTTCCCACTGGATGTCGATCAAAGTCGGCTAGATCAAAAGCGGTCTGCCAGGAACACCAGTGAATATACGCCCTTGTGATATTATTACAATTACAGAACAACAAATCTACCATTGAACACTAACAACACAAATAATAGATTCATTGGAAGGTAAAATTATCAAAAATCAAGGACAATGAACAGTAGAAACATTGGAGTTTATAACAAAACATCCTGTTATTGTTAACAAATTTTCAAAAGCTAGTTTCCTAACAATTGGGACAATAAATAGCGTTTATAATCATTTTTAAAACGAAATTAAATAGAGGCATAACTAATAAAAATAACTATTAGAACAAATTTTACTTGTCTATATTTTTATTAAATGAATTTATTTTATTTTATTAGCTGATTTCCCTTAAGGGGGTTCAAATTTCGCTAAATGGAAAATTAGAAATTTCCTATTTATTATTAAAAGGATCAATAAGTTGTATATATCCGATTTTGTTGCAATTTTAATTATCTATAATTGTTACTATACATTCAAAATCTGGAATATTAACTGAGATTATTGCATTTTTAAGGCTTTATCTTAAATTCCAACTACTTGGATTTCTAAGCGAAAAAAAGTTCGTCTGGTAAAATAAAGATATTTCCCAGGAACTGGAACATCAAGCTTTCTCTGGTGTAAGTTTTCTATAGTTCTGGTTATTTTAAGAAATAATGTTTTTGGTGCTTGGATTTTGATTGTTACCTATATTTTTCTCTAATATTCAGCGCCCTGGCCGCCAATATAATGAAATAATTTTCCCTTCTCTTGCTTTGTATGCCGTGGTATCTAAATTGTCTTGAAGAATTTGTTGTTAGCTGAATAGGAAGATAACACAAATGAGACAGTGTGAGTGTGTATGTGTGTGTGTGTTTGTGCGTGGGCTGGTATGCTGCCATGTTTATTAATGTAAACCGTATTGCGTAGGGCTAAGCTCAATAATATTCGCTATTCAGGGAAAACCTCTGTCTTGACTAAACTTCCCCTCATAAGATATACAAAATTATATGTCTTTATTATCGCTTTCGGCTCCGTTTGTTTATATAATTCAAGAGAAGAGGTTGTTTTTTTAACCAAGATTATCTTAAGCAATGCTTGACAAAAAAATGATTGGACAAGATCGGACTTTTTAATTTTCTTACAGGCAGATGTGTAGGATAAGACAAGGAAGTTTTGTGCGGGGTGGGAGGCCACTGAAATCGACGAAGTACGAATAACTCGCTTAATACTTCAGTTATTGGTTCTATAATATTTTACAATCCATAATAACGCATATATTTTGAATGTTCCCAGTATTCTATGTCTGATGTCAGCCCATAACAAATAGTGTTGCCAAAAAAGGATAAAAGTTGAGTATGATATAGTTCAAATAAAGATTTACGAGTTAGAACTTAAAATGTTAATTGATGAAGGAGTTTACTTAAACCTGAAACTGAAAAAAAAGTCCGTCACGCAGGGGCTGCGTAAACTAAGCAGATTTCCCACGTGAAGTTTTACAATAGGGAAATCTGCCTAATAACAACTGTAGTAGTAAGAAACCTCTAAACCTAAAACATTATTTAGGGCGTAACAACCCAGTAGTTTTTAGCCCCAAAAAACAGTTGACCTAACCTCTAAACCTATTCACGAGGGGCGAAGTTATAGAAACGGCCGCCAGAGCTCTCGCCGGAAAGTTCGAACATAGCCTACTGGTGACCAGTATCACGCAGAATACAAATGCAAATATCTCGGTTAATATTCAAGATAAAGAATAAATGAATAGAACAATATTTATAGTAAATTTAATTTGCAATAAGATTTATTCTATACAATTTTTCGATCCGACGCATAATAACGGAGATATTTTGAATTTTCAAAAATCCCCCCTCTAAACCCCCCCCCTCCCACTGGTCCGATTTCAGCCATTAACGAACTTAGTCTTCCTTTTTACATAAAACGATTAAATTCCGAGTTTGGTAAAGATCAAACAAGAATTGCGACCGCTAGAGCGTTAACAGACAAATATATATATATATATATATATATATATATATATATATATATAGATAGATAGATAGATAGATAGATAGATAGAAACTAAGCAAATTTCTCATGTGAAGTTTTACACTAGGGAAATCTGCCTAATAACAACTGTAGTAGTATGAAACCTCTAAACCTAATAAAGTCCGTCACGCAGGGGCTGCGTAAACTAAGCAGATTTCCCACGTGAAGTTTTACAATAGGGAAATCTGCCTAATAACAACTGTAGTAGTAAGAAACCTCTAAACCTAAAACATTATTTAGGGCGTAACAACCCAGTAGTTTTTAGCCCCAAAAAACAGTTGACCTAACCTCTAAACCTATTCACGAGGGGCGAAGTTATAGAAACGGCCGCCAGAGCTCTCGCCGGAAAGTTCGAACATAGCCTACTGGTGACCAGTATCACGCAGAATACAAATGCAAATATCTCGGTTAATATTCAAGATAAAGAATAAATGAATAGAACCATATTTATAGTAAATTTAATTTGCAATAAGATTTATTCTATACGAATTTTTCGATCCGACGCATAATAACGGAGATATTTTGAATTTTCAAAAATCCCCCCTCTAAACCCCCCCTCCCACTGGTCCGATTTCAGCCATTAACGAACTTAGTCTTCCTTTTTACATAAAACGATTAAATTCCGAGTTTGGTAAAGATCAAACAAGAATTGCGACCGCTAGAGCGTTAACAGACAAATATATATATATATATCTATATATATATAGATATATATATATATATATATATATATATATATAGATATATATATATAATTTTGAACGGACCTCATTTTCGTCATCTCCTGGGTAGGATCGATGGACATTTGAAGAAATTTTTCGAAACTCGCATCATGAGTACGACCTCAATAGCTGATAAAAAAAAGTCCGTCACACAGGGGCTGCGTAAACAAAGAAGACTTCCCGTGTGAAGTTTAACAATAGATAATATGTGGATTATGATACTTACCACCACCGTGAATATTAATTGAATAAATACAGACAGTAATGAAAAATATTTCAGTCAATTTTAATAAGCATCCGAATTGTAAACAATCAGGTCTGCCAGCCGCTCATAGCAGAAGAGACATGCAAACGCGATGTTTGATGACGTCACATTTATGATTTTACGTTCTTCAACTGGAAAATGCTTATTTGTTCTACACCATACTAGATATTTAACAGTTTCATTCATTACTAAAATAGTTATTTATTATACAAGTGACGAAAGTAGATCATTTTACAACTCGAGTGAAACGTTAACCCACACGAGCGAAGGGAGTCTGGTAATTTCACGAGAGTTGTAAATTCTAATTTCGTCACGAGTGTAATATTAAATTTTTTCTGTAATCGTGTAATACATGATCAGATCTAACCAGAATATGAACAAAATTAGGATGTTGTGAAGATTATGGTATGTTGTTGGTAGGTTATAAGCATGGTTGTGAAAGGTTATAAGCATAGTTATAAAACAACTAGTGATGATTGTGAAGTAGTGCAGTTATAAACAAGTGCAGGTTATACACAAGGAAGGTAATTATTATTATATTTAAATTTTAAAATATATTGATTATTTCCACCAATAATTCATTCACATTTCAATTTATTTTGTTAAAATAAATTCTTACAATGTTAAGAAACATTTAAAAGCATTTAATTTCCAACTTCAAATTATTTTTTAATTTATACTTATTACTAATTAAGAAGGCAATTCACTTTCTTCACTCTATTGCAAAATGTTTCACTTTCTTCACTCATTTCAGTTTAGTAATGTTACCATTATTCAACGATTACAGAAAAATCATATTAGTTACCTAATGAAATTGGACACGGAATAGAGGGTGAGGGGGATCGAGAACTTAAAATATCTCCGTTATTATGAGTCGGATAGGAAAATGGTATAGAACCATTCTTGCCAAACTATTGATCCTGGGGAATCTGCTTAGGCTACGCGACCCAAGCGTGTCAGACTTTTAGTATGTTGCATTGAATCAATTTCGCGCGGTTACCATGTGTTGTCAAAAGCACCCATGGTACGTCAGTCAGGAAAACTCTAGCGTTAACTTCGTTGCAATCTTTAATGCCCCGCGGAATGTATGACTGTCGATTATTGTCCATACCTACATTTACAACTTATGATCTACAATAACAGTGACAATAATTCACAATTGGATTTGAATGATAATTTCAGGAATTTATCTCCCCTTTCCATCGTGGAGAATGATAAGGGGTCTCCAACTAGTAAACAGCCATTCAAGAGAGTTTCCCACATTTAACGGAATCATGAAGCAGCTGGGAGAGAGAGAGAGAGAGAGAGAGAGCTGTGACAAGCCTTCAGTCAGAGTGAGGGATAATCCAGAAGTGTGACAGAATCCGTAAATAGGGCCAATATGCCTGTCTGTCTGTCACCCCCCGCCCCCAGTAATCCAACACCAGCTGAGCCTTCACTCAGATCGCCCCAAATAAATTTCGCCCGTACCCTTCCAGACTTTTACAGATTTATTAACTTTCCGCTGGTATATCTTCATTTGCAATAGTTTTCGGACAACGAGCTGATTAAAGGCTCTACCCGTTGGAATTCGTATAAATCATGCGTAAACTAAGCAGATTTCCCACGTGAAGTGGACGAACTAGCATTTGGCGGGAAACTCACTTTCGTCCGTTAGCCGCCAAGATTTAATAAAATGCAAATATCTCGATTAATATTCAAGATAGAGAATAAATCTATAGAACAATATTTATAGTAAATTTAATTTGCAATAAGATTGTTTCTGTATACTTTTTGATCCAACGTATAGTAACGGAGATATTTCGAATTTTCGAAAATCCTCCCCTCTAAACCCGATCCCCACTCTTGTCCGATTTCAGCCGTTAACGAACTTGTTCTTTTATTTTACATAAAACGACTAAATATCGAGTTTGGTAAGGAATAAACAAAAATTCGGACCGCTAGAGCGCTGACAGACAAATATATATATATATATATATATATATATATATATATAGTTTTGAATGGACCTCATTTTCGTCATCTATTAGGTAGGATCGATGGACATTTGAAGAAAAATTTCGAAAATTCCGTCATGAGTACAACCTCAATAGCTGATTTCCCTTATGGGAAATCTGCTAATAACACTAATGCCGATGTGAGTAACTATACTGGTAGATAGACACTTTCATTACGTTTAAACGACAATAATATTGAATTTTTAATTGACACAGTCCAAGGGAATCTATTTACAATTATTTAGAGGTAATGAATTGTCTGAATATCACGAATGACAGTTGAGTTATAGCGTAAATAAGATATTAGGTCTGCTAAAACTAGATTTACAATAAAGTTCTTAAAATGATAAAGGTGTTATTATCAAGGTGGTAATTACAAATGCTCCACCGTTAATACTTGTAAGTACATATTTAATAGATTTATTAGGCTTCAAAATAGTTATACCAAAAGAACTTTGTTTTACCAAACATATCTATAAGGTTTGTTAAAAGAAAAATTTCCCACGGGTATTATAGATAAATTGAGACATTTTATTAAGAGAGCTATATCATTAGAAATCGAGCCAAGGTCAACACCTAAGTTTTTCGAGGAAGGCGGGAAAAGTGGTAGTAACTTTCAACAAGAACAGAGGAACTACTGGAGGAACAACTCTGCTGTGAAGGGAGATGATGATGCTACTCCAGCCATAAATGAAACTAGATATTTTGAAAGAGCTAGAACACCTGTTGTAAGGCCGTTTGACATATAGGATCCAAGCAGGCCGGTGTCAAGTTAACTGAATAAAGAAGGAAGTCATCATGATGAGGAAGAAGAAGAGTATACAGATCATTAGCAACAAGTCTTGACATAACACCCTCATGTTTTGGAAAGAATTCACACTGGAATTCTGCAAATGTTACAGGTTGATAAATCCAAAAGTGAACCTTAAAGAAGGTACTTCTTAAAAATGCTTTGCTGGTGGTTCCCAGAGCTGGACAGAGATGGCAGCACCATGCGGAGGCCTCTTCAAAGCTACGGAATTGTATTGAGATACGGGTTTCATTGAAGATGGAACAAAAACCTTGCCACAATGTATTTATATAACTATAAATGCAATGTAATAAAATTTTAAGAATTGAAATAATTTACATTAGTAAACGTTTTATAGAAAACGTTATTTGACGTATAATGGTATCTTTAGTTAACATTTAATGGAAATAAGTGATTTTGATTACACACACACACTCACTCCGACATATAGTTTTGAATAGATCTCATTTAGCAGATTCGCCTTATGGGAAATCAGCATTTCAGGTCGTCCTCATGGCGCGATTTTCAAAACATTTTCCTCAAATGTCCATCAATCCTACTCAGGAGATGACGAAAATGAGACTCGATCAAAACTGTGTGTGTGTGTGTGTGTGTGTCTATATATATATATATATATATATATATATATATATATATATATCAATCTATATATATATATATAAAATTGTAACCTCTGTCTGTACATTGATTTTTTTCGCGAAATTTCACCATAACTTTTCGTTTCACATGTCATAGACACCATAACTGCATTTTGTTTCTTTGGTGTCTGTTTGTTTGTTTATTTGTTTGTTTATTTGTTTGTTTATTTGTTTGTTTGTTTGTTTGTTTGTTTGTTACCTTTTCACGAATAAACGGCTGAACCGAATNTTTATGAAACTTGCTATGTATATTACTACTAACCCAACTTAGACTTTAGGCTATATTAATATCCTCTGAGACGAACAGGAGTGGGGGTTATAAGGGAGGCCTGAAATTAAAAATAGTGATATTTCGTTTCCTATTGCATTTTCAGCAATTATGCACATAACAAAAGTTGTTTAATTTGTTATTTAGAGTAACTTTTGTGATATACACTTTTGTCGTATACCTAAGTATAAAGGCGTTTTACGCTACAAATTATAGCGGAAATCAACAATTTTATTTGGCACAAAAGACTCAACCGAACTAAACCAAACTGGGTATGTGAATTAGCACTAACGTCTTCCTTATAATAAGCCATTCTAGCATTTCTAGGGACGGGCAGGAGTGGGGGTTATAAGGGAGGCCTGAAATTAAAAATAGTGATATTTCGTTTCCTATTGGGTTTTTGGCAAATATGCACATAACAAAAGTGGTTTATTTTGTTATTTAGAGAAACTTTTGTCATATACACTTTTGTCGTATACCTAATTATAAAGGCGTTATACGCCAAAAAGTGATAGCAGAAGTCAACAATTTTATTTGGCACAAAAGACTCAACCGAACTAAACCAAACTGGGTATGTGAATTAGCACTAACGTCTTCCTTATAATAAGCTTTACTAACATTTCTAGGGACGGGCAGGAGTGGGGGTTATAAGGGAGGCCTGAAATTAAAAATAGTGATATTTCGTCTCCTATTGGGGTTTTGGCAAATATGCACATAACAAAGTGGTTTATTTTATTATTTAGTGAAATTTGCTCAACAATTCTTTGGAACTACAAGGTACCTCACCGGGAAAAACTAATTCAAATGTATGTTCATATTTTGTGCTTAATAATTCAAATCTATGCATAATGCACAGGAAACGGGAAATATGACAATATGTAGAACAGTAAATGAAGTCTTACATAAAAAAATAATTTTATTATTAACAAATCCACAGAAACGACGGGTATTTAAACTAAACACTGGGACGGGTAAATGTCAAAATATTGTGCAAAGTAAAGCCTTGCCAAAAAAAATACCATCACCATTAAGCCTCATATGAATTCCCGAGCGAAGCCGGGTATCTGAGCTAGTATATATATATCTGTCTCTTTACGATCTAGTTGTTGCAATTTTTATATGAGCATTACCAAACTCGATATTTAAACGGTTTATAGAAAACTAAAGATCAAATTCATCAATAGCTAAAATCCGACAAGGAGGTGGGATATTTGGAAACTTCAAAATATGTCCGTTATTATTCGCCAGATCGAAAAATTTTATAAAACTAATCTTATTGAAAATAATATGTAAGTTTAATATTCTTAGATACACTTATGCTCTATCGTTAATATGGACGGAGATATTTGCATTTCTTAGTTTTTGGCCTTCAATAAATCCCACTCCTACTCGTGTCATATTGGCTAAAAAATTGTTATATATTACGAACCAGTTATTTAGTAAAAGCTATAATACCAAATATTGTTTTTATAGAATGTTTACTATGTGAGATGCATTCATATTAGTAGTGTGATGATGTCATCAATTAAGAATTTGTGGACTTGACACTTGTATTTATTTCTTCTATGCCATACTCCATAGTTAACTGTACCATTACACACTAAAGATCATATTAGTTAAAGGATTTTTTTGTGGGATTTTGATAATTCAAAATATCTTCCTTATTTTGAGCCTTATTGCAAAATCTTAAAGAACCAGTCTTTTAGCAGATTTCCCTCGAGGGAAATCAGCTATTGAGGTCGTACTCATGACGCGATTTTCGAAAAACTTCTTCAAATTTCTATCGATCCTATCCAGGAGATGACGAAAATGAGGTCCGTTCAAAATTATATATATATATATATATATATATATATATATATATATATATATATATATATATATATAAATATTTGTCTGTTAACGCTCTAGCGGTCTCAATTCTTGTTTGGTCATTACCAAACTCGATATTTAAACGTTTTATGCAAAAAGACATATCATGTTCGTTAATGACGGAAATCGGATCAGTGGGGTTTAGAGGGGGGATTTTCGAAAATTCGAAATATCTCCGTTACCATACGTTGGATCACTTGTATAGAACCAATCTTATTGAAAATTAAATTTACTATAAATATTGTTCTATAGATTTATTCTCTATCTTGAATTTTAACCGAAATATTTGCATTTTTATTAAATGTGGGCCGATAACGGATGAATGAGTTTCCCGCCAAAAGCTAGTTCGACCGTAACTGTTCGGCTCTCGTATAGAGATTTCTCTATTAACTTCACGTGGGAAATCTGCTTAGTTTACGCAGCCCCTGCGTGACGGACTTTTTTAAGAGTTATGATCTACAATTATTGCTGTATACATATTTTCGTAACTGGGGTATTAAGCGAGTTCTTTGTACTCTCTTGTGTTCAGCCCCACTACCCTTTTATTATCGGGTTTTTACATAGAAATAGAGAATATTTGATGGGATAAGATTACTAGTGCGTCATACATATGGGCGATCTACTTTGCTTACGCAGCCCCAGCGTGAATTACTTTCTTTCGTCATCAACTTGGTAGAATCGACGGACGTTGAAAAACGTTTTCGAAAACTAAGTCATTGCTGCTATCAGAAGTTTATATTTCTCTTAAACTTTATCTGCTAAAATATAGTAATGATTTCGTGTTTGGCATAGATTGAGATATTCAATATCCTTTGGAGGTAAGCTGACCCAGGGGGGAATAATAGTTAAAATTTCTAAATTTATCCTGAGAGAATGTTGGATATAATAGTGCTAGATATATAGGGGCAGATTACTAGCTAAGCCTGGGGCTTTAGCTCCAAGCACGAAGCCACTACTCCACCTTCTAATAGATTCGAGACAACTTAAGCCCTTCCATATCACTCTCAGAGATTATATTCTAAGCATATGCTTAGCTTCACCAGCACAGGTATTATTTTATACCCGGGCAGGCTGCACTTCACTGGAAGGAGAGCTTTTCAAGAACTCGGCCGGATTAGAAATGTAAACATAGCAATGGAATGACGCATAGTTCTTCAATATCTATATATATCAAAATGAATCCTTATTTCCCTTGGTCACGGCACCTCGCATGAACTGCTGGGCCGATTTCGCTAATTTGTGTTGATTTTGTGTTTGTTATAACAAGGAGAAATATCATATGAAAGATAAAACCTCCGTCACGCTAGGGGTGCGTAAACTAAGCAGATTTCCCTCGTGAAGTTTAATAATAGAGAAAACCTACATACAGCTAACACAACACCACCGTGAATATTAAGTGAATAAATACAAACGGTGATAAGAAATCTTTCGCCTCCCAGCGGTAAGCGTCTCAAATGTAAACAAACAGGTCTGTCGGCTCACCGGAAAGAAAAAATAATAACTGAAACATATCAGAATATAACATATTAATTTTATTGAAAACTAGGTACTACATCTTGTACTGTAATTTATAATGAATCAGAATAATGTGCATCTCAATAAATCAAACTTTAGTTGTCCAAGAACTTATGCATGGGAGGGGGGGTCACCAGAGTATATTTGCATCCATCTCGTATAAAAAAGGTCACTTCAAAACAATATTTGGCATTTAAGCTTCGAATAATGTGGTTTATTATATAACAGAGTATTGTTTGTGTAACACGAATAGAAATGGGGGTTTGCTGAAGGCTGAAAACTGAAAAATGGGAATATCTCGGTTAATATTCAAGATAGAGAATAAATGTATATAACAATATTTATAGTACAGTTAATTTGAAATAAGGCTTATTATATACACTTTTTCGATCCGATTTATAGTAACGGAGCTATTTCGAATTTTCAAAAATCTCCCCCTTTAAAACCCCTCTCCCCCTGGTCCGATTTCAGCCGTTAACGAACTTGATCTTTTGTTTTACATGAATGTGGTTTATTATATAACACAAGTATAAACCTTTGTTGACTTATACATTTATTTATATATTACATGTTTTTCAAAGTGTAAGTGTTGTGTCACAGAGCACTGAAGATGGAACGGTTCGCCCCGAAAGTACTTTTCCTGTAATAAAAGAAGTTTTAAGAGTGGAGGTGTTTTGACTTTTTGATCCTTCCGTTGATGATGCACCTCCACCATCCAGCCCAAATCCCGAGTAACACAAGTATTGTTTAAGTATACTAGATATATGATATATATATATATATATATATATATATATATATATATATATATATATGTATTAATATGTATTAATGTAACTATTTATAACATGTATTTATGGAATTTGAGCTAATTGTGCATAATTATATATATGCTATTCAATAATATATAAATACCCATTTTTGAGGAGCTGGATGGTGAAGGAATTATTATCTCAGGTAAGAAAAAACGCCTCTTGTTTTCACTGTTCTTTATTCGTTGCGACAGAGCGCTTTCAGAGCATACGCTTCATCATCAGTGCTGGCAAACAAATACCATAAAAACATTGTACAATATGTCATTTAATTAAACAATTTAGAAAGTATATGTGTATTTATTGAAATTTTGTATATATTCTACTGACAAGTTTTTAATTTTTATTTTTAATCTGTAAAAATAGTTTTTCTTATTTCTGTAAATATTTACTGGGACACTAATTTTTTAAAAAAAATTTTAAAGTTGTATGTTTTAACTCTTGACCATCGACATGTACATATATTTTCTAAATTGTTTAATTAAATGACATATTGTACAACGTTTTTATGGTATTTGTTTGCCAGCAGGGCACTGATGATGGAGCGTATGCTCCGAAAACGCTCTGTCGCAACGAATAAAGAACAGTGAAGGCAAGAGGTGTTTTATCTTACCTGAAAATATATAAATAAATTAGTTTACATAATATTAGCAATTTATTTATAGAAAAAATTAAAATATTTGACGTATTATATGATATATTATCATTTAATGGCAATAAATTCATTTCATTTTATCTTAATTAACGGATATGGTGTTATGGTGGCTGTACCCATTCTAGTCGATTTATTTATTTCCATGTTTTATTTATTTCTGTGAGGTATTTCTTTTTCGGGGAAATGTTTCTTATTTCCGCTGCTGAGATTCACCTTGGTTGATATTTGATGAGGAAATATGAGGTGGAGATCTAGGTGTAAAATCCCAGGGAGGTGTATGTGAGCTACAACCCCTGAGAGCTTGGTCCAATGATGTATGACCTGTCAACGGTTCAATCATTCAAATCCCACCCCCGCCCCTTCTCACCCACCCCAATCTCTCTCTTAATATCAATATTTTATACATTTACAATCATAACAGCCTTCTTGAGGCAGAGAGAGAGAGAGAGAGAAGAGAATATCTGTGTGTCAGACATTTGTCAATAAAAGTCAGACGTCGAGATAGTAGAAATGTGAATGGCGTCATGTAGGTTTTCGGATTTGTGGATTTACGGATGACACCTCCATTATTCTAATGTTTTATTTTTCCTTCAAATATTATCAAGACAACTGAGTTGATTGACGCGAGTTTAGAAAATTATCTCAATGGATAAGCTTTGAATTTCGAACGGTTTGTGTAGATCAGGACTGATCAAAAGAGTATTATAATATTGTTGCGAAAACTACTAATATGAAAAGGTCCGTCACGCAGGGGCTGCGTAAACTAAGCAGATTTCCCACGAGAAGTTTTACAATAGAGAAATCTGCCAAATAACTGTAGTAGTAAGAAACCTCTAAACCTAAAACATTATTTAGGGCGTAATAACCGAGTAGTTTCTAGCCCCAAAAACAGTTAACCTAACCTCTAAACCTGTTCACGAGGGACGAATAGTTATGGAAACGGCCGCCTACTGATGACCACACGCAGAATACAAATGCAAATATCTCGGTTAATATTCAAGATACAGAATAAATGTATAGAAAAATATTTATAGTAAATTTAATTTGCAATAAGATTTATTCTATACAATTTTTCGATCCGACGCATAATAACGGAGATATTTTGAATTTTCAAAAATCCCCCTTCTAAACCCCCCCTCCCACTGGTCCGATTTCAGCCATTAACGAACTTGATCTTTCTTTTACATAAAACGAGTAAATTCCGAGTTTGGAAAAGATCAAACAAAAATTGCGGCCGCTAGAGCGTTAACAGACAAATATATATATATATATATATATATATATATATATATATATATATATATATATGTATAATTTTAAACGGACGTCATTTTCGTCATCTCCTGGGTAGGATCGATGGACATTTGAAGAAATTTTTCGAAACTCGCATCATGAGTACGACCTCAATAGCTGATTTCCCTTAAGGGAAATCTGCTAAAATTAAACAGAGTTAATCACATATTTAAGAAGTAAGAAGTAGATCAAAGGTGCTGACAGATAGTCTACCCCGTCCTCGGCAATGCCCGTCCGGATCTAGAAGAGTCCAGACAATTCTGCTTTGATGTTTTCCGACAAGCTACAAAAGGACCCAGCCCACCCCGAGTTATTTTTAGTTTGTACTCGGCTCTCTTCAAGTGATCAACAGTGCGTTCAGTGCAGCTTAGTTGCAGTGGAGTAAAGTGTTTTATGTGAAGAATAGTCCCGTGCCGTGTTTATGACAAGAACTGTATACTGCCGTGATTAAGTAAAGGATAGTGCAGTGCCGTTATCTTTGCGAAGATCAGTGCAGTGACGTGTTTCTGTGAACTTCAGTGATCGTGAGTGAGTTATTGGACTGTGTTAACAAGAACAGTGAAACTATCAGTGCATACTGTGAGTAGTAGTAAAGAATAATTAACCAAGTGTGTAGTGCATTGTTAAATAAATTGTGCAGGGATAAAAACTCTGAAGCTTGTGTGAGTTTATTTTTCAATCCAAAAGAACTCCAATAAACGACATTTATTCCTGATTTTGTAATACACGTAACGATATTAATGCCCACCATATCGTAAAAACAAAAATACAAATTCATTCGCCTGATAATGCCATAATCCTATGACCTTAATTAACTCGAAATTTAGTTCGAGAAATGCCATTTTAGCTGATTTCCCTTAAGGTTAAGTATTACCAGTATATAGATTTATCAATTGTAAAATTTCACGTGAGCATTCTGCTTAGTTTACGCAGACTGTCCCCTAGTCCCCTGCTTGACTGGCTCTTATTTTATTAACAACACTATATAAACATATTATATTTCTAAATATAATATAATTCTGATGTATTTTCTTATAAAAAGTTTTGGCCACTTTTGTGTTTGAATTGGATTAGAATAATACATAATTGAAATTCAGAAATTAAATAATAAAAGTTAAAAAAGTTTTAACGAGCTCTCGCTATGAACTGCAATCTCATTCAATTCAAATTTAGTTGGCCAATTGTTACGCTGCCGTAAACAAGATTGATTCCCGTAATTATAATGCTGCTTCCCTTCCATTTGGATTGAAAAATAAAATCTACATTAAAATAGGGCGATAAGATTGTCCCCCTCTCACGTACACACTCTCCAATCTGCATTTCTTGAATTACCCGGGGGTTGTAAGGAGCTGGAGTGGGGAAAGGATAGTGTATTTTCATTTCATGAGCACGAGTCGTGTTCCGAATATTAATAGCCGACAAACTCTGGGGTCTTGTCAGCCATGGTCGCTTTATTTCTTAGTTGCTTAATATTTTCGCCCCTCGTAAATGTACTGTAGATGTATTAGCAGATTTGTCTTAAGGGAAACCAGCTATTGAATTGTACTCATAACGCTACTTTAGAAACATTTAGTCGATGTCCATTTATCCAGCGTAGTAGATGATGAAAATGACGTCCTTTCAAAATTATATATACATAAACAAATATGTATAATTTTTGAGCTAAAAGGTCAGAAAAATAATATATTTTTGTTTTCGCTTTAATTTTTAGTAGTTGACTAGTTATTAGATTTTCTATTTTTATTAGTTGACTAGTTTTAAGATTTTCCATAGTTTTTATTCTTTATTTTGTGTGTGTTTTTATGACTATTGTTTATTTTGCTTTTGACCATGCTATGAATGTTAAATTAACTCGAGATTGTGTTTGTCAGCAGGCACTGAGGATGGAGCGTTGACTCCGAAAGTGCACTCTGCATTATATTAAAAAACAGTAGAGGACTTGGCCTTCTTATTGATCCTTATCAATTGGTTCCTCTACCATCCAGCATATTCTAGAGATAGAAAAATAATAATTTCATTTATTTCATCCACGACGCGTTTCCAGTCCACCCCTCCTCCGCAAGGGCTTAAATTAAATATTTCCGTTCTTATATGACGAATCGAAAAACGTTAAAAAGCCAATACTGTTGTTGCTCTACAGTTTTTGTTATATATATTTTTTCGTAGCCCAAATATTAAACAAGATTTTCGTACTTTCTCGACTTCTGCCTTCCCACACCCACTTCTACTAGTGGGATTTTTTAGTCCTATTTATTGACAGATTTCCCTTAAGGGATATAGATCTATCTATCTATATATTTGTCTGTTTCCGCTCTAGAGGTCGCAATTTTTGTCTTATCGTTACCAAACTTGATATTTAATCGTTTTATATAAAAAGAAAGACCAAGTTCGTTAATGGCTGACAGGGGATGGGGCGTTTAGAGGGGAGAATATCTAAAATTCTTAATATCTCCGTTATTATGTGTTGGATCGAAAAATTGTATAAAACCAATCTTATTGCAAATGTAATGTTCTATAAATGTTATGTACATTTTTTCACTATCTTGATTATTAACGTAGATGTTTGCACTTTTTAGTTTTTGGTCTTTAGTAAACCCCTATTCTTAGTTATGTCATATTAAAAATATGCTATTATTTTAAAAATATGCTCTGTAGCACTTTATTTTAAGCCCAAATACCAAATATTGTTCTGAAAATGCCTAACGCACGTGGGAAATCTGTTAGTTAACGCAGCCCCTTCGTGACGGACGTTTTAGGAATAGGGAATATATGGTGAGATAAGATCAGTAGTGTGTCATACCAGTATGAGAGGAATCTGCTAAGTTGACGCAACCCCTGGGTGACTGATGTACATTACTTTACTCACAAGCAGAAAATACAGGAACGCACACTATTTGCTTGCTTGGATCCTCTCTGGTCCGTATTGTCCCATATCTTTTAGCTAAAATTTTTTCCGTCTTAACTTAGACATCAGCTGATACCTAACGCACGTGTTCACTCGAACAAAAAATTAAGGTCTAGCAGTTTGGTACGTCATTGGCGTCTTTCCTCACACATTTCCCAACCTTTAATTGGTCTCTTCAACCTCGGGGCAGCTTTCTAGGAATCCACTCGATGCTGGTGACCCAAAAACACACGTGTTGCGTGTAAATCTTCCAGCGGTGACAGATCGGTACCTGCTCACCCCCAGTTCTGGGATACCGCCCGCAGCTTTTCAAGTGGGAGGGCTCTAGTTTAGTCTTGCACGTGTCTAATGGAGTCTTGACAGTCGTGGCCATTGGCGGGGGGAAAAAAATCTAGACTCCACAAACCACATTGTTGGAACACAGGCAAGAAAAACCATTACGAAAATAACAGAATATAACATATTAATTATATTGAAAACTATTTACTACAGTACTGTAATTTATAATTGATCAGAATAATTTTGATCTCAATCAATCAATTTTGAGTAGTCCAAGAAGTTAAGAAGGGGGGGGGTTCAGATAACATATTTGCATTTATCTCGTATAATAAATTTCTCTTGAAAACAATTTATGCATACATAACAATAGAGTATTGTTTATGGAACATGAGTAGAAGAAGTGGGGGTTTGCCTAAGGCTGAAAATTGAAAAATGCAAATATCTCGGTTAATATTCAAGATAGAGTATAAATGTGTATAACATTATTTATAGTACATTTAATTAAAAATAAGATTGGTTCTATACAACTTTTTGATACGACGTATAGGAACGGAGATATTTCGAATTTTTGAAAATCCCCCTCCCACAGGTCCGGTTTCAGCCATTAACGAACTTAATCTGTCTTATTACATAAAACGTTTGAATATCGAGTTTGGTAACGAACAAACAAAAATTGCGACCGTTAGAGCGGCAACAGACATATATATATATATATATATATATATATATATATATATATATATATATATATCATTTTGAACGGACATTTTTGTCATTTCCTGGGTACGATCGATGGAAATTTGAAGAAACGTTTCAAAAATCGCGTTATGAGTACGACCTGAATAGCTGATTTCTCTTAAGGGAAAACAGAACATACATGAACTTTTTTATTGGAAATGTTATCTATAATCATCACTTATAGTTTGCGCACTAAAGTCTGTTACCCCCAGTATATATATTGCTATGTATATATTGATGCCGTCATCACACAACTTATTAGCATATTTCTCTAGTGAGGATCTGCTGAAATCAATATTGGGTACCTAAAATAGGATTAAACGTTTCATGATCTATTTTTGAAGTGTGATGGCTAATAGTGGGATTTACTGAAATGCAAAAAAACTCAATATTCAAGATATATAAAAACTGTAAATAACAATACTCACAGGACATTTTATTTACAACATGATTGGCTATATATGAATTTTGTACCCTACTAATAGTAAGGGAAATATTTTTTTTTTTTTTTATTTCCTTCTCCTTTATCCCTCCTGTTCGATTCCAGGATCGATGGGCATTTTATGACATTTTTTTTTTAAATCGCGTCATAAGTCTCACCTGAAAAGCTAAAATAGAACAGAATATAAGATGATATGAGATGGGTGTCATGCTAGCACACGGGAAATCTGCTTTCCACTGAACCTGCGAATGGCCGATCAGAACAGCCTTTCAGCTGAAGACGACTTACGATCTTCCACCCCGCACCAAAATCTTCATGACACAATATTCATGAAAATACTACTCTTCTGGTTGCTATTCTTTCCTCTTCCGGGGGAGCGAGGACGGCAGGAAAGAAGGCAAACGAGGAAAAATGAATAATTCCTTCTCTGCGGGTTCCCCTGCTACCTCCCAACCTCGGCTATCAGCATAAAGAACAAGAGTGATAAGTATAAATTGAAAGAGGTGCAGGAAAGGGGGGGACGATGCCTGGGGGGCATAGCCACCGCATTCGGTAGATAAGGGGGAATCATGGTGACTCTGACGTAAGTAAACAGAATTTAGGATGTTGCCTCCAGGTACTGCAGGATCCTCTAACACCATCCTGGGACTTCACCCACAATACTTGGACCTATTTCTTATACTCTGCCTCCATCCTGGCACAATAAGTCTGGAGCATAAATCGTCATAACAATAACCTTTTAGCAGATTTCCCTTAAGTACAAGAAATACGTGGGTGAATCAAATATAAACGAGACTTTTTTTTTAAAAAAATTTATTTTAATTTTAAACGCAAAAAATAATATAGCTTATTTTTCTACATAATCCCCTGACTTGGAAACACATTTTTCCCAGAGGATATGTAGCTTTCCAATTCCTTCCATGTAGAAAGATGCAGGTCGTGTCTGCAGCCAATTGCGCAATAGGCTTCAACCTCACCATCACTGTCGAATCTTTGGCCTCCTAAAGCTTCCTTGAGAGGGCCAAACACATGAAAGTCACAGGGTGACAGGTCTGGACTGTAAGGAGGGTGTTCCAGTGTCTCCCACCCCAGTTGCCCCAATTTTTCCCTAGTCATGGCTGCTGTAGGGGGGCGAGCATTGTCATGGAGAAGAACCACTTCTCTGATCGGTAGGTCTCGTCTTTTGCGGCGATATGCAAGTCGGACGTCACTGAAAATGTCGCAGTAGTAGGCTGCATTAATTATCCTGCGCTCATGCAAAAATTGAGGTACAGCAAACCACGCTGGTCAAAAAAAACGGTAGCCAAAACCTTGCTTGCTGACAATCGTGACTTGGCTTTCACTGGTCCAGGTTCTCCTTGTTTTCTCCACTCCATACTCGCTTGTTTAGACTCTGGGGTGTAGTGGTGCACCCAAGTTCTGGCTCGCGAAAGTGTCTTTTCCCCGAACTGTGCAGTCAATCTCCTCAAGATTTCGGCCGGTTTTACGCCTTCTGCGGCGAGATACTTAATTACGACACGTTGCGCAGTCGACGGGGGTACCTCTTCCTCCGACATCGTCACGGTGGACAACGAGACGATCGAGGTGGCGAGATCACGTGCTTCCCCTACTCCTGACTAACCTACCCAACAACAAAAAAGGCGGGAACGTTCTCCCACCACTACTGTGCCCGAAAGACGAAAAGTCTCGTTTATATTTGATTCACCCTAGTAACTATATATATACTCCCTTAAGGGAAATCATCTATTGAGGTTGTACTCATGATGCGATTTTCGAAAATTGTCTTCATATGTCCATCGGTCCTACCCAAAAGATGATTCAAATGAGGTCCGTTCAAAATTGTATATATATTTGTCTGTTAACGCTCTAGTGGTCGCAATTTTTGTTTGATCGTTACCAAACTCGATATTTAAACGTTTTATGTAAAAATAATGATCAAGTTCGTTAACGGCTGAAATCGGACAAGTGGGAGGAGGGGTTTAGAGGGGGAGGATTTTCGAAATGTCAAAATATCTCCGTTACTGAACGTCGGATCGAAAATTTGTACAGAACCAACCCTATTGCAAATTAAAAGATCTATAAATGTTGTTAAGTACATGTTTTCATTATCTTTAACATTAACCGAAATATTTGCATTTTATTGGTTTTCGGCATTCAGTACTCCTACTCATGTCATATCAATAATAAGCTGTTATATTATGAAGTACTTTATTTGAAGCCTAAATAACAAATATTGTTCTCATTGAACTTTTACGTCATGAGATAAATGCAAATACGGTACGCAAGTGGGAAATCTGCTTAGTTAACGCAGCCCCTGCGTGACGAACTTTTTGTTTTGTCCTTTACAAACTCGACATTCCGGTTTAGAGGGGAGGAATTCCGAAAATTTGAAATATCTCAGTTATTATACGTTAGATTGAAAAATTGTATAGGATTAAGCTAACTGCAAATGTAATTCCCATAAATGATGTCATATAAATATTTTTTCTATGATGAATAGTAACCGAGATAATTGAATTTTTCAATTTTAAGTGTTCAGTAACCCCCCCCCCTCCTACTGATGTCATATTAACAAAAAGCTCCTGTATCATGAACCACTTCCAAGGTTTTATTCCAAATATATTTTTGATCTAACTTTTATTTTATGAGACAACTGCAAACACGTTGTGTGTTGACATCAACAATAAAGAGTTTTTGTTCTAACTCTAAAATAATTATTTTATCTATACCACATGTGGGTAACCCCCGACTCGCGAGACACATTTCGAAAAAAACCAATTAAACAAAACTATTACACTACTAACTCCAAATGAGGAAGATGAGGATAGATTTGTGTGTTTAACAGTACTTATAAATGCGAAAAGTTCTTTTCATTGATGAAAGTTAATAAATCAAAACTTCGTACAAGGCTGACTGACGATAATTTGGAAAATTCTTTTTCCTGTAATCGTTGAATAATGGTAACATTACTAAACTGAAATGAGTGAAGAAAGTGAAACATTTTGCAATAGAGTGAAGAAAGTAATCACTTTCTTCACAAGTGAAGAAAGTGAATTGCCTTCTTAATTAGTAATAAGTATAAATTAAAAAATAATTTGAAGTTGGAAATTAAATGCTTTTAAATGTTTCTTAACATTGTAAGAATTTATTTTAACAAAATAAATTGAAATGTGAATGAATTATTGTTGGAAATAATCAATATATTTTAAAATTTAAATATAATAATAATTACCTTCCTTGTTTATAACCTGCACTTGTTTATAACTGCACTACTTCACAATCAT
The DNA here is from genome assembly GCA_019009955.1 of Riptortus pedestris. Taxonomy (NCBI): domain Eukaryota; kingdom Metazoa; phylum Arthropoda; class Insecta; order Hemiptera; family Alydidae; genus Riptortus; species Riptortus pedestris. Next base: position 8,999,184 of record CM032230.1, on the reverse strand, counting down.
CACTAGTTGTTTTATAACTATGCTTATAACCTTTCACAACCATGCTTATAACCTACCAACAACATACCATAATACTAACCCATACTCGCTTCGCTCGTGTGGGTAAACGTTTCACTCGAGTTGTAAAATGATCTATTTTCGTCACTTGTATAATAAATAACTATTCTTCTATGTATCAGTGGAATTAATCCAAACATCGACGGATTAGTTGCCCAAATTCAAACTCATAGATTGTAATATGTTGTACCTATTGTTTTCATTTCATTTTGTTGTTTTAAAGAATTGTATTTTTATCTGATTTCTATCGTTAAAAATTATGAGCACTACTTTTAAAAGTCCGTCACGCAGGGGCTGCGTAAACTAAGCAGATTTCCCTCGTGAAGTTTAGTAATAGATAAATATACATACTGCTAACACAACACCACCGTGAATAAATACAAACGGAAATAAGAAATGTTTCATCCAATTTCAATAGCCTGCCGACAGGAAGGGTTAGGTTAAAAATGTAAACAAACGGGTCCCGCCTCACACTGGAAAGAAAAACAATTACTGAAGTATATCAGAATACAACACATTAATTTTATTGAGAACTATTTACTATATCTACTAGTGTAATTAATAATGAGTCAGAATAATTGTTATCTCAATCAATAAAATTTTAGTAGTCCAAAACTTTAAGATGGGGGGGGGAGTCACCAGTGCATATTTGCATTTATCTCGTATAATAAAGGTCTCTTGAATACAATTTTTGGTATTTAAACTTCCAATAATGTGATTTATTATGTATCAGAGTATTGTTTACGTAACATGAGTAGAAGTGGCGGTTTGGTGAAAACTGAAAAATGCTAATATCTCGGTTAATATTCAAGATAGAGAATAAATGTATATAACAATATTTATAGTAAATTTAATTTGTAATAAGATTGATTCAGTATAATTTTTCGATCCGACGTATAGTAACGGAGATATTTCGAATTTTCGAAAATCCTCCCCTTTAAACCCCCCCTCCCACTGGTCCGATTTCAGCCGTTAACGAACTTGATCTTTCTTTTTACATAAAACTCTTAAATATGAAGTTTGGTAAGGATTAAACAAAAATTGCGACCGCTAGAGCGGTAACAGACAAATATATAGATAGATAGATAGATATATATATATATATATATATATATATATATATATATATATATATATATATATATATATATAGATATATATATACAGTTTTGAACGGACCTCATTTTCGTCATCTACTAGGTAGGATCGATGGACATTTGAAGAAAAATGTCGAAAATTCCGTCATGAGTACAACCTCAATAGCTGATTTCCCTTAAGGGAAATCTGCTAAATGCACTACTTTTAAAAGCGGCCAGCGAACGTATTTGCACACTAAAGTTTGGCCTGCAACATGTCAAAGGTTGCCCACACCTCATCTATACCATACTCGATATTAAACAATTTTTTTTTTCAAAACTAAAGATCGTATTTGTAATTGGCTGAAATCAGAAATGGAATAGTGGTGGATTGAGGGGAGTGGGGTTACGTTCAAAATTCAAAATACTGGATCCCCATAATTATTTTTCGGATCGCAATTCGTTATAGAACTAATCTTGTTTAACTATTGATGATCTACGATTGTTGTTCTGTGCGTTTTTTTCGGAACTCAAATTTTAAGGGAGTTATTCGTACTTCCTCTTTTTCAGCCCTCATAACCCCCCCCCCCTCCACCGGTTCCTTTTATGCATCTGTTACTTACATACATAGAAAAAGTCCGTCACGCAGGGGCTGCGTAAACTAAGCGGATTTCCCATGTGAAGTTTTACAATAGAGAAATCTGCATACTGGTAACACAACACTACCGTGATTAAATACAAATGGTAGTTGCAAATATTTCAGTTAATTAAAATAAATTCCCAACTTAAATGGCTACTGCATTGTAAGAATAATTTATATTTTAATAACTCAAATTTTAGTAGTCCAAGAACTAAAGAAGGGGGGTAATGTAAGGTTAGAAACGGCAGGTAAGGTTAGAAGAAGCTTCCACCTCAGCCGAGTAGTTACGAAAACGGCTGACCGAACTATACCCTACCACGTGTCCCACAGACTTCATAAAAATGCAAATATCTCGGTTAATATTCGAGATAGAGAATAAATGTATAGAACAATATTTATAGTAAATTTAATTTGCAATAAGATTGATTCTGTACAATTTTCGATCCGACGTATAGTAACGGAGATATTTCGAAAATCCTCCCCCCTAAACCCCCCCTCCCACTAGTCCGATTTCAGCCGTTAACGAACTTGATCTTTCTTTTTACATAAAACGACTAAATATCGAGTTTGGTAACGATCAAACAAAAATTGCGACCGCTAGAACGGTAACAGACAAATATATAGATATATATAATTTTGATCGGACCGCATTTTCGTCATCTCCTGGGTAGGATCGATTGACATTTGAAGAATATTTTCGAAAATCGCGTCATGAGTACGACCTCAATAGCTGATTTCCCTTAAGGGAAATCTGCTAAAAGAGAATATGTTGAGCGATGAGGTCACAAGAATACCAACACGTGGGAAATCTGCTTAGTTAACGGAGGCCCTGCGTGTCGGACTTTTTAATTTATTTATTAAATTTATATTAATTGTTGTAACTTCATTTTAGCAGATTTCATTTAAGGGAAATCAGCTAAATTGATTCTTGATAAATGTCCATCGATCCTACTCAGGAGATGACCAAACTGAGGCCCGTTCAAGCTGTAGCAGTCTCATTTTTTATTTAATCACTAACATTACTCGATATTTAAAGGTTTTACGTAAAGCTAAAGACCACGTTCGTTAATGGCTAAAATCGGATTATTAGGAAGGGGGGAGGGGTTAGAGGGGAGGGGGATTTCGATCAATCACGTGGGAAATCTGCTTAGTTTACGCAGCCCTTGCGTGACGGACTTTTAGCAGATTTCCCTTAAGGGAAATCAGCTATTGAGGTCTTACTCATGACGCATTTTCGAAAAATTTCCTCAAACGTCCATTGATCCTACCCAGGAGATGACGAAAATGAGGTCAGTTCAAACCTATATATGTCTGTTAACGCTCTAGCGGTCGCAATTTTTGTTTGATCGTTACAAAACTTGGAATTTAATCGTTTTATGTAAAAAGGAAGATCAAGTTCGTTAATGGCTGAGATTGGACTAGTGGGAGGGGGGGTTTAGAGGGGGGATCTCCGTTATAATATCTCCGTTATTAGGCGTCGGATCGAAAAATTGTATAGAATCAATCTTATTGCAAATTAAATTTACTATAAATATTGTTTTATACATTTATTCTGTATCTTGAATATTAACCGAGATATTTGCATTTGTATTCTGCATTGGTCGGCAGGAGTGAGCTGTTTGGTACTTTCCGAAGAGAGCTCTGGCGGCCGTTTTCGTAACTATTCGTCCCTCGTGTATAAGTTTAGTGATCCCTTACTACTTACTACACTTGTTTTTGGGCAGATTTCTCTATTGTAAAACTTCACGTGGGAAATCTGCTTAGTTTACGCAGCCCCTGCGTGACGGACTTTTTGTAATATGAGAAGTGTGAATCGCTAAAATTGCGACACACCTAAATAAATAACTATTTCAATCCAACGTATAATAACGAAGATATTTCAAATTTTCGAAATCCCTCCCCTCTAAACCCTTAACCAACCTGATGTTCATTTTTACATAAAACGCTTCTATATCGAATTTTGTGACGATTAAACAGAAATTGCGACTGCTAGAGCGGTAACAGAGAAATATACACAATGACATTTTAAAACACTTTGATTTTGGATACGTGTTAACGTATTAACCTCCGAGCTAAATCATTGAAGTACGAGAGAAATATGTTACATAATTTCCTTTATTCGCCACATCCAGCCTGTGAGCAAACAAGAACTCATAAAAGCCCTTTCTCATACACGAGAGTCTACGCCCAGAGAGAGAGAGAGAGAGCTAATATGCAGAAACATTAAAATAATTTGGGCCGATAGAGAGGGCGGCCCTCATGCTCATATCCCTCTACTTAATATGGCATAAAAGCGTGCAGAGGGAAATGAGAAGACGACGGGGAAATAATGAACCGTTTTAAGTCTGTTGGCCCTTATAAGCCCCACGTTCTACGAAATATCTACACTACACAACTGGAAAATTCATTCGACAAACAGACTCCGTTTTCACGAACACGCCTCTCACCTTCGGCTCTGAATTTAATTAAATTTAGAAGCGTGAAATTGTTCTTAATTTATTTACGGCGCAACGCCCAAACGATTCAATTTAAAGAACTACAATCGGTATAAGCAATAGACAAAGCAAAAAATAATCAGATTTCCCATATGTTGGACTCCTAGGTTCATCTAACAATCTAATCTCTGTGACCGGAAGTGGAGTATTATGATGAAATAAAAAAATAAATCACCTAGTCTAATCATATTTATTGCCTGACGAAGATGGACGCATTTCCATCGAAACCAACAAACATTCCAACAGCTGGAGCAGACAGCCGAAATCCTCGCAATGAAAATAATTCCCAGCGAAGCAGCCTCAAAAATAGAAGAAAATAAATATCATTATTATTTATTAACGTCCACTTTTTGCAACTAAGACTGATTGGGACGGGTTATCTACAGGTTACCGCCCTTTTCTAGCAAGGGTGGGACTAAGGATTTTATTTAATGAGTTCCGTCATTAAAGAAATTCCCATTACCCTGGCGGGATTCGAACTCGCCACTGTTGCTTTACCATGTGAGATTAATGTCAATTCAAGATATCTTTATCATGCGATTTCGTAGATTCGTAATGACGCCATCAATTAAGATTTTACGTTCTTTTTTCGAAGATATTTACTTGATCTCTTCCATATTCGATATCCAACTCTTTCAGTCAAGGCTAAAGATCATATTTGTTATTGGCTCAAGTCGGACTTGGAATATTGGGGGTAACTCGAAAATTATAAATACCGTCGTTACTATGAGTCGGATCGTAAAGTGATATAGGACTATCATTATTGATATATTGATGCTTTACAATTGTTGACTGTTAGTTACTGTTCGTTTTTCGTAATTCAAGTAGTCAGTGAGTTATTTGTACTATTTTGAGTTCAGCCTTCAGTAGCTCCGCCCACCGCATCTTCTATTGGTCTATTTTTTTTATAAAATAATAGGGAATATGTTGTGGGGTATGAGATCAAAAGTGTGCTATACCAACACATGAAAAATCTGCTTAGTTTACACAGCCTCTCCAAGACGGACTAATGATAGGAGTAATTCAAATAAAGGGTTAGAACCGCCAATATAAATGATACTATTGTCATACCTCTCGGTGGAGACCGTCGTCACTGGCTGATGGTTGAGTACCGCTGGCAAGCGCTTTCGATGCGATGACATCATCTTCAAGCCTGTTAATAGTTGTACTGAGTTGGTTGTCCGTCAGTCAGTGGGTTTTATGCTCTGTTCACCGTATTAGTTGTTTACGTTTAGTCCAGATCTGTTTACTTACCACTAAGATCTGTCACACGAGCATAAAACCCACTGACTGACGGACAACCAACTCAGTACAACTATTAACAGGCTTGAAGATGGTGCCATTGCATCTATAGCACAATGCCAGCGGTACTCAACCAAGAGACGACGGTCTCCACCGAGAGGTATGCCAATAGTAATGAGTAGGTTTGGAGGGTATTCTCGTATCTTATTTTGCGATTATGAGTTATATTATTTTTGTAAAATAACTGTGTATATTGTTTCGCATACAATATTATTTGGTACATATATAGTGAAGGAAAAGTCATTATTTTTGACTCAAGTGAAACTTTTCATTATTTTCGAATTTGTTTAGAATATAAACCTTTTTTCTTGTCTTAAATTTAAGTATTAAAGAATAATTTTTAAGTGCAAGTATGTTTATTATTTTATTTATTTATACAGGAGCACCCGCATCTTGGTGATTTGGCTCAAAGTTTCACAATGTAAAATGAAAACAAAATTATAGAAAAATAATAAAAACTGAAACAACAAATAAAAAATTAAATACAACAAATTATCATTAAATCCTAGTAATAAAGACAATTAATAAACATAAGACATAAACAAACATAAATAATCATTAGATAACCAAACATAAATAAACATTAGACTAGTAATTTATTAATCTTCAGACAACAATTTAAAATGGTTTTAATAAAAAGATTATGTTATTCTTATATGCTAGTACATTTATATTATTTATTTAGTTTTGTGTCCCACAGCGATGGTGGTTGGCATTATTAGGATGATATATTTACTCCTTCTTGTGCTTACCTTTTTTGTACTTTTATATTACAGGTATGTTTAAATATACCTGTATCATACATATACAATATACCTATATCATACATATACAAACTATACCTGTACAAGTATGTTTAAATATACCTGTATCATACATATACAATATACCTATATCATACACATACAAACTATACCTGTACAAGTATGTTTAAATATACCTGTATCATACATATACAATATACCTATATCATACATATACAATATACCTGTATCATACATATACAATATACCTATATCATACATATACAATATACCTATATCATACATATACAATATACCTATATCATACATATACAATATACCTATATCATACATATACAATATACCTGTATCATACATATACAATATACCTATATCATACATATACAAACTGTACCTGTACAAGTATGTTTAAATATACCTGTACAAGTATGTTTAAATATACCTGTATCATTACTGTCTGTGAGAAATTGGCTCACTGTACGCAACTCCTGCGTGCGGGAATCATGGATTTCCTCCTTATGAGGAAATGAGTAGAGACGAAAATTAATAAATCTCAGAATTAATTTTCTCAGGGCGAGGAACCAGGTCGGCGACAGCTATTTACCTTCCCTTGTCCAAACACGCGAAAGGGTGTGTTTATCTATGCTACGCTGCCGTAAGCGCGCGCGTATGTGTGTGTGTGTGTGTGTGGGTTTACAGGTTCGGTGGTGGGGGTTGGAATTTAGCATGGGGAAGGGGGGGGGGTGTTGGAGGCGAGGGTGGGTCAACATTTGCCGAGGCGGTTAACGCGGGGGCCAGGTGACGTCATAAAATTTTCATAGTCAATTATGCGGGGGTGGGGGGAGGAAGTAGCCGCCAACAAATTTAGGCCCAACTCTCCGATCAGGAGCTGAAACTGAATGAATAAACTGTTGGAAATTACTGTAACCTCCCTCCTCTACTACAGCTCCCCGCACTTCGAATTACAGGCTTGGAAGTTGGGTTTACCTCAAAATACTTTGTAAGCCTTTCATGCTGTTGCTAAAACACATGTTTAACCGGAAATAATTGATTTGAAGTTTTACACCCTCGAATATATGCTTCTCATATCAAGGAAAACCGGCTATGAGGTATAACGTTTCTATGATGTATTCAATAACTCATATTAGTTTTCCTGAACAATAGAAGAGCCAATTAATCCGATTCAATAAATAAGCCTTGCCCTCTTCAAGTATATTAATGTGCAGAGTGCATTTTCAGAGAGCAAGGCACCATCATCAGTGCCCTGAAAAAGCAAAACCTACTAAGAATTAAAATCATAGAATGACCAACAAAATGTATAATACGTTACTTAAATAAATAAAACTAAGTAAATATTACACACATATCTAGCAAAAATAATAAGAAAATTATTAAAATGTAATAGTCAACAAAAAAATAAAAACATTTAGCCGTATGGCAGACGGAAAAATGTTAAAAACACCGTAACATTAAACTGGAAAAACACTTTATTAAAGAATTAAGTGTGGCTCCTCACCCATGATCACAACTAAATTACCAATCAAATGACATTGAAAAAAGTCTGTTACGCCGGGGCTGCGTGAACTAAGCCGATTTCCCACGTGAAGTTTACAATAGAGAAATCTGCATATGAGAGCCGAACAGTTACAGAAACGGCCGAACTAGCATTCGGCGGAAAGTCCCGAATAGAACCAACATCAGCCGATCTCACCTCTGTTATCCGCACACACTTAATAGAAATGCAAATGTCACCGTTTATATTCAACATAGAGAAAACAATATTTATAGTAAATTTAATTTGCAAAAAGATTGGTTCTTTAAAATATTTCGACCCGATGCATAATATCGGAGATATTTTGATTTTTCGAAAATCCCTCCTCTAACCCCCCTCCCCACTGGTCCGATTTCAGCCGTTAACGAATTTGATCTATCTTTTTACATAAATCGATTAAACACTGAGTATGGTGACGATATACAAAAATTGCGACCGCTAGAGTGTTAACAGACAAATATAGTTTTGAACGGACCTCATTTTCGTCATCTCCTGGGTAGGATGGATGGACATTTGAAGACATTTTTCGAAAATCGCGTCATGAGTAAGACCTTAATACCTGGTTTCCCTTGAGGGAAATCTGCTAAAAAGTAAAATGAAAGTAAATATTAATGAAATGATAGTTGAGTTCAAATAAAAGTAATTAGTTAAACCGATAAAAATGAAGCCAATAAATATAATAAGAATATAAAATAAAAAATAAAGGAAAAACAAATAAAATTGAAAAAACAATATGTGCAAGTACATATAAATTAAAAAAAAAAGAAAAAAATTAATAATAATTTAAGATTGAAGATGCCTTGAATTGCCGAGTATCGCGAAGCTATCATGATATACTTAATAACTTCATTGTCCTTAGATACGACCATTTTCTAGAAGGTCCTTGGTATGAGCAATTTTTGGCTGACATGATAAATTCAATACCTTGAGAGTATCTTGAAACATCTGGTAACTATTGGTAGCCTTCATATGCCCACAAACTGGAGGCTACACTGATATATTCCATTACATTAAATTACCTTAATACGTAGGTCCAGTTACTTGGGAGTACCTTGATATGTCTAGTGACACGAGACTACCGTGTTATATTCAATGACGTGACACGTCCAGTCCTTGATATATCCAGTAACTTCGGACAACCATGATATATTCAATAACTTCGTATTATTTTGATAAGTCCATTTAATTTAGAGTACTTAGATATTTCCTGTAATAATTTCAGTACAGTGAGAATTCCGTGATTTTTCTGAGTGAGACATTCTGGCCATTGACGAACTTGATCTTTATACAAAGAAAGTCAGTGGTTCCCGCTCCCGTCTAAAAAATACTACTAAACAATAAAGGCTTTAAGTAGACTGAAGATAATTCCATACTGGACAAGGATTGATTTTTTGGTGTGCGCCACATTTTAAAAATCAAAAGAACCTGGTTTTTGTAACTCATTAAGATTTGTGATGATATGAAGAAATGCTTGAGAAAAATGAAGTGAACGTCCATCGTAACCCTTTGACATATTTATCTTCTGCTTCTTTCATATACCTCGTTAAAAATTAAAAACTTTCTTTGTGGTCCAGAATTCTAAAATTCACTTATGTAGGTCTTGTAGAAATACCATTGGAATACGAGGCTGTCTTAGCACGCTACAGGTTTTAGCAGATTTCCCTTCCCCGAAAATGTTCTCAAATGTCCATCGATCATACCTAGCAGATGACAAAAATGAGGTCTGTTCAGAATTATATATAAACTTGGCTGTTGATGCTCAAGAAGTACCAATTTTTGTTTGATCACTACAAAACTCGATATATACGCGTTTCGTGCAAAACTAAAGGTCGAGTTCTTTAATGGCTAAAATCAGGCCAATTGGAGGGAGGGAGCTTTTAGGAGGGAGGAAATTTAGAAATGTCTCTATTATTATAAGTCGGATCGAAAGATTACAAGTATAGAATCAATCTTTTTGCAAATTAAATTTACTACAAATATTTTCATATAGATTTTTTTTTCTCTACCTTCAATATTAACCGTGGTATTTGATTTTTTTTAGTTTTTAGTCTTCAGTAAAACCCCACTCCTACTTAAGTCACATAAACTATACGATATAATGTAGTTATAAAATGAAGTGCATTATTTGACGCTTAAATACCAAATATTGCTTTCAAAAGATATTTACTATATGTGGTACTTGCAAATACTTTTTGTGAGGACATCACCATTAAAGAAATTATGCTCTCAAGTCGAAAATGTTAATTTGTTTTACACCATGCTCGATATTTAACTGTTTCGTTCAACATTAAAAATCATAATAGTTAATGGCTGATATTGGGCCCAGAATAAGGGTTTTAAAGAGGTGGAATTTGAAAATTCAAAATATCTCCATTACTTTTGTAGAAATAGGGAATATGTGGTGAAGTGATATCAGAAGAGTGTTATCCAGCACTTGGAAAATCTAGTTTAAGCTGTATCTACTTAACGGACTTTGATTTTTAGTTGTGTGCTAACTGGGGCCTTAAGGTTATGCAACTAACCATCATAAGGCAATCTCGTTGCACCTTCATTAAAAAATATATCTTGGATTACTAAAATCTGAGTGATTGAGATATAAATTATTCTGATTCAGTTCAAATTATTCCTCTAGCTAAAGTAAATAGTTTTCAATAGAATTAATATGTTATATTCAGATATATTTCATTCAGAGATATTTTATCTTTCCCATCTAGATTAATTCTATCTATTCAGTTGTGCGAAGTTGGCTGCCCCGTTTGATTACAATTCAGACGCTTTCCTTTGTAGTCATTATTAACTTGTAAATTGACTGAATGATTTCTTATTACCGTTTATATCCATTCCCTTAACATTCACGGTGGCGTTACCAGTTTTTATATTTATCTGTTGTTAACCTTTCCGTGGGAAATCTGCTTAGTTAACGTAGCCCCTGCGTGACGGACTTTATTACTATTATTATTATTATGATCTCCATTTTCCTTTAAAAAACTCTCCCATCGGATTACTTCCTTCCAATTCGAATGTACGCTTATTCCCTTCCTAATAAACATTCCAAAGCGTAAACATATCTCGTGATAACGCCTCAGCACTTCCCATCGTTAAACATTAAAAACAACATTAAAATAAAAATCTAACTCAGCTCAATCCCATTTGTATCAGACACTTTCTAAATCTCAAACGATATAAAATATCCTGCCACAGCACAGTCAATAACAGCGCTTCCTTCTTGAATATGGAGAAGGCATCACTTTTTTTTTTTTTATTTATCAAACAGCTCCGAAAAATATTAATGACTCAGTTATTCTCCGGAACAAATAAGCTGATAAGAGTTATCACGTTCCCATAGCTACGAGCCATGACTCGAATACAATTTTGGAAGGCGCTTGTAAGTTATTTATTTTTTATAATGTTTCTCATCGGCCTTAGGCATAGATAAATACGGAATTATAAAACATACACGGCTACGAGTTTATAAATCAGATTCTGTCTTTTATATAATTTATTGACGTAATTTAATATTTTTGTTTGTTGTTTGTGTTGAGCGTGCGTGTTTTTATTTGTATTGTAAGCCTTTGGGTGTTTATTTATGAGAAAGGCGTTTAGTTTAGTGCTTGAGGTGGGAGCTAATGAAGATACTACCGCTGGTCCAAGGCAACACGTGTCTAGGCGGGCTTACATACATCATGCCCAGCTACAAGCCGTAATAACACGGCTTCACCTTCAATCTATCCATCTTACTTCCCTGCAATAATTATCATAAACCTCATTGTCAGCAAGTTATTTTAATTATACGACAATCAGTACCTATCCATTCGGGCTAAATCAAACTAAGAAGCTACAGTTAAACTGAGTTTATTCAATACCATAATTCATTAAGGGAAATCAGCTATTGAGGTTGTACTCATGAGATGATTTTTCGAAAATTATATATATATATATATATATATATATTTAGGTGTGTCGTAATTTAAGCTATTCACACTTCTTATTATAAAAATAAAATAGTTTATTTAGTAAAGCCACCATATAAAAAAAGTTAAAAAATCTACAGTCGTTGAGAAAAGCACGGTTACTTTTTTTCTACAGTGGATATTATTCTGAGCAAAAATCTAATTTATTCTGGTTAAAAATCGATTTCAAAGGTCAAATATTTAATTATTTAATGTTAAATCTGTTTGTAAAGTTGTGGTTCTTTGAGGTTGTTTCTTGATTTTTGTAATGTATGGGCTGTGTCTTGTTGTAGTTCTGATAGGTTGTTGGGTATGACCATGTCTCAAACGAGTAACGACTACTTCTGTTCTAGTGTCCCGATTACTTGACAGCCATTCACGAATAGTGTCTTTCATTTCTCGTAGTTTTAATTGACATATTATTATAATTTTATTTTGTCATAGAAATATGTATTAATGAAAAATACCAAATTACTTAAACACAAAATTAAAACCGAAACAACCCTTTTGCTAAATACATTGGTACTTGTTTTTAAAACTATATACCGAAATTAAAATCTTTAATAACCTTACATTTTTTAATTTAATAAAAAAAACTCTTTGCTCATCAATGTAAATTATTAAAACAAAGAAATTCCTATATTGCTTAAGTAACATATTTAAAGCTTGAATTATTTTTTTTAGCATTATTAAAGAGTAAAAAAAATGTTTTACCTTTCTTGAATACTTCCTTTTTCTACTATAGGGCAATATACAATGATCACTTATTGTCAAATTAGGTATACTTTTAAAACATGCAAAGAGCTTAAAATGTGTTTGGGAAATCAATGGTGATGCCGCTGCAAAGTGAGAGATGCAATCTGCTTCTGGCCTTAGCCATTGGAGGCGATTGTTGCTAGACGTTGAGGAAAACGGAGGGAATTGTTATTGGCGGGAATGCGGTCAGCTGATGAGCTAGGATTGGAAGGCGGGGGGGGGGGGGGGGCGCTGGCGGTAGAAACACACCCTCCTTCTCACCCCCAGGAATCCAAGTCACGTACTCTACTGCCCCTCTCGGAGGAGTCTCCTCCTATTTTAAAATTAACTCTCTTCTATTATTATGAAAAACAGCTGTGAAAATAATGTAAATACAGTGGAAAATATCTCACTCCGACCGGTATCTCTCTCTCTCTCTCTCTCTCTCTCTCTCTCTCTCTCTCTCTCTCTCTCTCTCTCTCTCTCACACACACTCTCACGGAAAAGAGGAAAGAGTGAGCAGGATGTGTTTTCTATGAAAGCTTTTCAATCTGCCATTTGAGCTTGGAGCTCTCGCCCCGAAATATTTACAAAAGCTTCAAACAACTCTCTGCTCTCAGTGAAATAAATAACAAATCGTCTGCAGATAATACTGCCCTCCGATTGGTTGTTGTGTTACCTGAAATTAGAAAAAACATTCTGGCAATGAGGCACTGAATAAAATGTTTGACTTCTAAAGAGTAAAGGATTATGAGTACGAAATGAAATTCATTTATTTCCATTCAATTAAAAACAAAAAAAATAGGAAACATCAATAAGTATTGATTTCTTTAATAAATGTATTTATGTAGGATTGATTCATGTAAATACTATTAAATAGCATTTATACATACAAATTTTAATATATTCGCTATACAATTCGTTGAATACATTTTACGAAATCATAAAATCAGAGCACAGGTTGGCCATGTGAGCTAAGACGTTGGTCTGAATCTCACATGGTGGACCCAGAGTGGCGAGTTCGATTCCCGGCTCAGCAATAGGAATTTATTTAGTGACGAACTCATTTAATAAAATCGTTTGTCCCACCTTGGTTAGAAAAGGATGGTAACCTGTTTGTTACCCGTCCCAATTTGCCCAAGCTGCACAAAGTACACTTAAAATATAACATAACATATTTTAATTTCAATCTTAATATATAACATGAATTTTTCATTTATTGACATACTTTGTTACTGGTATTAAATTTATTAAAGGATGACATGATTTATAAGTGGTGAGAAGGGCGGTTACATTTTCATAAAAACACCCACAACTGTCAATGTAATTTGAAATATGTTAGCCAGCATTAATTTACGGTTTGTAGCAATTTTTTATGGGCTAGTGAAACTCATCCAACTATAGCCAATTGGAAATACATACTTGAACCTTCTTAAAGCAGTAATGAAATATACGCAATTTTCAAACAATATAAATTCATTTCAAGGGGGGGGGGGGTTTAAGGTCGCAAGAACAAGTTTTAAAATGGCTCCGATTCTATGCATAGTTGCAAAAAGTGTAAAAGGGCACACATGGACACCGATACATAATAAATAAAAAATGTTTGTTGTAGCAGGAATTGCCGAAGGTCAATATTTATTTATTTATTAGTTTGTTTGGTGTCACGCAAGTTTAACGATTTACAACCATTATCGCACAATGGTAAAAATTACTCCAAATTATTTACTGTAGTTATTATAAATTCATTGTTGCTGCTGGGCGATAACAATAGTGGAAAATAAAATAAAGTAGGAACTAATAGAAAAAAACTATTAAAACAGAAAAAAACTATTGAATTATGAAGAGGAAAGAGAAACAGAACATGAATAATTGGTAAAAGACAAAAACAAAATAACGTAATTTTAAATTTGAAAACAAAAATATTTTATAAAAGTTAATAAATCTCAATATTTGATAGGTGAAAAGGTGAAAATCACGTTAATTACCTACACTGATCTATTTTCCTCTACATGTTTCGCTTCCTTTTCAGGAGTCATACACTATTATAAAAAGATTCGACCTTACCATCTCGGTGGACACGTCAATACTAACAAAAGTCCGTCACGCAGGGACTGCGTAAACTAAGCAGATTTCCTATGTGATGTTTAGCAATAGAGAAATCTGCATACTGGTAACACAACACCACCATAAGTAAAAACAAACGGTAATGAGACCGTCTCAGTTAATTTTAATAAACTCCCAACTGAAACGGCTTCTGAATTGTAAGAATAATTTATATTTTAATAACTCAAATTTTAGTACTCCAAGAACTAAAGAAGGGGGGGGGGTGGATGAACAGAACGTATTTGCATAAATCTCACAAAGTAACGAAGGTAAGGTAAGGTGGCAAACTACAGGTTAGGTTAGAAGCTTCCGCCAGAGCCAACTTACGAAAACGGCCGAACTAACCCGAACAACACCCGACCACAGACTTCATAAAAATGCAAATATCTCGGTTAATATTCAAGATAGAGAATAAATGTATATAACAATATTTATAGTAAATTTAATTTTCAATAAGATTGGTTCTATACAATCTTTCGATCCGATGCATAATAACGGAAAATCCCCCCTCTAAACTCCCCCTCCCTCTGGTCCGATTTCAGCCATTAACGAATTTGATCTGTCTTTTTACATAAAACGGTTAAATATCGAGTTTTGTAACGATCAAACAAAAATTGTGACCGCTAGAGCGTTAACAGACAAATATATATATATATATATATATATATATATATATATATATATATATATATATATATATAAGCTAGTTCGGCCGTTTCCTTAACCGTTCGGTTCCCGTGAATTTTCTCTATTGTATTACTTCACGTGGGAAATCTGCTTAGTTTACGCATCCCCTGCGTGACGGACTCTTTAATATGGGCTGGTTTATCCCTCTACTTGTAGCAACTGGTTAGTAGTGTATAACCGTATGTTACTTCTTTTGTTTAAATATGCTTCTAAATTACCTTGTAGCACTCAACTTCCTACGAAACAATCTTGTTGGGGAGTGTAAGCGATAACGCGACCCCAAGAAGACCTAAAAGAAGGACCCAAAAAAATGCTTTTAATGGCATTTTCCTAAGTAGAAAAGTGTTCTTTTTACGTAGAGTATGTTGAGTAGCCATTCCAAAACCTTTGAAGGTTTTTTTTTTGGGGGGGGGAATAAAAAAAAAAAAAAAGGTAAAGCACTCCCCGAAATGGTTCTATATTGAAGGTTAGACTAGCCTCCATTAAGGAAATGGGCGGAAGGAGGGAAGGTAATGTGCAAATCAAGGAGGCCTTGGCGATAACTAATTCAGGAAATGCCCTCTTCCAAGGAGGCTTCTAATCAATATGGCGGGGGCAATCAGGGGATGGGCTTCAGACGGACAACTTTCCAACGGGGGGAGAAAGAGTCTTCCTTTATGCTGGCCAACTTGTGAATGGAAGGAGGAGGGTTCTGCACACCAGTTCCGTGCATAGAGGATGTTAGTCAGGATATCCTAGGCGAATTTCTATACCCCAATGATTCATTTTGTAGAGGTTCTTCGACAAATGGACTTTGGTGAATTTGCCATCTGCCATTAGAAAGGGAATCCGAGTCAAAGCAACCAGTGGAGGGATGGTGTACCAATCGGAACCCTACAAGACCCAGGGCTTTCGAAATTCTGGAATATGACTGTCACTGTGACGCAATATGTATTAATGATTCACAGAAAGGGGGCGACGTTGGTTTACATTCATTAAAAGTCCGTCACGCAGGGGCTGCGTAAACTAAGCAGATTTCCCATGTGAAGTTTTACAATAGAGAAATTTCACGAGAGCCGAACGGTTACGAAAACGGCCAAACGGACCTCATTTTCGTCATCTCCTGGGTAGAATCGTTAGGCATTTGAAGACAATTTTTGAAAATCGTGTCATGAATACGACCTCAATAGCTGATTCCCCTTAAGGGAAATCTGCTAAAAATATAAACTACCTCCATATACTCCTTATATTTCTTCAGCATTGAAATTAGCTATTGAGTGCAATAATTCTAGAATACTTATATGCTCTGACTCATTCTCCAATATGAAAGGCATAGAAAATTTAAAGAAATCAGAGCATACACTCCACCGCTTTCGTAATTACGTGGGCAGGTTATATACTCTTAATAAATCAGTACAATTCCTTTGGACTCCGCTACACTCTGGGATAGCAGGAAATGAGAAAGCAGACAGCTAAAGAAGCTGCAAATATGAAAAGATCCACAGTCGTCTTTAAAGCTATAATTGGCTAAAAAATGTGTAGCACTACTAACTACAGGTAATATCTGGCGTAGAATCACTAGAGCAAGTTGGACTCAAAAAAAACCAACGTGGAATTTATAAATGAGGTAAATGAGAGCAAAAATCGTATCAATGCCATGGTAGAAAGGAGACTCTGACTTCTGGGGTTTATAAGTTACAACGATTTCACCACAAATATATTTTTAGGTAAGGTTCTTGGGCATAGGGGAAGAGGCTACAACATCCTATTTTGAAGACAACAAACATCTTATGGATTTCGATGGGTATAGTATTAGGAAATGAACAGCTTCTGTTGAAACACAATGGTCACACCTACAAGGCGTAGCCTTTAGTGATGAATAAGCTTGCTATTCAAAGATTTTGTTTGCATATTGTTAATACATTTTGTACAGTTTCCGTTATTATGAGAGGAATTGAAAAACTGTTACGATTTTTCTATAAATCTCAAATATTAACCAAGCTAAAATTCTCCAGGTTTTAGTATTTCCTTTTAAGTCATCGCACATTAACAATATGCCAATCCATCATGAACTTCTTATTACAAACAAATACCAATGTTGTATATTCAACCAAATATTCAACCTTTACTATGTGAGGTACGTGCAAAACTGTTGTCGGGTGACATTATCAATTAAGATTACGTTGTTAACACACAATTAACCGTCCCATCAATACTTAAGATCAAATTCATTGATGACTGTAATTGGACCAGGAATGGGGGGGGGATTAGTGGGGAGGTTTCGAAAAATGTTATAAAGACACTCTTCTTAAACAATTGATACTCTACAATTGTCGTTCTATACATTTTCTCAAGAGTATTTCAAGCTAGTTATTCGTCCTTTCTTGTTTTGTCTTCAGAAATCCTCCTCCCTGAGTTTTAATAAGTCATAGAAAATTTATGTTGAGATGAGATCACCAGTGTTCATCCAAGCTTAGGAAAACTGCTTAGTTTTCGCAGCCACTGCCTGTTTTAAATAATCTCCAATCCTGCGTGTGTGAACTTGTGTGTGAGTGTGTATGTGTGTGTGAGTGTGCTTCCGTACGTATACGAACAATTATAGGCGGCTTAATTTGAAAAGCCTCAATTGAAATATTTTTCCCATCCCATTCTGGGGGGGGGCAGTATTGATGTTAATTATAACGGACCCCAGGGATTGCACAAAAGCCCCTGGTTGGATTCGAAACATGGATTATGAGAGCTGGAATCCCTAGGGTATGCTTATGCAAACGTGATGTTACCACATGCTCTGTTTGTGTGTGTCGTAAAAATAATTAACTGAACATTTATGCAACACTTCTGCTGTAAAATGGTACAGAAAAAAAGGCGGGTTCAATAGTTATCAGTATTTATTAGATTTTCCTTAAGGGAAATCAGCTATTTAGTTTGTAAACATGGCCAGATTTTGAATAAATTCTTCAAAGCTTCATCGATCCTACTAAGAAGATATCAAAAAGTGTGGTTCGCTTAATATTATATTTACATCTATATCAATATATGAAAATAAATAGCCTTTATTATAAGTAGACGTAAACTAATTATAATAAGTAGACGTAAACTAATTATAATAAGTAGACGTAAACTAATTATAATAAGTAGACGTAAACTAATTATAATAAGTAGACGTAAACTAATTATAATAAGTAGACGTAAACTAATTATAATAAGTAGACGTAAACTAATTATAATAAGTAGACGTAAACTAATTATAATAAGTAGACGTAAACTAATTATAATAAGTAGACGTAAACTAATTATAATAAGTAGACGTAAACTAATTATAATAAGTAGACGTAAACTAATTATAATAAGTAGACGTAAACTAATTATAATAAGTAGACGTAAACTAATTATAATAAGTAGACGTAAACTAATTATAATAAGTAGACGTAAACTAAGTAGAAGAGGTCTATGAAGCAGTTCGATGTCTCAGTATTCATATATCCTGGTTGTAGTACATATGAAGTCATGTCACTTCTTTGAACAAAGGCAAAGGCAGCTGCGGGTTCCCCTAGGACTTCTCGGACTGCTTAGCCGTGCTCGGTGAGTTAGGCTAAGTTACCTGGCCCAATTTATCTATTCAAAATTTTATATCTCTTATTAAATGGAGACCGCTGGTATGGGGAAACCCAAAGGTACAGCGGGGGCAGAGGTGGGGGAAAAAATATGAAGTCATGCCTATATATGATATACATTAAAATAAAAAAAATCTATTCTCCTGCGGGACACCCTCTGGGGATTAACGTTTTAATGAGATTCAAACGGCACTCATTATATTTCTTCTGAGGATCTCAAATCCGAAGTTAATTTTGTTCATTGATGACTAGGAATAAGATTTCTTGAAATTTACTTTCTTTTTCACAGAAGCTAGACAAGGAGAAGGAGGAAGGCTCCTTGAATAAATTCTCACTTACAACATGTCAATGGAGGCTAGATGAAAGTTGTAGTCTGCATACTCATACTGGCTATGGGCTAATAGCATATGACTAATGGCCCATAGTAAAAATAGAATTCTACTCATTATGCCTTTATTGGTGGATGGTCCGAAGCAGAAGACAATGGGAACGAGCTCCAGGTTTCTGTTATATATATATATATATATATATATATATATATATATATATATATATATATATATATAAAAGCAGGTATTTGTGCCATAATATCAGAAAATAAATCTATATTTTCAGATAGTTTATTAATTTTATCCCCAACGCGTTTCGAGTGTCCAACAATAAAATTTAAAAATAATCCTTATTTTATACTATATGACATATATTATATAATGCTAAACAATTCGTAAATAATAGGCTGAAAACTAGTCAAAAACTTACTGTAGCTAAAGAGATTCACTTTTTAAAGTACAATGCTTCCACTTGTAATATTTTAATTTGAATTATTAGAATATATTTTACTATATGCTCCGCTGATGACTCGTTCTATATTGAGGTATTAGATACCATGTTCCTAGTGAATGGCTTTAATAATGACAATGGCAATAATATGCTTTTTCTTTATTTTTGTCAATGATCACATTTATTTTTCCTCTCTTCTTTTTTGAATTTCTGAACGGGGAGGGGCAGCTACTACAGGTGAGGGTTAACACTCAAATTTAAGAGCATGTTAGAATTACCATGTACCAAATTAAGTAGACTGAGATTTAATAATAATTTTTTAGCAGATTTCCCCAAAGGAAATTAGCTGTTGATCCGAATTAATGAGATCAGTTGAAACTCATATTTTAGCAGTCATCTTTAGTTTTAAATGAAACTCATATCAACATTGGTAACGATAAAACAGAAATTACGACATCTATAGGGGTAACTGACAAGAATAATTTTGATCAATTGACATTATTTTCGTCGTCTGCTACTTAGGGTCGATGTATTTTTGAGCGAAATTGTCGAAAACCATGAGTACAACCTCAATCGCTGATTTTATCAAGGGTAATCTGCTATTAATTTGGACGCACATTGTTAAAATGTTATAAAGTACTTTATTCGTTGCTATGCAGGTTCTAATACTTATTTATGGAAACCCATTATTACTTAACCTTCGTGCATTTATAAAAATAGAATATGTATTGTGTTTCCAATATATCTGGTCATTATTATGTATTGAAATGGATATAAACTCGCTTGGCAACTATTGCCACATTTGAGAATATCTATCTATCTGTTGATAATAATGGAGTATTAATGTAATGTCACTTAATAGTTTGACATACATGAACTATCCGTTCTGTTTGACATTCAAACTGTCAAATGGAAATACACTGAATTTATAATAAACCACTGTAATAATGTGCTGCGCTCTGATATTCAAAATAATGTGAATAATATAGACTATGGAAACTCATTATCTATAATATATATATATATATATATATATCGGGAGGGGGGGGGGGTCGTCTTTGTTAAT
Source organism: Riptortus pedestris (assembly GCA_019009955.1). Lineage (NCBI taxonomy): Eukaryota > Metazoa > Arthropoda > Insecta > Hemiptera > Alydidae > Riptortus > Riptortus pedestris. Next base: position 8,978,384 of record CM032230.1, on the reverse strand, counting down.
AAGATTGATATAGGTCATGTGCGTGTGTCCTATGCGCATCCATGTCCAATACCACTTCCTCCCGTGTCTTTCCTCTGAATGCACTTAACCTAGGCTTGGTACAGTATCTTTTATACTCCTTAATTTGTTGCTTAATGGGATGTCCTTCCATATGGATTCCTAGTTTTTCCAAAATTGGGGTTTTAACTATGTCTTGATATCATAAGATTCGTAAATTGCCATAACATAATGATTATTTATAACTTTGTTGGCTATAGAACACCTTGAGAAGGAGTGGTGATACTCGAAACGCGTCGGGGATAAAATAAATGAAAATCTGAAGAAATAGTTGCCTTTTCTGACTTTATGGCTCACAAAACATGGTAAAATATAAAAGTCAGTATATGAATGTGCTGTGTATATATATATATATATATATATATATATATATATATATATATATTACCTCATTTTCGTCGTCTACTGTGGACATTCCCCTAAATGGAAATCTGCTGCTAAAGTATATATGAAGAAAAAATGAAACTGAAGAGAAATCCATACCCCAATAGAAAGTTTGGTGTTTGAGGCGTATAGAAGAGGATTGTGCTTACAGGAATGCTGGAGTTGCTTAGCTGTGTATGTGTAGTTGAGAAGGAGAGGAATGCCGAGACAATGGTCTGCCTTGCAACTATAGTGGATTCCTGCAGAAGGGACGAGCCGGGGGTAGGATGTCCGCCGATTCTCGCCCCATGATACATTTGTGGCGCTGACTCCAGTCTAAAACTCCAAGGAAGAGGGAATCATTTAACAGTTGTCTAAATACACCCGTTCACACAGAAAGCTCGCGTGCGCGCGCGTGTGTTTATGTGTGTGTGTGTGTATAAGTTTTGGACGGAACTCATTTTTGGAATCTCCGGGGTATAATCAACGAACATTTGAGAAAGGAACCTTGAAGAAAGAAGTTTTATGACAGTCATGCATCACAAGTACAACCTCAGTAGCGGATTTCTCCGAAGGGAATCTGATAAAACCAGCAATCCCCATTTTCAGCAGAGGTTATATTCATGGAGCGTTTTTCGAAATCGTTTCACGAAGTCCATCGACAAAAATGTGGTCCACTCTAAATAATCTATATATATATAAAATTGTAACCTCTGTCTGTACATTGATTTTTTTCGCGAAATTTCACGATAACTTTTCGTTTCACATGTCATAGACACCATAACTGCATTTTGTTTCTTTCGTGTCTGTTGGTTTGTTTGTTACCTTTTCACGCATAAACGGCTAAACCGAATTTTATGAAACTTGGTATGTATATTGCTACTAGCCCAACTTAGACTTTAGGCTATATTAATATTCTCTAAGATGAACAGGAGTGGGGGTTATAAAGGAGGGCTGAAATTAAAAATAGCGATATTTCGTTTCCTATTGGTTTTCAGCAAATACGCACATAGCAAAAGTTGTTTATTTTGTTATTTAGAGTAACTTTTGTTATATGCACTTTTGTCGTATACGGAAGTATAAATGAGTTATACGTTAAAAACTATAGCGGGAGTCCACAATTTTATTTGCCACGAAAGACTCAATGGAACTAAATAAAACTCGGTACGTGGATTAGCACTAACACCTTAATTATAATAAGTCATACCAACATTTCTAGGGAGGAGCGGGAGTGGGGGTTGTAAGGAGGCCTGAATTAAAAATAGCGATATTTCGTTTCCTATTGGTTTTTCGGCAGTTATGCACATGACAAAAGGTGTTTATTCTGTTATTTAGAATAACTTTTGTCGTATAGCAAAGTATAGTATTAACGAGATATACACTATAAACTAAAGCGGGAGTCAACTATTTTATGGGGCGCGAATGATTGAACCAAACATAACAAAACTGGGTATGTGAATTAGCATTAATTCTTCCATGGTTATAAGCTTTAATACAATTTTTAAGTTCGAACGGGAGTGGGGGTTATAAGGGAGGCCTGAAATAAAAATTCCAGATATTTCATTTTCTATTTTTTTTTTTCGGCAAACGTGCACATAGCAAAAGTTGTTTACTTTTGTTATTTAATGTAACTTTTGTTGGATTCACTTTTGCCGTAAATGAAGTAAACACGGGAATTACGGATATAGCGGGATTCATTAATTTTATTAGTGCTTATTTAAGTGTTTTTAATAAATGCATATTATTACAAAAGATTTTATGTTTTAGTCTTATATGATATTTGTATGATTCGGATTAGTGAGCCTATAAATCTCCGTCGCCTCCTCCTCAATCATTTATTTTCCCTATAACTTTGTTATTTATTTCCAATAGAAATGTAAAGTATAAGAGCATTTCTGGTATTTAATATATGAATTTTTAAAGTATTACTAGGTTGCAGGGGGCTCTCTTCCCCTCATCTAGCTTTTTGAACATAAATTAAATTATTTTTATGGATCTATTATTTAGTTCCATCAGGTAGATAAATTATTAAAATAATATTCTCAATCAATAATCTAAGGAAAACAATCATGACAACGCTCCAGCGAGAGCGGAAATGGACGGGAGTTAATTGAGTTTACTTATTTCATGTGGAATGCTTGCATGACGGGAAGTGAATTCCACTGAGGCTTACTAATACGAATATGATCTTATGTATAAAACTACGCTTAAACTATATGTGCTGGGATTGGTTATTGGCAGGAAATATGTTCATTATAGATGATATTTAATTGTAATAAATGCTACCCATGATTATGGTTTGAATTATTCAAAAACAGTGAATCGAGAGGGATAGATTACGAACACATTTTCATATATTCTTCAAAACTAAAATTTTTATTCTATTAACCCTGAAAGTTAGACTTTAGGATTTGCTATTTTGAAAGAACAATACATCGTGGACGGAAGTACAATTGTACACATTGAAGTCTTGCTATAAAAACACCATCATTAGTCAGTCAACAATGATTTGCCGGGCATCGCCGGGTACCTTAAGTTGTTTATTCTGTTATTTAGAGAAACTTTTGTTATATACACTATCGTCGTATAAATGCGTTATGCGCTAAAAATTATAGCGGGAGTCACAATTTTATTTGGCACAAAAGACTTAACCGAACTAAATAAAACACTCTGTATGTGTATTAGCACTAACGCCTTCCTTATAATAAGCCATACTAACATTTCTAGGGACGGGTAGGAGTGGGGGTTATAAGGGAGGCCTGAAATTAAAAACAGTGATATTTCGTTTCCTATTGGGGTTTCGGAAAATATGCACGTAACAAAAGTTGTTTAATTTGTTATTTAGAGATTATTGCTCAACAATTCTTTTCAATATGAACTACCAGGTACCACACCTGGAAAAATTAATTCAAATGTATGTTAATATTTTGTCCTTAATAATTCAAATCTATGTATAATGCACAGGAAACGGGAAATATAACAATATGGAGGACAGTGAAGTCTTACATAAAAAATTAATTTTATTATTAACAAATCCACAGAAACGACGGGTATTAACCCTAAACACTGGGACGGGTAAATGTCAAAATATTGTGCAAAGTAAACCCTTGCCAAAAAAATACCATCACCATTCAGCCTCAAATGAATTCCCGAGCGAAGCCGGGTATCTGAGCTAGTATATATATATATGTGTGTTTGATCGTTATCGAATTCGATATTTAATCGTTTTATGGAAAGAGTAGTATTCAGTTCGTTAATGGCTGAAATTTGGGGGGGGGGATTACAGGAGAGAATTTCGAAATTTTGGAGTATCTCCGTTGTTATAAGTCGGATTGAAGAATTGTACGTAACAAATCTTATTACAAATGAAACTACCCATAAATGTTGATATATTCATATTTTCTGTGTCATGAATATTAACCAAGATATTTGGATTTATTAGTTTTCACTCTCAAATAAGTCCCATTTCTATTCACGTCCCATTAGAAATAGGTTATCACGAACTAGTGTATTCTATGGTTATATATTAAATATTGTTATCAAGAGACCTTTATTTATTTTTTATGTGTATGGGAGATACATGCAAATTCGTTATATGTTGCCGTTATCACTTAAGATTTTACGTTCTAACTGGAAAATGTTTATTTGAACTAAACCAAACCCGATATTTAACCTTTTCTGTCAACACTAAAGATTATATTTATTAATGGCTTAAATCAAACACTAGAGATGGTGGGGTTTGAAAATTCATATTTGCCCATGCGGGAACCTCCCCACTATAGGTTAATAATGTGGGATTAACACCAAGTCGCAAGGCTAACTCAGTCTCTTGAATTGTTTTATAGAAAAGAAAAATGTTTGGCGAATCCCACTATGATTATGACATGCTAACATTTAATGGAAAAGTTCATGCCTCAGTCTCTACGATCCGACCTGTGATGAAGATTGAGAATCACATATCCTTAGGGATTAATCTGTGATATACCAAAGGAGGTTGGTAAACAATTTACGTACATATCAAAACACTGCTTCAGACCACCATCAAGCATTCATAATGCGGTTGGGTTGAGGCGCGAAGGTCGACCCTTGGAGTGAGAGGCCGACAATAGCCTCGCCGCAGACAATACCTCAAGACGCGTGAATGTTTGAAGACGGTGGGGTAGTTAGAACCCTCTGCAAGGACGTCACTCAAGGGGGTGTGGACCCCCATGAAATATTCATAGGAGCCCGCTCTGCCATTGAGACCCCGGACCCACCACTGCTAATCAACATCACAATGGGCCAATCAGAGCTCGCTTCAGTCGGCTTCTTCAATCCTCCAAGATGGATCGATTTGCCAACATCCGATCTCGGTCCTGGCAGATGCCGTAGCGTAGGTCAATGGAAATACTGTTCTACCACGCACGATCAACTAACTGTAATCACTAGCAAGTCAATCAACAGTAGAGTTCATCTCATTTTAGCAACAGCTTTAGAGGAAATCAGCTATTGAGTTGACGCCATTTTTGAAAAAAATCAAATGTCCATCCATCTTACCTAGTAGATGACAAAAATGAGGTCCTATCGAAGTTATATATATATATATATATATATATATGTATATATATATATATATATATATATATATATGTCTGTTACCACTCTAGCGGTCGCAATTTTGATTTAATCGTTACCAAACTAGATATTTAACCGATTTATGTAAAAAGAAAGATCACGTTCATTAATGGCCAACGCTTCGACTCACCTGATCCACCATGATATTTGCATTTTATAGCTTTCGGCCATGAGTAAACAGGGGGGGTTCTCTGTTAACGCTCTAGCAGTCGCAACCATGTTTGTTAGACGTTTTGGGTAAAAGTAAAGAAAGCAATGTTTGTTAACGGCTAAACTCGTACCCAGCTGGAGGGGGAATTTCGAAAGTTCGAAATATCTCCGCTATTATTGTAAAAATTGTATAGAATTTTTTTTTTTTATTTATAGAGGAGCACCCGCATCTTGGCGATTTGGCTCAAAGTTTCACAATGTAAAATGAAAACAAAATTATAGAAAAATAACAAAAACTGAAATAACAAATAAAAAATTAAATACTAGTAATAACGACAATTAATAAACATAAGACATAAACAAACATAAATAAACATTAGACTAATAATAAGGACATTAATTTAAAATAGTTTTAATAAAAAAATTATGTTATTCCTACTAGTACATTTATATTATTGTTATTTTTTTTTAATTTTATTTATTTCATTGTGTACCCCACAGCGATGGTGATTGCATTATTAGGATGATATATTTACTCCTTCATGTGCTTATCTTTTTTATACTTTTATATTATGGAAAATATTTCTTTAATATCTGATTCTTTCTCACATCCGTGCTTTGTCCAAAGAATATAATAAAAGTTAACACTTTTGAATCTTTTTAGGTATGCTGTAGACCTCTTCTATTTTGTATTATATGTTTTTGTACATGTTGATGTGTTTTAGATATGTTAATATTTGTGGAATATTTTACCTGTTGTGAGTTAATAGTTCTGTATAGAATTAGTCTTATTGTAAATTTAATGTTCTAATGTTGTTATGTAGGATTTTCATTTTCTTCATTATTAACAATGATATTTGGACTTTTTTTTGGGTTCAGCTTAAGTAAACCCCTCTCCCATTCATGTCATATTAACGATATGCTATTATTTCATGAAGCACATTATTTGAAGCCTAAATATCAAATATTCTTCTCATGGAACTTTTACTTTTTGAGATAATTGAAAATACATGGCGCACGTGGGAAATCTACTTAGTTAACGCAGCAAGGACTTTTAAAGATTCCAGAAAAGAAATCATTAAGTCCCGCGGTGAGATTCGATACGCTTCTTCCTTTGCAAGTCCACCCAGTAATAAATGCATCTCCCATTCATCAGATTGCCAGAGAAATAGTTCAAAACTTCCTACAAATCGCAACCACTCCACCTTCTTTAGTAATTGACCTCATCCTTCGTTAGCATCTATCTTGGATTTATTAGATTGCCAGAAAGATAAGATGCTGAAGTCCGAAAGACCTCTCAGTTTAGTCTCTAAAAGCGCATCAGGGTATAAATCTGAGTGAAATGATACTAAGGTTGACTGAATTAAGTTTTGGAATGCCTACATTATTCCAGAACGACTGATCAATAACTCAATGGCATTCCGTCAGAAAAGAACTATCGATTTGAAGTGCTAGCGATATTAGAAAAGATCTTGAACGATCTTTAAACTCTACTGAAGGAAATGTTATCTAAGACCTCAGAGAGTTCATGTCACGCAGGGGCTTCGTAAACTGAAAATACAATTTTAAAAAATAAATAATATTTTAAAATGTTCTCTCATCCTATCTACTTTTTTCGAAGTATCCACAGGCTACTCCTGGTGTTTCTTTCTGATAAGAGAGAAATCCGGATTTCGACAGAAACGAAAAGAGATGGAAGAAAGTATCGTCATGGAGTCGTTTTCCGTTGCTTTATGCATCATACTATCCAACAAAACAGCCACCAGTAAGAGGGGAGAAAATTATTAAAGTATATGTACTCCAAAATAGAAAAGTCCGTCACGCAGGGGCTGCGTAAACTAAGCAGATTTCCCACGTGAAGTAATACAATAGAGAAATCTCCATACAAGAGCCCAACAGTTACGGCAAAGAGCCGAAATAGGTTTTGGAGGGAAATTCAAAAATCCGTTATCGGCCCAAATTTAATAAAAATGCAAATATCTCGGTTAATATTCAAGATAGGGAAAAAATGTATAAAACAATATTTATAGTAAATGTTATTTGCAATAAGATGGGATCTATACAATTTTTCGATCCGACGCATAATAACGGAGATATTTCGAATTTTCCGAAAATCCCCCCTCTAAACCCCTCCTCCCACTGGTCCGATTTCAGCCATTAACGAACTTGATCTTCCTTTTTACATAAAACGATTAAATTCCGAGTTTGGTAACGATCAAACAAAAATTGCGACCGCTAGAGCGTTAACAGACAAATATATATATATATATATATATATATATATATATATATATATATATATATATAGATATATATATATATATAGATATATATATAAAATTTTGAACGGACCTCATTTTCGTCATCTCCTGGTTAGGATCGATGGACATTTGAAGAAATTTTTTTAACTCGCGTCATGAGTACGACCTCAATAGCTGATTTCCCTTAAGGGAAATCTGCAAAAAACTTCCATAAAAGAACAAATAAACGTTATTTGGTATTTATTTATAAACGTCCACTTTGTGCTACTTCGGCTAACTGTGGCGGGTTATCTGCAGGCTACCACCCTTTTCTTGTCAGGGTGTCACTAAGGACTTTATTTAAAGATTTTGTCACTAAATAAATTCCTATTGCCCAGACGGACGAACGCGACACTCTAGGTTTACATGTGAGATCAGGTGCAACTTCTGAAATCATCCTGGTTAATCTGAACACCCTAATAAATATATAATTTTTCTCATAGCAAGATATTACAACTAGAAAAACAAGCAAACAACAATATTGATATTATTTATTAACATCCACTTTTTGCAACTGAGGCTAATAGGGACGGGTTATTTACAGGTTATCACCCTTTTCTAGCAAGGGTGGGATTTTAGGACGTTATTTAATGAATTCCGTCACTAAATAATTTCCTTTGCCCTTCCTTTGCAAGAATCGAACTCGCCACTCTAGCATTACCATGTGAGATAAAGGTCAACGCTTTAACTCGCATGGCTAACCTGAGCCCCCGTAAACAACAATAGAAATTCAATATTAAATTAAATAACTTCCTAAATCATTAACAGATGTTTTATAGCAATGACAAAAAAAAATGTATACAATTATAACATACATTAAAAATACAATTAAAATATAATGCATAAATTATTCATTAAGAACAAGTGTACGACATTTGAACATGTTCATCAGATTTGAGAAAATCACTTTCTGGTTTTCTTTGGAAATAAAATAAAGATATTTCGCTCCGATTGGACTATATACTTATCAATATTAAAAAAAAAAATGAATCATCCAAATTAAATATTAGGCATGTCCTTAACTGAAATATACCTTTTTATTGTCATACCTATCGGTGGAGACTGATGTTGATGTTCAGGTAAATTGCAATTTACCTGAACATCAACATCCCTCGTTTGACAGATCTTAGTGGTAAGTAAACAGATCTGGACTAAACGTAAACAACTAATACGGTGAACAGAGCATAAAACCCACTGACTGACGGACAACTAACTCAGTACAACTATCAACAGGCTTGAAGATGATGCCATCGCATCGAAAGCGCTTGCCAGCTGTACTCAACCATCAGCCAGTGACGACGGTCTCCACCGAGAGGTATGACAACATTTATATTGGCGGTTCTAACCCTTTATTTGAAATACCTTTTTATATTGTATAATGGTAGATTTATGGTCAGTTATTCTTGAGTGCTGAGCGAGTAATTGCCAATCACAGTTCTTTCTTTCCATTGTTGCTTAATTAACAGGTCTCATTATTTCAAATATTGTATAATACACAATCCAGAAATTTAATCCCATCAGCTTAATGACAGCAATGCTTCAGACAATGAAGTAATTAATTTAATTAAATATATCTTGCGAGCCGAGTTCAGGAAACGTAACGTCCATTTGACTCGTCCTATTATATACTAACTGCATTGATCAAATAATGCTTTATTTGACCAACGGAATATACAGTACAAAACGTTTGATTTAATGTGGGATATGCAATGAATTACTGACTGTATTTGTGTAATGAAGAATCTTTTTTAAGAAATATTTCAATTTGATTTCTAAATCGTAGTTCTATTTCCATGTAGTATTAATACAAATTCTATCAAGCAGAAACTGCGCAAAATAAGCTAATTTCATGAGTTATTTTACTGGTGGTGTCATATTCTCTCCCATTCAGCAAGTAGGTAATTATTGGCTTCTTTTTTAGTAGAATTCCCTTAAGGAAAATCAGCTGTTGAGGCTGTACTCGTGTAACTGTGGTTCAATACAATTTTTTTAAACTCAACTATTAAGCGATTTACTTCTACTTTCGCGTTTTCTACCCCGCCTTATCAGAGTTTTGTGTAGAATTAGAAAATATACTGTGGTGAAGATCTCTAGTTTGTCATTCCGACAAGAGAGAAAAATGCTTAATCTACGCAGCGCCTGCGTGAATGGATTTTATTTTCTTGTTTTTTTTAATTACCAGCGTACAACTGATTTATTTACTCGAAAAGGCTTTTCATCTTTAAACAAGAGAGAATATAAATGTACAAAATTAAATAAATATTTCAAATCTACAAAATTAAATATCACAAATGTGCAAAATAAATATTACAATGTAAAAAATTAAATATAAAATATGAGTAAATTTACAGCAAAAGAAAAACATTGGAAGGAGGTAGAATCTGAAAAGAGGTAAACTTATAATATTACTTTATACAAATAGAGTAGTTACTATATATCATTTAACATCATGATGACTTATAAATAGATGCACTCACATCATATTGTTACGTTTTATTACAAAGCAAGTAATAAACGTTGTTAAAAAGAGTTCTTTTGGATTGCAAAATTAAGCACACACAAGTTTCACAGTTTATCACTGCACGATTTATTTCACAATGCACAATACTCTTGGTTAATTGATACTACTCACAGTATTACACGGATAGTGTCACTGTTCTTCAGGTTACAAAGTCCAATAATTCACTCACTGTCCTTTACTTCGACCCACTGCACTGTCTTAAACAGAGCACTAAACTGTTGCTTACAGACACGGCACAACACTTTTCTTCACGGCACAAAACCACACTTATTCTACTCTATATATATTACTCTATATTCAAGATAGAGAATAAGTGTATAGAACAATATTTATAGTAAATTTAATTTACAATAAGATTGGTTCTATACAATATTTTGATCCGACGTATGGTAACGGAGATATTTCGAATTTTCGAAAATCCCCCACTCACTGGTCCGATTTCAGCCATTAACGAACTTGATCTGTCTTTTTGCATAAAACGTTTAAATATCGAGTTTGGTAACGATCAAACAAAAATTGCTACCGCTAGAGCGTTAACAGACAAATATATGTTTATATATATATATATATATATATATATATATATATATATATATATATATATATAATTTTGAACGGACCTCATTTTAGTCATCTTCTGGGTAGATCGATGGACATTTGAAGACAATTTTCAAAAATTGCGTCATGAGTACCACCTCAATAGCTGATTTCCCTCAAGGGAAATCTGCTAAAAAAATCATTGGCTACTACCAGCTAGTAGTTCCTGGGCCATGGCTGCGTTAATACTTGTTACAGTTGATATGTGTATTAGCGGATTTCCCTTAAGGGAAATCAGGTATAGAGGCCGTACTCATGACTCGATAGAACCTATTCTATTGCAAATTAATTGTGCAATAAATATTGATATATACATTTATTCTCATCTTCAATATTAACCGAAATATTCGCATTTTTATTAAGTGCGTGAGGATAACGGACGAGATGAGATCGGCTATTGTCGGTTCTGGTCGTAAGTTTCCGTAACTGTTCGGCTCTCGTGTAAGCTTCTACTAACCGTTCTTGTCGTGTAAGCTTCTCCTAACCGTTCTTGTCGTGTAAGCTTTTGTTTTGTGAGATTTATGCAAATACGTTCTGTTCATCATCCCCCACCCCTTCTTTAGTTCTTGGACTACTAAAATTTGAGTTATTAAAATATAAATTTGTCTGCTTCATTATAAATTGGAGTACTAGATATTGTAAACAGTTTGAAATAAAGTTAATGTGTTATATTCAGATATATATCAGTAATTGATTTACTTTCCGGTGAAGAATATGTCTATCTATCTGTTCGTATCTGAGTGGCAGGCAGACCTACTTGTTTACAATTCAGAAACCGTTTCTGTAGAGTAATGATTAAAATTAGCTGAAAGATTTCTCATTACCGTTTCTATTTACTCACGGTGGTGTTAAGTGTCAGCAGTAGGCAGATTTCTCTATTGTAAAACCACGTGGGAAATCTGCTTAGTTTACGCAGCCCCTGCTTGACGGACTTTTACGTCCTGTTGCAGTCGCGACATGTAGTTTCCTCTTGCCTGGACTAGCTGAAATAAACATGTCGGCCCTTAATGGAACAGATGTAAGCAGAGTGAATATTGGGTTGCGGTTGATTCTAGATTTTCAAATCAAATATAAAGGAAAGGGATGAGAGAGGAGTGGGGGAGGTAACCCTAAACCTGCTGGAGCCTAGGTAAGCCTGACTGGAGGCAGATGGCGGCACCTACAGACACTGGAGAACCACTTCCAGATATCCTATTTCCCCTGCATATCTACAGATGGAGCTAGTATCTCCAGGGAATATCCACTCTCAAGGACAGCTCTGACTTTAGAATTCCCTGAGAGTATCGTGGGGAGGTGAGGAATTCTCGGTATTCGATTTATTTTAGACTTGTCTCATTGGTATTAATTTTTCGTAGAGTTCGTGATAGGATTCGATATGATGTTTTGGTTCGTGTCAATCCTGATATATCTTCAGACTACGTCTATGGAAACGGAAAGTAAGAATGTGAGGGAGTGGTTCATCGTTTCCAAGTGCACAATAGAAAATGTCCGTCACGCAGGGGCTGCGTAAACTATGCAGATTTCCCACGTGAAGTTTTATATTAGAGAAATTTCACGAGAACCGAACAGTTACAAACGGCCGAAGTAGCTAGCCGGAAACTCTGACAACCGAAGTTAGCCGATCTCATCATGTCCGATACGCTCAATAAAATGCAAATATGATGTCGTTGCTGTGGATTTGTTAATAATCCTCTCCTCAATATTTTTATATTCCCCGTCACATGTGTATGTAGTTTTTTTTATAACTTAATGAATCATATAATTCATAATCGTAGAAAGTATTCTATCTTCTAAACCATGTATGAATAAAAGTTCCTTTCCCTTGGTGTTATTATTATTATTATTTATTAACGTCCACCTTTTGCAACTTAGGCTAATCGGGACGGGTTATCTACAGGTTACCACCCTTTTCTAGCCAGGGTGGGATTTTAGGACGTTATTTAATGAATTTCGTCACTAAATAATTTCCTTTGCCAAGGCGAGAATCGAACTCGCCACTCTAGGTTTATAATGTGAGATAAAGATCAACGCTTTAACTCGCATGGCTAACCTTAGCCCCAGAAACACTGCTTTTTATTTTCGGTACAGTGCATTATGTAAACGGAAATAAGAAATGATTCAGTCAATTACAATAACCTGCCGACAGGAAGCGTTTGGAATGTAAAACACAGATCTGCCCGCCTCACCCCGGAAAGAAATACAATTACTGAAATATATCAGAATATAACATATTAATTTTATGGAGAACTATTTATTATGTCTAGTACTGTAATTTATAATGAGTCAGAATAATTGTTATCTCAATCAATCACATTTTAGTAATCGAAGACCTTAAGACGGGGGGTGGGGGGTCAGCAGAACATATTTGCATGTATCTCGTATAATAAAGTTCTCTTGAATAGAATATTTGATATTTAAGCTTGGAATAATGTGGTTTATTACATAAAAGAGTATTGTTTATGTAACATAAGTAGAAGTGGCGGTTGGGCTGAAGGCTGAAAACTGAAAAATGCAAATATCTCGGTTAAATAAATGTATATAACAATAATTGTAGTAAATTTAATTTGGAATAAGATTGGTCTATACATTTTTTCGACCCGACGTATAGTAACGGAGATATTTTGAATTTTCGAAAATCCTCTCCTTTAAACCCCCCCCCCCTAGTCCAGTTTGAGCCGCTAACGAACTTGATCTTTCTTTTTATATAAAACGACGAAATATCTAGTTTCGAAACGGTTAAACAATAATTGCGACCGCTAGAGCGGTAACAGGCATATATATATATATATATATATATATATATATATATATTTGTATGTATACAGTTTTGAACGGACCTCATTTTCGTCACCTCCTGGGTAGGATCGATAGACATTTGAAGAAAAATTTTGAAAATCGCGTCATGAGTACGACCTCAATAGCTGATTTCCCTTAAGGGAAATCTGCTAAAATGAGTGGTGAAGGTTTGGCCTAAGGCTATGGTCGTTGGAGTATTAACTAGCACGAATATGCAGAAGGATCAATACATACGATCAAACAAATTAAATGTGTTGCAACCATTTTGGGTTTTAGCAGATTTCCTTTAAGAGAAATCAGGTATTGAGGTTGTACTCATGAATCGATTTTTGAATAATTTCCACAAATGTCCATACATCCTACCTAGAAATTACTAGTAAATGACGAAAATGAGGCCCGTTAAAAACGTTATATTGTTAAAAACATTTATATATATATATATATATATATATATATATATATATATATATATATATATATATATCAGTCAGTTTAGTTTTATCCTTAATGATGAAACTCTAATTATAAGTGAAGAAGTAGTTTTAACAAGGTTGAGAATTGGCCATACACGACTAACTCACACTTACTCACTGGAGAAGACTGTAACTGTAGACTTACTATAAAACATATACTTACTGGCTGCTATACATAGACCTACCATACACTTTGACTGAACTACTACATGACTGTAGCCCGTAAACAGTATTACACTACTTAAACATTACAACATTTTCAAAAAATTATAATGTAGGACAATACAGAAAATATTTGCAGAAATGAACATACTTACGTAAATATAATAATGTTATATGTTAAATAACTGATATGTAAATATAATAATGTTATATGTTAAATAACTGATATGTAAATATAATAATGTTATATGTTAAATAACTGATATGTAAATATAATAATGGTATATGTTAAATAACTGATATGTAAATATAATAATGTTATATGTTAAATAACTGATATGTAAATATAATAATGTTATATGTTAAATAACTGATATGTAAATATAATAATGTTATATGTTAAATAACTGATATGTAAATATAATAATGTTATATGTTAAATAACTGATATGTAAATATAATAATGTTATATGTTAAATAACTGATATGTAAATATAATAATGTTATATGTTAAATAACTGATATGTAAATATAATAATGGTATATGTTAAATAACTGATATGTAAATATAATAATGTTATATGTTAAATAACTGATTCGTCGCTAAATCGCCCCAGTTGCGAAATGCGATTATTGTATGAATAAATAAAATAATGATAAAACTTCTGATATGGTCATTCCTCGAGAGGTTTAGCATGCTACTTTCCATTGATCATAGCCATACTTCCACCATTCTCGATTGGCTTTTTTGTAAAAGACCATGTTTGGGCTACAGTATGTCACTGTCGGCAGACCGCATGAATTAAAAACTCTTTTCTTTCTTTTCGATTGGAAAATGTCCTTTCATTAGGTTTTAATCGATTTTAACAACCATATTTAAGCCAATCCAGAGCTATTCTTCTCTCCATTCCTATAAAAACTAGTTGTTATCATTTTTCGTTACATGACGGATTCCAGGATGAGATGTTGCATCATATACGTCAAATAAAAAAGAAAATTATTTAAATTTCTGCATAATTTTTAGTCTTTTTATTTATCTATTTAGAGATAAGTAATAGTTATTGTGTAATCCATGTTGTTTTAAAATATGGACGTACATTCTAAGTCAATGGTCATTGAGTCTTTTATTAACTATGTATTCTGTTTCTATGCAATTCGTAAAATTATATATAGTGATGTACGATTATTGACAATAAGTTTAAGTAAACTTTAAGATGCTCAGGTTAGTCATGTGAGTTGCACCGTTGCCTTAATCTCACATGTAGAGTGGCGAGTTCGATTCCCGATGGCCAATAGGAATTTATAATTTAGTTAGTGACAAACTCATTAATCAAAATCCTTGGGCCCACCCTGGGTAGACAATGATGACGACCTGTAGATAACCCGTCCTAATTAGACATATTAGCAAAATGTGTATGTTAATAAATAACAATAATAATAAAAACCATTTCCGTTATGGAGTATCTCTTACTACATGCAGAATGTTTTCGTGTCAGAGATTTCTTTCATCTTCACAGAGAGAACAAATAAAAGTATATATATATATATATATATATATATATATATATATATATATATATATATATATATGTGTGTGTGTTTGCGTGTGTCTGTAAAATTACGAACGGGCCTCATTTTCGTCGTTTTCTAGATACAATAGACATTTTTCGAATTTTCGCGTCATTAGTACAACCTCAATAGCGAATTTCCCTGAAGTAAAATCTGCAGAAATGATATTCATTCTACTGCAGATAGAGGAAATGAGTTAGGTATATGTAGGTACGAAAATCACTTCTGTTCAATATTTTTTAATATATATATATGTATATGTATATATATATATATATATATATATATATATATATATATATATATATATATATATTTATATATATATATGTATATATATATATATATATATATATATATATGTATGTGTATATATATATATATATATATATATATATATATATAAAATATTGAACAGATGTGATTTTCGTCATTCCTAAATAAAATCGATGGACATTGGAAATTTTACCAAAATCGTGAAGTGTTTTTCTTTAAGAGAAATTTGATAAAACCCGCAAAAGCGGGACCATTATATGGTGATAAGGAGGTATTTGTTAAGAAGACAGTGAGCCCTCTGACTTGTGACTATAGCTGAAAGGAGTTGTGAGGTTGCGGTCTGTGACTTGGAACCCCCCTGAGGCGTGCAACTCGACTGCGTGTGTGTTTGTCTTGTGACCTACTAGAGTCGGCACCGAGTTATATAGAGCCCCAACTTCGCCCCGAGATACTCATCTCATAAGTCGGTTATATCTGACCTAAAACTTTACCTGCTCAACTTAAACATTATATAATGTTAGTCACGTAACCCCGCATACATCACACATTCGGCTACATATACCTGCCTCATTCCCTCTATCTAAAGTAGAATGAATATCTTTTTAGCAGATTTCACTTCAGCACTTTTTTCCAGGGAAATCAGCTGTTGAGGTTTTACTAACGACGCGAAAATTCTAAAAATGTCCATCTATCCTATTGTAGCTAGAAGAAGACGAAAATGAGATCCGAGCATAATTTTACATTCACAGACGCGCGCGCGTAGAAGACTTTAGTCTGTCTTCTAAAGTGAAAGAAATCTGTTTCACGAAAACATTCTGCATGTAATAAGAGATACTCCATAACAGAAATGGTTTTTATTATTATTGTCATTTATTAGCACCCACTTTGTGCTAGTATATCTAATTGGGACTGGCTATCTATCAACGCTATAACTCACATGGCGATTAGAAATAGGCCATTCACTGCTTATTTATTTTTATTGACCGTAATGGTACATTACTATATATAATTTTACCAACTGCATAGTAACAGTACACATAGTTCATAGTAAAAAAAAGACGTAAAGGTCATTGACTTAAAATTTGCATCAAACTTTTTAAAACAACATACAGTCCATAATAACTACTAAATATCTTTAAATAGATAAATAAAGAGCCTAAAAATTAAAAGAACTTTCCGTTTATTCGTCGTGTATGATGCGGTAACGCATCCTGAAATCTTTCATGTTACAAAAAATGATAACAAATAAATAACTACCACAACAACAAAATTAGCGAATTTTCAACTCTATTTGCCGCTTTAAAAATTTCAGATACACACTTGAGTAAACGGAGGTATATAACATTTTGGAAAACCTGTAAACCATATTTAAATGTGATTAACATCAGCCAGTGACGCCGGTCTCCACCGACAGGTATGACAACAGTATCATTTATATTGGCGGTTTTAACCCTTTATTTGAATTACATATAAATATATGGCCGAAGAGAGTGTTAAAAATATTAGTCGTAAATGTCTTCGACAAATTCAAATGAGTGCATTTTATGGAACAATCTGTAGATGGTTTAACAATGAGTATTGTCCAACACAGTATTTAATATTTTAAATATGGAAAAGTCTCAAAAACGTATCTTCAGGAGATTCGTTCGGGGTCCTGAACCTTCAGAAACGAACAAAAAATGAAGACCACAAAGATATGCGGTGGTTTTCCTTTTCCTTCTGCCTAAAACAATATAAGGTTCTAGGAAGAGCATTGCACTGGTGAATATCGTTTTCAGAGAACCATCTCTCCGTCGCCTGTATACAATGACTAATGACAGGCATTAACAAATAGGAGTATACAGCTTTGATATATTTCATGTCTGTGAGAATGTAGACTAGGAGAAGAAATTTCCGTAACTTAACTAAGTATAGGAACCAAAACATGCTCGTGAAACATGTTTGCTAAGTTGTTGAAACTTCATTTGTGCCAATGGCCGTGGTTGATAAGACTAGTCATTGGGCATTTTCCTTAAATAAACACTATAAAAAGCCCGTCACGCAGGGGCTACGTAAACTAAACAGATTTCCCAAACTGCCCGTAAAACACACTCGTGGTCTCATCTCACCACAAAAATTCTCTATTCCTATATTTAAAAAAGTCCGTCATGCAGGGGCTGCGTAAACTAAGCAGATTTCCTATGTGATGTTTAGCAATAGAGAAATCTGCATACTGGTAACACAACACCACCATAAGTAAATACAAACGGTAATGAGAAATCATTTAGTTAATTTTAATAAACTCCTAACTGAAACGGCTTCTGAATTTTAAGAATAATTTATATTTTAATAACTCAAATTTTAGTAGTCCAACAACTAAAGAAGGGGGGGGGGGCGGATGAACAGACCGTATTTGCATAAATCTCACAAATTAACGAAGGTTAGGTAAGGTTAGAAAGGACAGGTTAGGTTAGAAGCTTCCGCCAGAGTCGAGCACGGCCGAACTAACCCGAACAACACCCGACCACAGACTTCATAAAAATGCAAATATCTCGGTTAATATTCAAGATAGAGAATAAGTGTATATATACCAATATTTATAATAAATTTAATTTGCAATAAGGTTGGTTCTATATAATTTTTCGATCCGATGCATAATAACAGAGATATTTCGAATTTTCGGAAATCCCCCCTCTAAACCCTCCTCCCTCTGTTACGATTTCAGCCATTAACGAACTTGATCTGTCTTTTTACATAAAACGGTTAAATATCGAGTATCGTAAGGATCAAAAAAAATTGAGAGCACTAGATCGTTAACAGAAATATATATATATATATATATATATATATATATATATATATATATATATATATATATATATATATATACAGGGTGTCCCCAAACCAAACGGCCAAACTTTAGGGATCTATAGAGGATCGAAATACTAAAACAAAAATTCCTCTGGCATATGCCTCGTTTTCGCTTCGTTTTCGAGAAAATCACAAAAAACTAAAAATAGTTGTGCAAAAACTAGTTAAGGCCAATGGAAGAGCGGATTTTATTCCTTGAATGAATTTTAGCAATAAATGTTATTCCAATACAATTATTGTATTCTAATCTTATACTGACAGAAAGGTAATTGAAAAAAAAAATATTTTTTATTAAGAAAAAATAATAAATACTTTTTTATTCAAATATTTATAGTATAAAAAAAAATTACCTATTTAAAGTAGATAACATTATGAACAATAACTGAAGAAGAAGAAAAAAAGATTAAAAATTTAGAAAATTAATAAAATAATTAAATATTCTTACTTGGAAAATATACATGTTTCAGTTTTTATATGGGTCCTTAGTGAGAAAAAAAAACCTGAAAATTTTGAAGGTTTTACATTCTCTAAAATTACATCGTAATTTCTAAAGCGTCAACGTAAATGTTGTTCGAAGTGCAGGCCTCTCGCTGCATACACGCATCACATGCGTACTCACAGATCGCACTGCATCTAAACATTGTTCTGCGGTGAGCTGGTTGCAAACCATTCTGATGCGCTCGATGAGGTCATCCCTTGTACGGACGGGCTCTCCGTAGACATTTTCTTTCACTTATCCCCACATGAAGAAATCTAGTGGCGTGAGGTCCGGAGACCGGGGAGGCAAAGGCACCGGCCCACCTCGTCCTATTCAGCGACCTGGGTAGTTGAAGTCCAACCAGTCTCGTACGGCCCTTCCGTAATGTGCAGGACAACCATCGAGTTGAAACCAGCTCTCAAGCCTTGTTTCCAAAGGGATATCTTCCAAAAGTGCCCGTAAGTCATTCTCCAGGAATAGATGATAACTTTCAACGTGAAGTCGAGCAGGTAAAAATACGGGACCTATTATGCGATTATAACAAAGACCGACCCACACGTTTACAGGAAACTCATGCTGGTAGTGAAATTCCCTAACAGCGCGGGGATTTTCATGTGCCCAAAGGTGGTAGAATCTTTGATTGAATATGCCCGCACGTGTAAAAGTCGCTTCGTCCGTCCAGATTACTTTCGAACTTAAGTTTACATCGTTTTGCAATTGTTCTTTGTACCAATTACAAAAATTTAATCGGCGGGGATAATCAGCGGGTATTAAATTTTGTACCTTTTGTACATGGTAAGCATGCCTGCGGTCAGCCCTTAATGTGCGCCAAATGGTTGTCTTTGGTATGCTTAGAACTGAAGCAGCTCTCCGGACGCTTGTGCCAGGGTTGGTATTGAAGTGCCTCAGTATCCTCTCCCTCCGCCTCAGTTCGGCTTCCATCGGAGCCTGCATACGGTTTCCACGACGATTACATGAGAAGGACCCAGTCTCTCGAAGCCTTCTGAAAGTGCTGGTAAAAACACCTCTGTGTGGGGTTTCTCGGTCAGGAAACCGTCTGCGATATTCCCGAACTGCCTGACGTGCATTGCCATCGCAGACGTAGACTATGTCCGCGTATTCAGCGTTGGTAAATCTAGCCATATTTGTTGACTTCACTGAACAGTACTAGCAACACCACTAATGTGAGAATGTGAGGCTGGATTCCCCCCAAAAAGGATTAAAATGATAGTAAACATTTTAATCCTTTCTTTTTAAGTTTAAACACTCAACCTAGACGTTTTATTGATAAGGAAAGCGTGAGAATATTCATGTTTTCTAAATTTACTCCTCGTAAATTAAAAAATTAAGCTTACTCAAAAAGCCAATAGTTTTTTGTAATTTAAATACATTATTAAAAAAAAATACACTTTTTGCACAACTATTTTCAGTTTTTTGTGATTTTCTCAAAAACGAAGCGAAAACGAGGCCAGAGGACTTTTTTTCTTAGTTTTTCGATCCTCTATCGATCCCTGAAGTTTGGCCGTTTGGTTTGGGGACACCCTGTATATATATATATATATATATATATATATATATATATATATATATATATATATATATATATATATATTATAATTATGGGTAATTTTGAACGGACCTCATTTTCGTCATCTCCTGGGTAGGAGTACCTCAATAGCTGATTTCCCCTAAGGGAAATCTGCTAAAATGACGGGTAGAATTGGCGGGGGAGGGGGAGTTGAAAACCAGAAAGTACAATAACTCGCTTAGTTCTTGAGTTACAAAAAAATACATTGAACAATAATTTCAGAGCATCGATAACTTAACAAGGATTAGTTCTATAACATTTGAAGATCCGACTCATTATAACTGAGATAATTGTGAATTTCAAATGTGAATCAAATCAACCCTCTTAAAGGCCACTATTCCAGGTCCGATTTCAGCCAGTAACAAATATGATCTTGTGTATGAACTAAATAGTTAAATATGGTATAGATCAAATAAATATTTTCAAGAGAACGTAAGATATTAATTGATGACAACACATTTCATCAAAGAACAAATTTCCATGTATCTCGCATAATAAAGGTCTGTTGAAAATAATAGTTGATATTTATGAAATGAATGGAGTGTTTCATGATGTAACAGGATATTGTTTGTGTGACATGAGTGGGAGAGGAAGTTTACTAAAGACTGAAATTATTTATTTATTTATTTATAGGAGCTTTGGCGATGTTGCTCAAAAATAAAGCTTAAAATAAAAACAAAACTCAAATGAAAACAAAACAATACAAAAAAATAACAAAAATACTGAAATTAAAAAATCCAAATATATCGGTTAAAATTGAAGATAGAGAATGAATGTATCTAACAATATTTATAGTATTTACAATTTGCAAAAATATTGGCATTATACAATTTCTCGAAACGACGTATTGTTACGTTTATTACCAAAAATAATAAACGTTGTTTATTAGTGTTCTTTTGGATTGGAAAATTAAACACACAAGCTTTAGAGTTTCTATCACTGCACAATTTATTTGACACTACACACTTGGTAAATTATTCTCAACTATTACTCACAGTATGCACTGATAACTTCACTTCTTATTGCACAGTACAATAACTCTCACTAGCACAGAACTTCACAAAAACACGGCACTGTTCTGATCTTCACAAAGAACCCGGAACTGCACTGTTCTTAACATAAACACAGCGCTACACTGTCCTTAACGTAGAACACTGTACCGAAACTGAAAGCACTGTTCACTAAAGCTGCACTGAACGCAATTGTTATTCATTTCAAGAGAACTGAGAACAAACTATCTCTCGGGGTGAGCTGGTCCGCTTTTATAGCCGGGCAGTTAAGATCAAAGAGATGGCCGAGAATGGGCTAGATTCCGAACGGGCGTAGTCGACGTACAATGGTCCTTTCATCGGTCGGCTCCATTCATCTACTATAGTATAATACTATAAGTATAATAATAAATACTATAAGATATTTCAAATTTTTAATATTCTCTCTTCTAAATCGCCGCTTTCCAATAGGCCGATTTAAACGGTTAACGAGCTCAATCTTTAGTTTTACATGAAACGTTTAAATTTCGAGTTTGGTAATGATTAATCAAAAATGTTGACCGCTAGATCATCGATAGACAAATTTAATTTCTCAGAAAGGTGGATGCAGTACTGCGAAATAGAGGAAATGATGTGTTTTATGTTTAGGGAGAACATGTATATAGAACAAGCTCCCCATAGCGTAACTAAGTAGAGGAACCAAAATATGGTCGTAAAAATGTTTCGCTACGTTTGGAAACTTATAATGGGCTATAAGTATATACTCCATTTCTAACAATGACCATGTTTAGATATGACATGTCATCAAAAATTCTCCGTGAATAAACACTAAAAACATTACATCGTCGCCAACAACTCTGTAAAACAACATCAATGCAAAGCTATACCAGTCGTTAAACCTACAAAAACAGCAAATAATTCGTACGTAATGCATAATGAGCTTTATTAATAATTCATACTTGAAGCTGAGCCCAAGACTTTTTGGGACAATGGCGAGGAAGGGCGGGAAGAAGAAAGCGCCCCCCCCCCATAGTAGAAATTCAAAACCAGCCCATTTCTGAAAGATATTGCCCGGCGAGATTTAGTGTTGGCAAGCCTGCAACATCCCCTATGGCCCTTGCTTTTCATTACAAACAACCTTGTATCTTGTACACGTGTTACTTAACGTCTCCCTAACCATAACACACAGCCTTTCCTCTATTTCCCAGTACAGCTTCCACCTTTCATAAAGCCTAAAAATTCCCTCCGGGCTAGAATGAAACACAGATAGGGTTATGGACCTTTCTATTCTTTATTTCAGCCTTAGAGAGAACATTGTATAAATTTTAAGCTGGATAAAAAGGGTCCAGTGATATCGCAGTTTGAAGTGAATCTCGCATGAGTGGGTAACTATAATGTAACGAAATGGGGTGTCCATTAATATTTGTTTTGGCAGATTAAGGGAATTTCCTCCCTCACATTTTCCTCAAATGTACTTTGATTGATAGATGTCCTACCAAGGAGATGACGAGAATGAGGTCCGTTCAAAATTATATATATATATATATATATATATATATATATATATATATATATATACATTTGTCTGTTAACGCTCTAGCGGTCGAAATTTTTGTTTAATCGTTACCAAATTCGATATTTAATCATTTTTCAGGAAAAAGAAAGATCAAGTTCGTTAACGGCTGAAACCGGAGCAGTGGGAGGGGGGTTTAGAGAGGGGATTTTCGAATTCATTCAAATTATCTCCGTTACTATACGTGTGATCGAAAAAAATTGTATAGAACATATCTTATTGCAAATTAAATTTACTATAAATATTCTTATATACATTTATTCTCTAACTTGAGTATTAACGGAGATATTTGCATTTTTATTGTGTGTGCGTATGACAGATGATGAGATCGGCTGAAATTGATTCAATTCAGGACTTTCCGCCGAAAGCTAAGTTCGGCCGTTTGCCTTAACTGTTCGGCTTTCTTGAAATCTGTTTACAGACTCGTTACTACTACTGTTCATAGTAGGCAGATTTCTCTATTGTATAACTTCACGTGGGAAATCTGCTTAATTTACGCAGCCCCTGCGTGACGGACTTTTTGTATTCGGTTTCCATCGCAGACTTTGAAATTCTTTATAAAACAAACAAATTAAGCTGTCCGCTTTTTTGGGGGTACCTACCAAGGTCAGCTTCCTTATTGCCTTATTTAAGGTAATTATATCCATTTTGTGACTTATAGAAATATCTTTTCTGTTGAGGATGTTGCTTAAGTCAACTTTATTATGGTATAAATGGTAATTAAACATTCTGATGGAAGCTTTTAGAATATTAGTGGACATTTGTCTTATTTCTTCAGCCTTTATATTCAGATCTTGAAGGTATTTGGCAGTTGACTTGGGTATAACCCTTCTGGAACAGTAACCCTTTATCTGTCCAATTTGGAAAATGTATTTTTCTTTAAAATATGGACAGCATTAGGTGTCCCAGTGTTAGGGATGCCTATTTTTTCTAAATTTACTTCCTCTTGTTGATCTTTACTTACTGTAGGATCAATAATTATACCCCTGTCTTCTTTTCTAGAATGTCAACAATATCGGCTATATAATATATATATATATACATACATATGTCTGTTAACGCTCAAGCGGTCGCAATAATTGTTTTATCTTTACCAAACTCAATATATAAGCGCCTCATGGAAAACTAAAGATCAAGATCCTTAACGGCTAAAATCGGCCCGGGGGGCCCTCCCCCTGGATTTAAAGGGGGAGAATTTTGAAAATTTCAAATATTTTCGTTACTATACGTGGGATAGAATAATTGTAAACAACCAAACCATAGGAATTGAAAAATTAAATGTACTATAAATATTGTTATATACATTTATACACTCACTTTATATTAATTGAGACATTTGCATTTTTTAGTTTTCGGTCTTGAGCAAACCCCCACTCATGTCACATGAACTAGTCTGTTATACTATATAATTAACCACTTTATTCGAAGGTTAAATACCAAATATTGTTTTCAAGAGACCTTTATTATACGAGCATGCATATGTGTAATGTTGATCCCCCGCCTTAAGTACTTGGACTACACAAATTTGAGTGATAGAGATAAAAATTATTCTGATTCATTATAAGTTTACAGTACTATATATAGTAAATAGTTTTCAATGAAATTAGTATGTTACATTCAGGTAAATATCAGTAATGGTTTCTTATCTATTCAGCTGTAAGTGGTTGGCAGACTTGCTTGTTTACAATCCATACGCTTTCCGTTGGTAGGTTATTAAAATTGACTGAAAGTTTTCCCATTACAGTTCGAATTTATTCACCTAATATTCACGGTAGTGTTACCAGTATGTTGTTTTGTTAATTCCAATACTTCACGAGGGAAGTCTGCTTAGTTTACACAGTTCCTGCGTGACGGACTTCTATTTCCTATCAGAGTGATCAACTCGATATACAAACGACGTAAACCAAGAGGTCCTGGGATGAGTTGTCTCAAGTAGATAGATGCCACTTTATTTCAGTGCTGACGGAAATATGAGACAGTCAAATCCGTGAGTCGTCTCGCTAATTCACAAGCGCACGATAGCGCGCTCTGCAAGTGAACTCCTGAAATAAATATTTCGGGTTACAAGCTTATATACGCCACAGCAATTGTTATAAAACTCATAGCTGTGGAGATATATGAGATTTTTCCAGTTATAATCCACCACTAAACCTTCGCTGTTCCTGGACCTCTTTCAGCCATTTACGAATTGTACCTTAAGCTCCGACACCACTTTTAAAACTAGTGAACACTAGAACGTAAACAAACCTCCGCATTTGATTTCCGGAATGTTAATTAAACAGTTGTTTGCACTATGTAATGTGGACAACTTCAATAGCTCCTCTTTCTAAAGAAACCCCGCTAAAATCACTAATACACCACTATCTTATTAACCGAATAATCATAGAACCAAAGTTTTAGTCAACATATTTCCCAACAAGTTTGGGTATATAAAAATTTTCTTACCAACTCATAATAACCCCAGGTCGGGTAGATGGAAATATGAAGGGCTGTTTCAAAAGGTTGAATCATGAGTACTACTCAAATCCTGTAGGTCCTCAAATATGAAACAATTCAATGAACATAATGCTGTTTCTAGTGTAACATAAAGCCGGCGTCGCGAAAATTCATAGGACAATTGTAGAACAGAAATAGTTTCATAATATTGGTTATATAACCTTTTTCGATCCCACTCGTAATAACAGAGATTCATTGATTTTTCAAATTCCCTTCTACCTACCCACGCCCCCCCCCCATGCCGGGATCGATATCAGCCATTAATTGATATGACTTTTAGTGTTGAATGGAGCAGCCATATATTGAGTATTGAATAGATCAAATAAATATTTTGGAGAGAAGAACGTAAAATCTTGATGACGTCAACACACAGCTAATTCTCATGAATCTCGCATAATAAAGACCTCATGAAAACAATATTTGGTATATAAACCTAAAATAAAGAGATTCATGATACAACAGCTTATTGTTATTATGACATGAGTAAGACCATGGGTTTACTGGAGGCTGAAAACTAAATAATACAAATATCTGAGTTAGTATACATATTAGAGAAAAAAGGTGCATAATAACATTTGTAGGCGATTGAATTTTCAATAAGATTGGTTCTATAAAAGTTTTCAGCCCAACGTACAATAAGGGAGTTATTTCGAATTTTCGTTATTTTTCTCCCCTAAAACCCCCTCTCTCCAGTCCGATTTTAGCTGTTAATGATTTTGAATACATTTTCGGAAGACTTGTCTTAATCCCTATCTATATATATAAAAGAAAGTCGTGTTAGTTACACTATTTATAACTCAAGAACGGCTTCACCGATATGGCTGAAAATTGGTGAGGAGGTATTGTAGATTAGAGCCAGGAGACGGACATAGGATACTATTTATTCCGTTCGACAGTGCAGGAGTGGGGATTATAAGGGAGGGCTGAAATTAAAAATAGCAATATTTCGTTTCCTAATGCATTTTCGGCAATTATGCACATGACAAAAGTTGTTTATTTTGTTATTTGGAGTAACTTTTGTTATATACACTTTTGTGGTATGCCTAAGTATAAACGATATATACGCTAAAACCTATAGCGGAAGTGAACAATTTTATTTGGGACAAAAGACCCAACCGAAATAAATAAAACTCGGTATGTGTATTAGCACTAACGCCTTCATTATATTAAGCCATACCATAATTTCTAGGGAAGGGCAGGAGTGGGGGTTATAAGGGAAGCCTGAAATTAAAAATAGCGATATTTCGTTTCCTATTGGGGTTTCGGCAAATATGCACATAACAAAAGTTGTTTATTTTGTTATTTAGAGAAATTTGCTCAACAATTCTTTTCAATATGAACTAAATTAATTCAAATTATAATATTTTGTCCTTAATAATTTAAATCTATGCATAATGCACAGGAAACGGGTAATATGACAATATAGAGGACAGTGAAATCTTACATAAAAAATTAATTTTATTATTAACAAATCCACAGAAACGACGGGTATTAACCCTACACACTGGGAAGGGTAAATGTCAAAATATTGTGCAAAGTAAAGCCTTGCCAAAAAAATACCATCACCATTCAGCCTCAAATGAATTCCCGGGCGAAGCCGGGTATCTGAGCTAGTATTAGATAACTTCCACTCTCGGCATCCTAAACATATGCATATATATTTTTAGAAATAGTGTTATGATTTATTGAAAAATTAAACTTTACCCTTACGTCATAAATAAGAAGTATCCACAGTTAAAAGTTTAAAGCAAGTAATTATTCATATACCCCTTGAGCATTCAGGCGGGAAGTATATTAATTCACAATAAATATTTATCCAGATACTCCTGGAAAAGGAGAAGCTTTCCTGATAATTAATACCTTAAAGCCCAACACCTGTGCCCTAAGCCCCCTTCCGCTAAAACCACCCCTAAAAAATAATCCTCAATTCTTCCCCCTCAATTATAATAGGAGGAACCAACCCCCTCCCCTACCTGCCCCCTAATTCAATATACCCTGTCTGGGGGAGGGGGTAAGTAACCTGACATATTATACCCTATTATTCTATATTACCTTCCCCTAACCTAACCTCTACCCACAGATCAACTTATACTCCCCTCCCCGGTTCCTACTCCATTCTTATTCAGTCTTTAAATAATAATAAATTTTATTAGCTGCCGGAACAAATTTCAATTTTAGAGACGACTAAAAGAGCCACAGATATCAACTAACTAATAACAATACAATTATCAGAATAAACTGGCAATGTTTCCGGAGTAATAGACCAGCAAAACTTGACGAAGCTCTCAATATTCAAACCATATTCATTCAATTCACTCATATTCAAGGTGAAGGGGTTAATGGTAAAAATGGAATCCTTCAAAAACTAACACTTCCTCAAAATTCTCCCTCTCTAAATCCCTCCCCTGTCCGATTTCAGACGTTAACTAACTTGATCCTTACATGTCAATGTTAATTAGAGTTATGCATGTCGAATATGTATACACATATATATATATATATATATATATATATATATATATATATAATTGTATCCTCTGTCTGTACATTTATTTCTCTCTCAAAAATTCACTATACTTTTTCGTTTCACATGCCAATGAAAAGATATCAACAATTTTTGGCTTTGGTGGCTACTTATTTATTTCTTTGTTTTCTTGTAATATTTTCAAGCTTAAACTACTGAGCCGATTTTTATAAAACTTGGTACATCTCTACATAGACTTTAGGGGTGGTTAGGGGACAACACTAATATTCTCAGAAACGAACAGGAGTGGTGGTCATAAGGGAAGCCTGAAATGAAAAATCGCGATATTTAGTCTAGTATTGGTTTTTCGGCAAACCTTCACATAAGATAGGATCTTTATTTTATTATTTAGAGAAACTTTTGTCGTACAAGGAATTATAAACGAGATATACCTTAGAGCCAACAGTTTAATTGGGATTCACTAAAGAGTCATTAATATAAGCATTTATAACAAATGGTGTAATGTATTTATGCTTATATGATAGTTCTAAGTGTGATGCGGATTAGGGAGGTCATAAATCAGCTCTCACCTCCTCCCACTCACCTCATTTGTTATTTATTTCCAATAAAAATGTAACCTATAGTAGCATTTCGATTTTTTTAATTTTTAAAATGTATTGTTTAGACAACGCCATTATATATATATATTTAAATATAAGGAAACAATGCTAGGTATGCACAATATGCGGAAGTGGTTGAGAGAGTCCCTAGGCCAGCCCGGTTCCCACTGATGACTCTGGGCAGGCTTTAGGCTAGAAAGAGGTAGGTGATGCTTAGCAATGAGGAATACTGCCAATAATTATTTAGATAGTCGATATAGTTTTAAGTAATGAAGAAACATTGACAAGGAAGTGATTTGCTTTTAGTTGTTTATTTTTTTTAAATATATAAATCACATTTATTCCCATTAAAAAACCCATGAATAGTGCAGAGCCTGCGATAGTTCCCAGAAAGCATTTGAAACAAACGTACAACACGAAGGCTGCGTCAACTAAGAAGACTTGCTACTTGCTGGTTTGACACACTAGCCAAGAAGAAAGAAACTTAACTCGATTAATAATTGAGCTAAAAGAAAATAGAAGAGCATCAATAGCTTAACAAGACCTGCCCCATAACATTTTTTGATCGGACTCATAGTTTTTAAGTATCTTTAGTCTTGCCCTGAAGAAGAGAAAATAAACATTCTCGAAATATTGGAATGAGCTAAGATTTTTTCACCAATACTGACCAAAACTCCAAAAAACAACAACACCATATATAAATATATAGCTTGGTCGAAAACAACACTATTATATATATATATATATATATATATATATATATATGTCTGTGTGTGTGTGTGTGTGTGTGTGTGTACACACTCACACGAGTGTGCATGTATATATAATTTGGAAAGGACTTCACTTTCGTCATCTAGCAGGTAAAATCGATGGACATTGATGATATGTTTCGAAAATCACGTGATGAGTACAACCTCAATAGCTGATTTCCCTTAGAAATATTTGCTATAAGATAATGAAATTACTAATTATTTACTGACAGAGATGTCCTATAAATCAATTAAATAGAATGTAAACAGAGATTATCCTTAGCAATTATCGTAATTCTGTTGAGACAGCAGCTGTTCTGAAGCCATACTTTAGACAGGAAATGCGAGTAGAGGAAACAAAGAGAGAGGATACAATAGTGACTGGTTAATCCTACAGATAACACTGACAGACGGACATTTTGTTTGCTTTTCAATTTCCACCAATTAACATGAGGA
Source organism: Riptortus pedestris (assembly GCA_019009955.1). Lineage (NCBI taxonomy): Eukaryota > Metazoa > Arthropoda > Insecta > Hemiptera > Alydidae > Riptortus > Riptortus pedestris. The sequence continues at coordinate 8,948,243 of CM032230.1, read as the reverse complement.
GATAAGGGGGTGAGATTAAAAAGGGAATGTTTACTACCCCTCGCAGGGCTATGAATAGGGAACACTAACTAATTAGGGAGGTTTCGGGGCCCAACTTCGCCCGGCCGGTCCCTTTGAACACTATCAGCGGAACTTGAGCCAGTCCGTCTGTCTGTGAATGAGGAGTGGAAGTTCTGCAGCTCCCTTAATCAGGGCGGCGAGGACATCAAACGGTTAATCAGCCGTCCTTAGGGCTCTCAATGCCCTCCAGACGTCATCATCATCAAACGGGCACGATGGACTCGTCATTCAAACTGGCTAGGAAGCTCTTCATTCAAAGATCTGTCGCCTCAATAGTATCAGACTCTGAATGCCGTCAATGCCGATGTAAAGTCTCATTACAGCCAAGATACTGAGCTAAGGACGCCTACAACTATCTCATAATGGTCTCACATGTTAACATTCGAAAATGGACGTGAATAACAGTTGTACAATGGTAATTAATTAACTTAGCAATGTATTAAGTGTGCGACTAATGGACTAAGCACTCACGAATTTAGTTCACCATTGAGGTAGCCACACATGGAGAAAGACTCATGGAAGTAAGCACCTCATGGTAGCTTGTTCCCGACGGAATAAGCTCTTGCCGGTGGTTAGCCCCGTAAGGAGTAAGCGACTCATTTAGTTGTTTCCTCGTGGAGAAAGTCCCTCATGGCAGTAAGCTCCTCATGGTAGAAACTTCCTGATGGATTAAGCCCTAGACGGTGGTTAGCCCCGCATGGAGTAAGCGAATCATTTAGTTGTTTCCTCATGGAGAAAGCCTCTCATGGCAGTAAGCTCTTCATGGTAGAAACTTCCTGATGGATTAAGCCCTAGACGGTGGTTAGCCCCGTATGGAGTAAGCGAATCATTTAGTTGTTTCCTCATGGAGAAAGCCTCTCATGGCAGTAAGCCCTTCATGGTAGAAACTTCCTGATGGATTAAGCCCTAGACGGTGGTTAGCCCCGCATGGAGTAAGCGACTCATTTAGTTGTTTCCTCGTGGAGAAAGTCCCTCATGGCAGTAAGCTCCTCATGGTAGAAACTTCCTGATGGATTAAGCCCTAGACGGTGGTTAGCCCCGCATGGAGTAAGCGACTCATTTAGTTGTTTCCTCGTGGAGAAAGTCCCTCATGGCAGTAAGCTCATCATGGTAGAAACATCCTGATGGATTAAGCCCTAGATGGTGGTTGGCCCGTAAGGAGTAAGCGAATCATTTAGTTGTTTCCTCGTGGAGAAAGCCTCTCATGGTAGTAAGCTCCTCATGGTAGAAACCAGTGGCGGCTCGCGTATAGGCACTGTGGAACTGCAGCACCCCCAATTTCCATTTGATATTGTCTATAACATTTAATATAATGAGCCTTTTTTCTTTAATACTTTCTTTATACTTGTATAATATATAATCCTTAAGCTTAATGCAGTAACCATCTCCCAGTTTATGAAAAAAGATACAAAAATTTTTATATGGAGCTTCACAGTTCAAGTAAATGTGACACTTTTCAGTATATTGAAAAGCTTCTTAGTTATCGCAGACCTTGCTTGCGACTTCCATTTTCACCATGCTAAATCCAGTGTAACGTAATTTGTTGCTCATGACAAGATCTTCATATGCGCCAGTTTTTTTGATTCATAAGTGCTACTCTTCTGGGGAATTTGGTGTAATAAATGTTTTACTCAATTTAGTTCAGCATTAAACTTCTGCTTATAAGAAAAAACCATTCTCGCCGGAACTGCGTAAACTAAGCATATTTCTCACATACTGGAATGGCACTCTGGCCTCACCATCTATTCTCTATTTTTCCGTAAAAAAAGCCGACGTAAATAGGAATTGAGCTGTAAGTTTCAATATACTCATTAACATATGTAATTACTTATGGGTCGCATTACAATCTGAATGATCTGAACGATGTCGTTTTTTTCAATGGAGTTCATTCCTACAATTCATGGCATTTATTTATAGGTTCCTCTACCACAAATAGCAATAAAAAAATCAAGACGGTTTGAATGAATTTGTTTCTTTTAGTAGATTTCCTTTAAGGGAAATCAGCTAATGAGGTCGTACTCATGACGCGAATGTTTCGAAAAATTTCTTCAAATGTCCATCGATCCTACCCAGAAGATGACGAAAATGAGGTCCGTTCAAACTTACACATATATATATATATATATATATATATATATATATATATATATATATATATATATATATTTGTCTATTAACGCTCTAGCGGTCGCTTTTTTCGTTTGATCGTTACCAAACTCGATACTTAAACGTTTTATGCAAAAATAAAGATCAAGTTCGTTAATGGCTGAAATCGGATCAGTGGGAGGGGGGGTTTAGGGGGGAGGATTTTCGAAACTTCAAAATATCTCCGTTACTATACGTCGGATCGAAAAATGATATAGAACCAATCTTATTGCAAATTAAATTTTTCTATAAATAATGTTATATACATTTATTATTTATCTTGAATTTTAACCGAAATATTTGCATTTTTCTGTTTTCAGCTTCTGAGATGAGATTGGCTAACTTCGGGTCTAGTCATGAGTTTCCGTCAAGAGCTTTTTTTTTTTTTTTAGAGCCGTCAAGAGTTTGGGCCGTTCCCGTAACTGTTCGACTCTCTATTCTGAAATTTCTTTATTGTATAACTTCACGTGGGAAATCTGCTTAGTTTACGCAGCCCCTGCTTGACGGACTTTTTCTGAATCACGTTCATTGGCGGAGACTTTCCGGTTTGATTTGGGGGGGGGGCAGAAAAATAAGTGAGTGTAATTCATATTATGCATAAAAATTAACTGTCTTCAAATACCTTTCTAGATGCTGCAATTCATATGAAGCCTCTTCCGGAGTTTACTACACTACCTAACATTCATAGATCTAACCTACCTTCCGCTCAGTGAGCTCCTTCAGAACTAACCAAAAATGGTTGACAGTAGAAATCGGCTGATTCCACCAAAATCCGGATTATTCAGCTCTTGAATAAGAGCTATATATTGAATAATAGAGGTGAATGTTTCTCTGGTGCATTTTTAATATGAAACAAAAATCCAGATATGGGAATTGCCAACCCTATCCTAGAAACCGTGACCCATTCATAATAATCTTAGCTAATTCCCATTCATTAATAGCCGCATGCCTGATATTAGAAGTGAGAGAGGGATTTAGTCCATCAGCATTCCTGTAGGCCGTTGTTAATCTAGAGAGGCACTCAGCCGATGGGCAGACACCCCTCCTCATGGACCGCTACACCAATCTTACAAACCACCCCTAACACACCGTAACCTCCTCATCCCCTAGCTTATAATGCACATTAGAACTGCTATGAGGGTGGACTCCTATGACGTCATCTAGTGGAAATGAGGCATGCGTTGTATAAATCTCGATGGAGTTGCTAATCCTTCCTGGACCTTCAGCGGATTAAAATAGGGAGGAGCAGCTGTTTTCTCTCCCAATGCTGTCTGGGGCTAATCGCCTCAAATCAAATGTCCTTCAATGTGACTGAGTGTTTTTAATTCCGAAAGAGTCACGCAGTTACTGCGGGAGCTTAGCAGATTACTAACGTGCTAAAGACGAAGCAGATAGAACAACGTATTCTCTTCTAAAGGAAATCAGCTATTGAGGTTGCCATCATGACGCGATTTTCGAAAAATTACCCTGAAATGTTCATTGATTCTACCTAGCAGATGATAAAAATAAGGTCCGTTCATTCTTATTTATGCAGATTTATTCGATATTTGAATGACATAAGTAAAGATAAGCTATTAGTTCGTTAACAGCTGAAATTGGGCTAGTGAAATGGAAGAATCTCCTTATTTATGACTCGTATCGAGTTAGTTCGATAGATAGAAAGTTAACTAGAACCCATCTTGTTTCAAATGTAATGACCTACAAATTTTGTTATACTTACTTTTTCTGAATCTCAAATATTAGCCGAGATGTTAGCATTTTTTTTAATTTTCATAAACCCCTACTATTAATTATCGCACGTTAACAATATATTATTAAACAGGGTCGGATAAGGAACCCAGAAGGGTACCTTTGACTTAAGAACGACCCTAGCGAGGTGTGTGTGTGTGTATATATATATAAAGTATCAATGGATCTCATTTAAGTCATTTGCAATTTAGGGTCGATGGATATTTGGGGTATTATTCCAAAATCCCTTTAAGGGATATTTACTAATAAATCCAAATGGCGAATGACATGGATACATAACCCACGCACCTAAAGTCCGTGATGTTTTAGTCGATTTTATTATATCTATTTTATACTTATCAATGTTTTATTTAATACTATTCTTCACCTCGGTAGATTTCTACAATTTCATATATTATACTTATCGTAAAAGTATTTATATTTCCTTAATTTATAATTTCATTATTATCATTTGTTTATCGGGTTAGTTTTTACACAAGTATTAATTTCAAGTTTGCTCTGTATATACCTATTTATTTATTGCATTTATATTTGGACCCTTATAAAAAACTTGTTTTAACTTAAATACTGCAACGTTACCATCTAGCTATTTATTCCAGTTTGTCCCAATTTAGATCTGCATTCGTGTAAACATTTATATAATTTAAATAAAAAATAAGGCTGTCAAAATCAAACTTTTCAAGGGAGCAAAAAACCTATAAATCTCTCCTCCGTTCATTATTTATTTCCCATGTTAATAAAAAGATCTCAATTATCAGATTAAATTACTTAATGTTCAAAAATAACTGTTACCTGGGAGCTATAGCACATGCATTGTTAATGAAGAATTCCCATTAGCAGTCACAAAGCACATTTGTGAAACTCACAGGATATATTCAGAGATGTGTAAAATTAAAATACCTTCCTTTTTTTCTAGGTAATTAAATTTAAATTATTTATTAACGTCCACTTTTTGCAACTCAGGCTAATTGGGACGGGTTATCTACAGGTTACCACAATTTTCTAGCCAGGGTGGCACTCTGGATTTTATTTAATGAATTCCGTCACTAAATAAATTCCTATTGCCCCAGACGGGAATTAAACTCGCCACTGTAGATCTACTATATGAGATTAAAGTCAACGCTTTAACTCACATGGCTAACCTGAACGCCATAGTTAATTAAACATTCATAATTACAAAATCTGTAATAAGAATTAAATATTTTGGGACCTGATTTTCAGTTCCTTATTATTCTTTGTTGCTGGTTAAAAAAAAAATAAAATAAGAAAAAAATGATTTTCCTTTAATGGAAAATCTTGGAAATTTCTCCTTTGAAATTCTTTCTTAGATAACTAAAATGATATCGAATCCTTAACTTATTTAGGTGTTGTGTTTAAGCTTGTACATTTCTTAGTAAAAATGTAGGGAAACATAAAATGTATTCTACGTTGATATTCAGGCTGGTGGAAATGAATTATTATTCAGGTAGAAGAAAAATTGCCACATTTCAACTGAAACATGGTTTTGCTGAATAAAATATATTATGCTACAAGTAATAATGATGTAATTCAGTTCTTTTCTGTGTTTTAACAATAGTTTCCTTCAGATTAATTGAGAATAAGATATTTTTTCCTATTTTTAACCTTGAAGGAAAGGAAGAAAGGTTGGAAGTATTTTCTCCCTTTGACTGCATCTACTTGAAAAGCCTCATTTCATTCTTAGTTGTATGATTTAAACGATGTAGTTTAAACTGAAGTTAATTTAATGACATTAGATATAAATAAATAATAACTGAATTCTGGAAAAGCGTCAGCCTAATAACTCTTAATTATATAGTAAATACGGAAAACGGCTCGTGCTTATATATATATATATTTTCTATCATAATAATAGAATTTATACTTAGTAGTACTAGAGTGGCAAGTTCGATTCCAGCCTAGGGCAATAGGAATTTATTTAGGGATGAGCTCTTTAAATAAAATCTTTAGACACACCCCGACTAGAAAATGTTTCAGTTAGCTATTGCAGCAAAAATTGGACATTTATAAATTTTATTTTATTTATTTGGTTTGTGCCCCACATCGATGGTGATTTGCAAGATCTCTGGTTAGTGCTAACTAACACTAATATATTTATTCATAACTAAGCAGTTCCTGCTTATTAATATTTCTATGTCAGAAGCTGAAAAAACAAAAAAAAAACCCAAATACCATACTATTATATTTGATTGGTGTAATCATAATCACCGTATTCATTAATCAGCCATTCTTCTCGAAGGGGACAAGTGTGAATTGATTCGATAACTCGGCATTAGATTTTCCAGTCGATAAAGCCCGGACTAAAAGCATCGAGCCGACATATGTGCCGCGAGAAAAACCCAATGGTGACCTCGCTTTGTTTGCTCAAAGCGAATATGGATGTGTGAATGGGAGCGAGATATTGTTTGTTCTCTGATCCTATTGCTGTCCCTTGTCAATAAAAATGGAAGAAATGGGTGACCATTGTCGAATGAGCCCAACTGAAGCGAGCATGAATGGTCTGAAAGAGCTGCCCTTGTGGAAACCGACATGTCACCTACTTCCACAGGCAGATTTCTGATAACAAATTAATAAAAGGAAATAGAAGAGCCTCTAGGCCACTGATCAACAGATTTCCTTTGCAGATAAATCAGTGCCGACGTCACACGTAGATTACATTTTATATTTGTAAGAGTCCAGTTTCTTATAAATATAAAAGAAATATGCGTTTCCATAAGAAAAGTGAAGCATTTCATTAGTTCACATATATACTTGCATACTATGATACATCCTCCTTTTAGCTGTTATACTTTTGAAAAAGATGCTATTAGGATGTTGATAGAGTTTTGAGGTCTTAACAAAATTGCACAAAAACTCCTTCAAACCTTCACGAATCATAGAAAATTATCAGAAAAACTACTTCAACTTGAATTTTAAAATGTTATACTTTATATACTTATATATATATAATTAAAATTCATAGTAATGTCAAATTTTCTATTTAAATTCGGTGGGAATCATTTTTTTTTTTGTTTTTGTTTTTACGTTTCAGATCATTCTAACAACTATAGCATTAAAGTACAAAGCCGTGTCCTTCATTTGTGAATCAATTATCCCAAGGTATAACATACGAGAATCTAAATTTTCATGTAGGAGGGGGGGGGGAGTTTACTTAGACGTGAATAATCATGAATATCTCAGTAAACATTTGCTTTATCAATCAAATTCAAAATCACTAACTACAATTCGTGTTCCAAGATAGATTTGCGATTCTTTTTAAATATCTATCAATGAACGTTGATAACGTGAGCTATTTCTATTTCAACACAACAAAGACGGGTAACAAAGTTTCCTAATTACTTCTTACTACAAGCAACACCTCCATGCATTCTTCTATGGTATAACAACAGAATGGCTGAAAAATGTTGTCATATTTTTTCCCGGAGGGGTGTCATTTTTAAATGCATTGTTTTTAATTGTTTCCTTTTAAATATTTTTGTTTTTTAATAATTCTCAATATAATGTTTTTAGTAAATGTACTAGATACAAGAGTGCACTATTGCACCATCTTTCTTCGTCTTTATACTTTTCATTATAATTAGGTGGGTCATTATTAATCTGATTATACCTATGTTTCTGTTAGTTGTGCTCACCAAGATAGTTATCTAAAGACAACCATGTTTTATTTCATAATAATTCTAAATCCTAGGGGGCTCCTCTAAATCGCCCCGTTGACTAACGAAGACACGAGTATTGACAATAATAGTGAGCGTTTAAAGCCCAATTATATATATATAATTTACAAGATATTACGATTTGGATCAATATTTGATATTGAAAGCAATATTGAGCCTATGCCGGAATGTGTGGGATATTGCAAACCTTATCAGCCATGATATTGCTCGTTAAAGGTAAGGGTGTAGGTTACTTTGACAATTGGGGCAATAATTGTGACCATGAAACACCTCATTATATTTTTAATCTAAAAAGTATGAGCATCTAGTATTGGAACATTATAAGGAATGTCCAATTGCGCCTAGACTAAAAGTCCATTTTTCGGTCTGATTCACTGACGAATGATTACAGATTTTTAAAAAAAATTATATTTTATAATACTTACTCATCTTAATGGGGTTTTTTTCAGGTCCCTGAAGGAAAATCAGCTTTATGCTTTTTTGAATAGATTAGATTTTCGAAATATTTCCTCAAATGTTCATCGAACCAGGAGACAAAAATGGGGTCCGATTGAAAATGTATATATATGTCAGAATATGTGGAAATGTTATCACTAGTGTGTCTGACCAGTGGGAAATCCTCTTAGAAGGGGTGTGCATGGCCTTCCCCCCACCGATTTGAACGAAATGTTTTTGTGTATCTGATGAGAAACTAATTCTGTTAAAGTGAGAGAACGCACTTCTCAAGCGTTCGTCTAAAATAAATTGTTAAAAGTTGCCTGGATCTCATGAGTTGTTCCCAACGTATCTTTATCAAGGAGTCCCCCCATGGCTCAGGGAATATTGCCTTTTTTTTGTAGCCGGAAATTTCGAGATAGAAACTCACCGGGAGCTACTATTTTTTTCTGGATTTTTTTTTTCATTGTTTGCTTCTAGATTGTTTATTTAATGTTAATAAATAAAAAAGTTTCATTTTAATTTTTAACGTGTTACATAAATTGAATTGGTTTACTTACACCGATTTGGTTTCAAAGATCCTTTACTGCAGGTATGGGCTAACTTGACATGTTGTAGGCCAAACTTTAGTGTGCAAATACGTCCGTTGGCCGATTTTCAAAGTAGTGTTCATAATTTTTAACTTTAACTTAAACAGTCCTCAATTCAAGTAGATTATCATCACAGAGCTTTAAATATATATCAGATGTATACAGAGAGGGAACACACCCGTGTAACCGTAATTGTAACCGCTAGAGCGTTAACAGGCATATATATATATATATATATATATATATATATATATATATATATATATACATTTTAAACGTTCCTCATTTTCGTCATTTCCTGGATAGGATCGATGGACATTTTTCAAAAATCGCGTAATGAGTACGACCTCAATAGCAGATTTCCCTTAAGGGAATTCCCTGCTAATATATGTTTAGAATTTCTAGCCAACCATTCCGACACTTGGTATATCTGCTTCTCACGCAACCTCTGCGTGACAGAACTCTTATATTCTTGATTGGTACATTGCTGTTTTTGAATAGTTTTAGCAGCAAACGTCCGCTATGTACTGTTCCTTTTTTAGTTAGGTAGACAGAACTAAATATTCTTGCTATGGACAGGGCAGTCAATCGATGAGAACACATCAGCCCATAGCAAAGAGGTACAACCACTTGATGAAGACAAATATTTCTAATATAATTGAAAGCTTTTGGGGCATTTAATAAGGAGCAGTAAAAGTTTAACGCCCGGTCGGATGGAGCAATAAAGGACATCTCGCCTCCATTATAGGCCCGGGAACGGCCGGTTTTACGAGGGGTCCCAGCGCCCCAATCACGTCGTTAGTTTCCCCGGGCCAAAACCACACCAAAGATTTCAAAGGAACCATCTCCTGAAATTGGATTCTGAGGTCCCGGCTCTATGAAATACTTCATCAATATCGCCGTCAAGATGACCCTTCGTTCAGAAGCTGCACCTCATCTGCTACCAAGAACAATCGCAAGCTTTGAACGACTACACAGATAACGAGTAAACTAGAGGTCTAGCAAGGTCTAAATTTTATTTATAGCGAATATATCACAAGGGAAATCAGCTATTCTACGTGAAGTTATACAATAAAGAACTCACCATACGAGAACCGAACAGTTACGGAAACGGCCGAACTAGCTTTCGCCGGACACGAATAGAAGCGACCACCGCTCGTCTGTTACACTTTGTAAATATCTCGGTTAATATTCAAGATAGAGAATAAATGTATATAAAAATATTTATAGGAAATTTAATTTTCAATACGATTGGTTCTATACATATTTTCGACCCGACGTATAGTAACGGAGACATGCCTAATTTTCCCCCTCTAAATCTCCTTCCCACTGTTTCGATTTCAGCCATTAACGAAATTGATCTTCCGTTTTACATAAAACGATTAAATACCGAGTTTGGTGACGATTAAACAAAAATTGCGACCGCAAGAGTGATAACAGACGGATATATATATATATAGTTTTCAACGGATCTCATTTTCGTCATCTCCTGGGTAGGATCGATGGACATTTGAAGAAAATTTTTACGATAAATGAGTACGACCTCAATAGCTGATTTTCTTTAAGGGAAAAACCTCTAAGCTGAAACCGATGGGTAGTATGGGGAGGGGGTGGGAAGTACTGAATGCTGAAAACAAGAAAGTACAAATAACTCGTTTAATACTTGTATTACGAATGTATAGAACAACAACTGTACGTCATCGATAGTTTTAACAAGATTGGTTATTTAACATATTACGATCCGTCTCCTTATAACTGAGATATTTTGAAATTTCCAATTCTCCATTATATTCTAAGTCCGATTCCCGCCACTAACAAATGTGATCTTTAGTGTTGATTAAAACGGTAAATATCGAGTCTGGTATAGATCAAATACACATTTTCGATTCAAGAATTTGAACTTAATTGATGACGTTGTCAAACAACGAATTTGAATGTATGTCGTTCCATAAAGGTCTTTTGAAAACAATATTTGGTATTTATACTTCGAATAAAATGGTTTATTATATAACAGAGTATTATTTATATCACATAAGTAGGAGTGGGGGTTTGTTGAAGGCTGGCAACTAAAAAATGCAAATATCTTGATTAATATTCAAGACAGAGAATGAATGTATATATATGGATATTTATAGTTCATTAACTTGTCCCATAATAAGATTGGTTTTATACAATTTTTTGAACCGCCGTATAATAACGGAAATATTTTGGATTTTTCAACTTCCGCCCTCTAAACCCCTCCTCCCACTGAGCCATTACCGAACTTGGCCTTTAGTATTGTTTGAAACACATATATATCGAGTTTGGTAACGACCAAGCAAAAATTACGACCGATAGAGAGGAAACAGACAAGTAAATATACACAATATTGAAAGGGCCTCATTTTTATCATCTCCTAGGAAGGATCGATGGACATAGAGAATTGTGTTATGAGTACGACCTCAATAGTTGATTTCCCTTAATGGAAATCTGCTGAAAGAGGTATCAAACTCAGTACTCTTGTTTGAATGATCGTAGTAAAATGCCTTAATTCTTCACAATGATTTATTTGGCCAGGACGCTTTCATAGGCTCCCTCTTCAACGCCCTCTTCCAGTGAACCACTCAGCACCGGGTATCTTAAACTCTTTAACGCACCAAAGTATTTTATCTATAATAGCGTCCGCTGTGCGACATAAACTAAGATGATTTCGCAAGTGCTGGTATGACACACTACAGATCTTATCTCACACTTGAGTGAGTCAGAATTATCAATCAAAATTATGTAATCTAAAAATTTAAGAAGGGGGTGGGGTCACCGGAACATATTTGCATACATCTCGTATAATAAATGCCTCTTGAAAACAATATTTGGCATTTAAGCTTCGAATAACCGAGTATTGTTTATGTAACATACGTGATGTGGGGGTTTTGCTGAAGGCTGAAAAATGCATATAACATGGATATATTCAAGATAGGGAATAAATGTAAATAACAATATTTATAGTAGATTTATCTTACTATAAAATTGATTCTATACATTTTTTCGATCCGACGTATAGTAACGGAGATATTGTGATTTTTCAAATTTCTCCCCCTCTAAACCCCACCGGCTCCGATTTCAGCCGTTAACGAACTTGATCTTTCTTTTTACATAAAACGTTTAAATATTGAGTTTGGTAACGATTAAACAATAATGGCGACAGCTAGAGCGGTAACAGACAAATGTATATATATATATAATTCCTTCACTGAGATATCACTGGATGGTTTTCCTTCTCCGGTTCCAATCGGGAATAAAAGCGAAGTAACATTTTTTGTTATTGAGATTGAGAAGGCTTCCCTTCTAACTCTTGATACACTAATTAAGGTCTTTGGGAGACTTAATTTTCTCCGGGGGGTGGCTTTGATGCTAATTGGAAACATCCCCTCCAAAAAAAATAAAAAAGAAATACTAAAAAATCGATCCAAGAATAAGCTCTCAAGCCACGACTTCTCCCCCTACCGTTCATTAGCGAAAGGGAGGAACAAGAAAGGGAACCACTTTGTTCACAAATTCAAAATATAATGGCGAATTTCCCGAAATAATGAGCTATTCAATATTAGAAATTATTTTCAATATACACCACTTTGAAAGTTAAATGAAAAAAAAGAAAAAAAAACAACTCGGCAATGAAGAAGATTACTTTCAATTTAAGCTTGGGCTAAATGAACTTTTAAAACATTATTGTTCCATATAATTTAATTTCTTTTCCACAGAGGATTCTAACCCCGACAACAGAGCTCAAGATTACACCTTAATAATGGTCTCTCATTTATAATATTAGATTCTCCAGGCATTAAAGTTTTAATAATCTAAATTTAAGGGAATGCAACCAGTATAAATTAAAGTAGTATTAAAAATATTATTCCTTTTTATTTCAAACTTTTTAATTAGAAACTTCATGTTAGCTCATTTAGCACCCCTCCCACCTATTCTGGGTCCAATTTTAAGAACCAACGATCTTTGATGTTGAACGAAACGGTTTATGAGGTGATACATAAATGCGGCCCACAATTGAAATATCTTTTAAACCGTTAGAAATATCGTAAAATTGCAAAGGACCAAAGTCGTAGCTCCTCAAGATCATTCAGGCGTTATTTATTACCCCCCAAAAAATGAATTTTAACTATTAAGTGAGCGCCTCAAAAGTCGGCATTTCTTCTTTGACCCACATTTTTAACTCATTATTGCAAACCACTAAAAAAAGCATGTGTATTTTTGTTTAGTTTAGAATTGAGCGATAGAACGGTGTTCAAAGACATACAAATTTTGAATGTCAAAAGTGCAGATTTGATGTCTACCACCCACAAACATTACTTTCTTTTTTTTAGCAGATTTTCCTTAAGGGAAATCAGCTATTGAGGTCGTACTCATGACCCGATTTTTGAAAAATTTCCTCAAATGCCCCTCGATCCTACCAAGGAGATGACGAAAATAAGGTCCGTTCAAAACTCTGTGTGTGTGTGTGTGTGTGTGTGTGTGTGTGTGTGTCTATATATAATATATATATATATATATATATATATATATACGGTCACTATTTTGTTTGATCGTAACCAAACTCCATATTTAATGGTTTCACGTATAAAGAAAGATCAAGTTCGTTAATGGCTGAAATCGGATCAGTGGGAGGGGGGAGGTTTAGAGGGGGTAAAATTCAAAATATCTCCATTACTATAAGTCGGATCGAAAAAGTGTATAGAACCAATCTTATTTCAAATGATCTATAAATATTGTTCCATACATATTTTCTGTATCATGAATATTAACCAAGATATTTGGATTTTATAGTTTTCCGCATTCAGTAAACCCCCACTCCCATCCATGTTATATTAATAATAAGCTGTTACATCATGAACCACTTCATTACAAGGTTAAATAAGGAATATTGTTTTCATTGAACTTTTACATTGTGAGATATATGCAAATAATTACTCTAGGTCCCCCCCCTTCTTTTGTTCTTGGATTGCTAAAATGTAAGTAATTGAGATTAAAATTATTCTGATTCATTACAAATTACAGCATTAACCATAGTAAAAGTTTTCAATAAAATTAATATGTTGTATTGAGTTATATTTCATTGACGATTTTTCTTTCCGGTGTAAATTCAGGTTGGCTGGCCTGTTCGTTTACAATTCAGACGCTTTCACTTTTTATTAACTTGTAACTGAAAGATTTATCATTACCGTTTGTATTTATTCACTTACTCGTGGTGGTGTTACCAGTATGTATATTTATCTATTGTAGACCTTCACGTGGGAAATCTGCTTAGCTTACGCATCCGCTGCGTTACGGAGTTTTATTCACAGATTCAAATAAAAATATCTTACTTAACAAGTGATGAAAGCACTCTAACTGCTTTCAGTAATTATTTTCAGAGTTTTCATCAATAAATCAAAATATTTTAGTGTAAAAATACCAAATAACGATAACTACAACTTTGGTCCTCTGCAATGTTGGGAGATCGGTTTATGCCTTCGTATCTCGTGACGTCACATTTCACAGCGGGACATTTATTTATTGGAGCTTCGCAGCTTCGGCGATGTTGCTCTAAACTAAAGGATTTGTAACTTAAAAAAAAAAAAAAAAAAAAAAAAACAAAAAAAAACAAAAAAAATTAACAAAATTAAACAAAACAGAAATGGAACACAAAGCACAAAAAGAAAACAAAACAGATAAGGAACACAAAACGCAAAAGGAACACAGAACACAAAAGGAACACAGAACACAAAAGGAACACAAAACAAACAAAGGATTTACAAAACATAAAAGGATCAAAACACAGAGAGAAAACACAAAAAACAGAGATGATATCAAAACAGAAATGGGAAAGAAATAGGAACGCAACTCAAAACAGAACTGGAATAAAAAAAATAGAACACAAAAGGCGAAATTAAACACAAAAACGGAACTAGAACTCAAAAATGTAAATGGAACTCAAAAACAAAATGGAACTCAAAAAGCATGAATGGAAATCAAAAAACAAATATTGAACACAGCAAAGATAAAAAATAAATGAGCAAGAGAACAAATAAAGACAAAATTCAAAGCTAGGTGAAAACTGCAAATCAAAACTATTGATATTGGACAATAAAGAAATCATTAATAAAATATTTAAATATTAATTAAATAAATCAATAATTAAAATAAAATTGGTGTATAAAATGAATAAAAGAAATTTAAAATGATTAAGGTTTACATAAAACATAAGTTTTTACTAGTGACTATTTACATAAAACTCTGTACTCCCTAAAACACACTGGGGTGAGTGAAAACTCATACACCCACACAACACACACACACACACACACACACACACACACACACACACACACACACACACACACACACAGCAGGACAGATAATTATTATAATATTTTGTTTTTGGAAGAGACATTTTATTAAATTGCGACTCATTTGTTCATTTACTTATTTTAGCAGATTTCTCATAATGGAAAGCCATCCATCCTACCCAGGAGACGACGAAAATAAGGTCTGTTCAAAATTGAATTATATATACATATATTTGGCTGTTATATAGCGGTCGTAATTTTTATTTGATCACTACCAAACTCGATATTTAATCGTTTTTATGTAAAAAGAAAGCTCAAAGTTCGTTGATACCTGGAAACGGAAGAGTGGGAGGGGTGATTTAGAGGGGAGAGTTTTGAAAAATCGAAATATCTCTGTTACTATACGTCAAATCAAAAAATTGTATAAGTCCAACCTTTTTTCAAATTAAATGTACTTTAACTATTATTATAAATCTTGAATATTAACCGAGATATTTTCATTTTTTAGTTTCCAGTTGTTAGCAACCCCCCCCCTCTTACTCAAGTCACATAAACATTATTCTGTTATATTATAAACCATATTATTCAAAGCTTAAATATCAAATATTGTTTTCAAGAGACATATTATACGAGATACATGAAAATATGTTCTGTTGAACCCAGCTCTTCCTCTTAAGTTCTTGGATTACTAAAATTTGAGTGATTGAGATAAAAATTATCGTGATACATTATAAATTACAGTACTAGATAAAGTAAGTAATTTTCAACAAAATTAATATTTTATATTCAAAAATATTTCAGTAATTGTTTTTCATACCAGTGAGGAATATTTCTATCTATCTGTTCAGTTCTCTGAGGTTGGTTGTTCTGTTTGTTCACAATTCAGATGCTTTAGGGAGGTTATTAAATCGATTTAAAGCTTTCTCATTACCGTTTGTATTTATTTTCTTAATATTGACGGTAGTGTGTGTGGTGTTATGCGTTACCCTTATATAGATTTATCTATTAAACTTCACGTTAACGCAGCCCCAGCGTGATAAACTTTTAGCAGATTTCCCTTAAGGGAAATCAGCTATTGAGGTCGTACTCATGATGCGAGTTTCGAAAAAGTTCTTCAAAAGTCCACCATCGATCCTACCGATGACGAAAATGAGGTCCGTTCAAAATTATATATATATATATATATATATATATATATATATATATATATATATATATATATATATATTTGTCTGTTAACGCTCTAGCGGTCGCAATTTTTGTTTGATCTTTACCAAACTCGGAATTTAATCGTTTAATGTAAAAAGGAAGATCAAGTTTGTTAATGGCTGAAATCGGACCAGTGGGAGGGGGGGTTTAGTGGGAGGATTTTCGAAAATTCAAAATATCTCCGTTATTATGCGTCTGATCGAAAAATTGTATAGAATAAATCTTATTGCAAATTAAATTTACTATAAATATTGTTCTATACATTTATTCTGTAATTTGAATATTAACCGAGATATTTGCATTTGTATTCTGCGTGTGGTCACCAGTAGGCTATGTTCCGACTTTCCGCCGAGAGCTCTGGCGGCCGTTTCTATAACTATTCGTCCCTCGTGAATGGGGCTAGATACTACTGGGTTATTAAGCCCTAAATAATGTTTTAGTTTTAGAGGTTTCTTACTACTACAGTTGTTATTATTAGGCAGATTTCTCTATTGTAAAACTTCTCGTGGGAAATCTGCTTAGTTTATGCAGCCCCAGCGTGACAGACTTTTTATTTACCAATTCTTTATTTTTATTTGGAAGCCTTGCTTAACCCAACAGACTAAATGTTTCCAAAAATGAGCAGTGCAGTGCAGTGTTTAGTGTATAATTGCGTGGGATGTTTAAGCATGTGTGTTGGTGACGGCTGTGAATGGCTAGCCGGGACTGTCTACTGCACGTGCTAAAACTATTGGACTAATTGCTGGATTAATGGAAGCCAGCAAGTAAAGTCCATTCCACTTGCTATAAGTTTAGATTGAGTTTTCAAGTGCCCTTATTAGGCATCGCACCTTACAAAATGGCTCCCTACAGCACGTACACGTGTCGCTCTCTAGTCCACCACCTGTCAAACAACATTAATATTATTGTTTATCTCATAATTAAACTTGATTAATGAGGTTGTCGTTAATTCCTAAATCGTTTTTATAACTAAAATTATCATTTAAACAATTGCAAAATGGTTAATCCATTAAAAATCATCCAGACTATGTTGCTCATCATGTTTGTTTTTCTCAATATTTTTACCAGTTGCTCCCGAATACTAATTGAGTTGAAAACCGCGTTTAAAAAATGTGTTACGCTTTTTTTTTTTTTTTTTTTTTGGCAAACAGTTTCAGTTCGCTTCCGAACCGATTTTTATCTGAAAACAAGTTTTGCTTAAATGTTTAAACTCCGTTAATTTTGAAGATATCAAGGCAAAATAAAAACCGAAATTTTCACAATATAATGGTCTAGATTTTGTTTGCATAGTTTTTCGTTATCTTAGTAGAGTGGAGATAAACAGATATAAACTCCAAGGTTAAAAATTAACTGAAAAAAAATACTCACCTCCAATTTTCTTTTCTTTTACAGTATTTTTATTGGTAAGCTTCCTGTAAAAATATGAAGCTTGAGAAGTTTGTGTTTCTTTCTAATATAAATTTATAAAAATACTTAAACTGCGAACTTTTTCAATATGTGAAGAAGAGTATCTCAAAAAGGACGGATTCAAAAATTATGAAATTAATTCCCAAATCACGTCTTCAAAGTATGAACATTTGTTAATAATTTGGTGACAGAGACACAACTGGTTCCAGAGTAATATGGAATCAAATTTTTCAGAAAAACTGTGCCGTATGCACATTACTTATAATGGTAATAAGATTTGAAGATTTTTACTTATGAACTTAGAGCCTAATTTTCTTCATTTAACCGCTAAAAACATTGGGGAGTCCAAAGAACAAACTGAACGTCATCATGTAAACTTTGATGTAGCCAGTCTTATTAAGTATAAATAATTAGCCGTATTTAGATGAAAATAAAACACGTACATGGCTGATGCACTAAAAGTGCAATGTTTCATTAATATATTAATGTTGGTAAGATTAAAATATGAATTAACAATTGAATTTTTAGTGCATCAGTTTCATATCCATACATTGCATTATAAAATGAGATAAAAATGATAAATACGCACTGCATTTACCTCAGCAAGTTCCTAATAAAGAGACGATTCAGAAAGCAAAGAACACATTAACTCTCCTTTACTTTTGCACATCCCCCTCAGCAAGAAAAGGGTGATAACCTGCCCCAATTATCCTCAATTGCACAAAATGGACGTTAATAAATGACACAGAATTTAATTTATACTACAAAGCTATGAGTTTTGTTACGAAAATTATGCAATTTAAAAAAAAAAAAACAGTTTTGCCAACATCTCAGATAACTTCTTTCCTTTACCAAGTCCTAGAAAACAAAAGAATATGAAAAATAACTCATTCAATAACATAATAATACAACCACGAAGTAAAAGGCCTATTAATAACTATTCCCTTTACGAAATATTTTTTTTTAAAAATCCGTTGCTGAAACACTATACCGACCTTTGTTTAATAGTTTCATTCATTACTAAGGTCATATTCTTTAGTACCTGAAATTAGACCAGGAGGGGGAATTCAAAAATTCATAATTCCCCTGTTATTATGGGTCGCATGGAATAATGTTATTGAACTAATCTTCTTAAACTTATTATGCTCTTCAATCGGTTTCTATACACTTATAAATATATATATATATATATATATATATATATATATATATATATATATCTATATATATTTGTTTGTTATTGCTCTAGCTGTCGCACTTTTTGTTTGATCATTACCAAACTCGATATTTAAACATTTATGTAAAGAGACAAATCAAGTTCGTTAACGGCTGAAATCGGGCAAGTGGGAGGGGGGGGGGGCTTTCGAGGAGGGCATTTTCGAAATATCTTCGTTACTCTAAGTCGGATCGAAAAATTTATAGAAACAATCTTATAATAAATTAAATGTAATATAAATATTATTATATACATTTATACCCTATCTTGAATATTAATCAAGATATTTGCATTTTTCAGTTTTCAGCCTTTAGCCGCCACTTCTACTCATGGTACATAAATAATATTCGGTTATGTAATAAACCACATCATTGGAAGCTTAAATACCAAATATTGTTTTCAAGAGACATTTATTATACGAGATACATGCAAATATGTTCTGGGGAGCCCCTCTTCTTAAGTTTTGATTGCTTGAGATAAAAAGTATTCTGATTCATTATAAATTACAATACTAGATATAGTAAATAGTTTTCAATCAAATTATTACGTTATTTTCAGATGTATTACTGTAATTGTTTTTCTTTCCGGTAAGAAGTTGACAGAACTGTTTGTTTTGCTTACATTTCAGATGCATTTGGGAGGTTTCGTATTATCATTTGTATTTACCGTTTGTAAAACATCACGCGGGAAATCTGCTTAGTTTACGCAGCCCCTGCGTGACGGATGTTTTTACTTAGAAAGTAAGAATATACGGTGAGATGAGATCGCTAGTTTGGCAACCATCTCGTAGGAAATCTGTTTATTTTACGCACTCCCTGATTGGCAGACTTATTATAATTTAGTTTACTTGACTCCTGTACAAGACATGAATTAATGAACCTAAAATGTGTAGAGAAGGATAGAAATATTGTCTTTCTATATATCCTTAGCCTTTGCCTACATGTAATATGCCGAAAAGACTATGCAGTACTCCTGCAATGTGTGGGGGCACCTTTAGCAAAGATGTTTACAATAACAGAAATTGGCTATCATCATCATCAAGGAACCCACCCCTCACTGTCCAACCCCAAATAATCGCCATGGGCAAACATCGCCCGCGAAGATGATACAGTAGTGAACTGAATATGACCACTTGATGCTAATGGGATGAAACCCGACACGGCTATTTTGAGTTTAGGCCCTAATCCAGCAGAAATGGGCTGGTAATTCCAAGGAGGAATTTGGAATGCCCTCAGCGGTCATTGTATACCTCCAAAAGGCCAATTTAACCGGCGGGCACAAAAGATCCACCGTTAGACAAGCCCTCGGTCATCCGGGCCGGATAAACGATCGTATTAAATAATGAGGGCCTCATAAGGAGACTGCTGGGGAAGTAATGGGCAGTTGACATCCGAGACTGTATGGGAGGGATGTAACCTCCCTTAGGTTGCACAAACTCCCTTATCAGAGCCCTATTAGCGGCCCCATAACACTCGTTGATAAGAAACATGAGAGGGGATTTCCCAGGGCAGCTAAGCCCTTCAATATTCAATGCAACCCCCCTCCCCCTTAGCAAGCCTCACCCCTTCCCCAAGCACTCCGGCAACTCGAGAACACATTGTAACTAAGCTGCTCCCATTGTCTGCCTCCGCCCATAATGGGGACCGTAATTATTTATTTAATTAATGGGCCCTTCTATAACAATGGTTATGAATACTTCCTTTGAGCATTTTGACGGTCAACAATTCAGCTTTCAAAGCGGAAGGGATAGACTTCCATTAACTAACTTAAATTGATCTCATTTTTAACAACTTTGGTTAACATCTTACAATAATAATAATAATTATGCAGCAGAAATGGAAATCAACACAGAAAACCTTATTGTAGCAGATTTCCCTTAGGGGAAATCAGCTATTAAGGTCGTACTCATGACGCGATTTTCGAACTTCTTCAAATGTCTATCGATCCTACCCAGGAGATGACAAAAATGAGTTCCTTTCAAAACTGTTGCTGTTCAAACTGGAGTGCTAACGCCCGAACCGAATTTGGCTAGGGCTCCCAAGCAGGTGGACGTGCTGTACAGTGGACTGAAGATCTGAGCGGCTAGGAGCAATGAGGACGAAGATAGGCTAAATTTTTGTTTCGAACCATTGTAATCAAAATTTTTGTTTGGTATCTGGGAAGGCCAACATGCCCATTCGGGGCATACCACTAGGGGTGTAGCGAGCCCCAAAATGTATGACCCGAGGATTTTTTTTTTTTCAGGAAGGGTTATTTTTTTATGATTATTGTGAAATGGGGTATTTTATTTGTTGTATATGTTATTCGCAAATAAAGTTGTTATAGCCAAATGCCTCGTCATCTAATTTGTGACGCGCATGAACGGTTTAATGAGATTCCCTCTGTCCCTACCTACTATCTAGCCAAGGGCTGTCGCCAAGCGTAGGAATGTTGACCCACTAATAGGGAACGTGAGCTGGGTTAAGACCGTCGTGAGACAGGTTAGTTTTACCCTACTGAAGGGACGTCGTCGCTATAGTAATCCTGGTTAGTACGAAAGGAACCGTAGGTTCGGACAATTGGTACACGCACTCGGCTGACACGCCACTGGTGCGAACCTACCATCCGAGGGATTAGGCCTGAACGCCTCTAAGACCGAATCCCGACTAAAAGCGCCGATATAACGATGGGTCTCGTGAGTCGAGAGGCTCAAACCAATGTGACTCTATTACCCGTTCGCCAGGACCCCCTTATATGCCGGACGGTTTCCGGTGTCATAACATAGTTCAACCCCCTTCCCGGGGGAGTTCGATGTCCTTAAATCGTCTGTAGACGACTTTTCTATCGGGCAGTGTGCTGTACTCGGGAGAGCAGTTGCCATATGTTAAGACTCGGCCCTTGCCCATGGGAATTCGCCTCGGTTTACCGTGAGGCGACGACCCGCCTTCGGCTTGGAGCGAGCACGGCTTGGCGGTCGCGGCAGCTGAGAGTCGTAGTCGCGCTTTAAGTGACGGCTACAAGATTCTTTTTGATATATATATATATGTGTGTGTGTGTGTGTTCTCTTGGCATGTTTCTTCCCCATCCAAGTCCCTCAGGGTATACGGAGTTTGCCCCGAGTCGGCGTGCAGTCGTACTGCACCAGTTCGGCGGCCACTGAGAGCCGTCACTCAGGGTGAGAGAGGCTCCCTTACAATAGTCTTGCGTCACTTACTCCCCCCCCCCTTCAAAGTCCAAGCTTGGGTCTACGGCATGTGCCTTCCAAGATATATACTGTCTTTTGCTTTCTTCATAATAGTCTTGTGTTAATTGTTTTTTTTTCTTCAAGTCCGAATTGGGATCTACGGCCTGTTCCAATCGAAAATGCATATGTCCCTTCCTTTTACAAAGGCTGCTCCCCCCTGAGCCTACGGGAAATATGTTTGCCATAGACCTTCTCCTTTCGTACAGGTCCGGTCTCCTTCGTGGAAAGAGGACGAGTAGCGGGCTCGGTCGTAGGTTGGGGGGGGGGCGAGTTAATGATGCCCCGTGAGTTTTCGCAGGGCTACCTCTCTGGTACGACTATTACTATCATAAGAGGCGGGTACTATTAATTTGTGCAAGAGTAGTAAATTTTAGCAGATTTCCCTTAAGGTAAATCAGCTATTGAAGTCGTACTCATGACGTGATTTTTGAAAAATTTCCTCCAATGACCATCAATCCTACCCAGGAGTTGACGAAAATGAGGTCAGTTCAAAATGATATACAAACATATAATATACAAGTACATATTATGTAAGCAAGTTTTGCTTGATCCTCACCAAACTCGATATTTAATCGTTTAATGTAAAAATAAAGGTCAAGTTCGTTAATGGCTGAAATCGGACCAATGGAGGCGGGTGGGATTTTACTATAAATATTGTTATATACATTTATTCTCTATCTTGAATATTAACCGGGATATATGCATTTTATTGAGCGTAACTAACGGGCATGATGAGATCTGCTGACTTCGGTAGTAGTCGTGAGTTTCCGGCTAGCTAGTTCGGCCATGGGTCTGAGGTGATTCTTGATTCAGGTCTTTCAAATGAAGAGTTTGTCACGCAGTGCCAACGAAAACCATGCAGATATCTGACGTGCAGCTCTTAATCTGCTGGAGTAACACATCTTTAGAGATCTTCTAAGAATAATGTTGGTTAAGATAAAAATAGATCCTCCCGTCACAGCATTTGTAATTATATTAAGGTTGTACTTGGGTAATGGACGAAATGTGATTTTCATCACATTTCGCATTTATTCATAGAAGCTGAGTTAGTCAACAAATGGCCTCTTGTATTCACAAACAAATAATTTCCGAACCATAACTGCAGTTACTTTATGTCCCGTGGGGTAGTTACGTGGAGTGAATTTCTTAAGGCAAAAGTCATAAAGGATCCTACTTGAATGGCTATCGCGTGGGGCATCTTATGCAGGAAGCATTAGGCGAAGCGCACTCCAAGTTAGATTAGTGTACTTGGAGAGGGGTGAAGACCTTTACAAGTTGCGCAGGGGTTGGGTGCAAGTCCGGGAAGACAACAATCGAAGAGGTAAAACTTTAAACGAGCTTCGAAGGGCTAATGGCTCCAAGCAGATGGGTATTGTCCCGCCCAAAGAGGTAGACAGGCCGTCAAAACAAAGAGGTTTGTTTCTCCATGGCTTAAGGATTTGCAAAGCAGGGGTTAAGACCCCACTACAGCCTGCATTTAATTACCCAAACTCTTCTGCACTTTTATTCAACGCAAGTCAGAACAGCGCCCGCCTATTGAAAGAGTTAGGAGAGAGGGTCTCTTCTTGCAGACTCTTTGTCTTGTCTGATTCCTGAGAAAACATCCCAGACTGAGGTACTTACTCTTCTAGCCTGGGCGAGAGTTTGCAGAAACATGCAAGATGTACAAATACAGTAATGACGTCTCAGTATACCATAAAATAAGAAATGTTTGCCAAGGCATATATTATTCATACATCGTAGTTGTGATACATACTCACCAATAGTATATAGTTCATAGCAAGGATTCCGAAACTATTTTTTTTTGGGAGGCTAGAGACCCCTTTTCCAAAATTTATATAGAGACCCCCATAGCAAAATTGCTATAATACTCCTATATTCAGTTTTTTTTTTCTATTGATACAAAGTACTTACCGATTTGCTGTTGGTTAGGTAGACAAACGTCATTTTCTCATCATAATTTAACAAAATAAATATATATAAAATTTAGTAAATATCACGTGTAAGTAACAATTATTAATAAAAATTAAATAATTATTTTTGAAAAAAAAGCCATTAAAATCGCAAATTAATGATAACAAAAATAAACAGTTCGGTGCGTTGGATGAACATGGTGGCTTCCTACGAATCGATCTAAATCTCGTACAATATTGGTGAGTTGCAGTCTTAAATCTCCGCGTTCATTGATTTTCATGTTCCTACTAAAATATTAGTAATTCTTATAACAAGTTGGTACATGAACACAACTTATACAGTATCCAGAAAGTTTCAAATAATAAATTGTCTTTTTACACCTTGACGACCCCCAAAATCAATATTAGAAATAAGATCACGGCCCCTGGGAAACCGATTTCGACCACTTTGGGAAACTTGGTAATAGACAAACGGGATCTCAGGTAAGTGAGTTCGGCAATGATCTCAGGACTCGTCTTCTCAGAAAGCAGTGATTTTTCTGTGTAGATTTCCCTTATGGTAAATTAGCTTTTGAGGTTGTACTTATTGTGTGATTTTCGAAAATTTTCCTCAAATTTCCAACGATCCTACCTAGGAGATGATGAAAATGATGTCCCTTCAAAACTATGTGTTTTGTAAACAGAGTGTTTCGTAAGTAGATAGACAAACTTCTACAGGTGGTTCTACTCTTAAAAGGAACAATAGTTATTTATTATACAAGTGACGAAAGTAGATCATTTTACAACTCGAGTGAAACGTTTACCCACACGAGCGAAGCGAGTCTGGTAATTTCACGAGAGTTGTAAATTCTACTTTCGTCACGAGTGTAATATTAAATTTTTTCTGTAATCGTGTAATACATGATCAGATCTAACCAGAATATGAACAAAATTAGGATGTTGTGAACATTATGGTATGTTGTTGGTAGGTTATAAGCATGGTTGTGAAAGGTTATAAGCATAGTTATAAAACAACTAGTGATGATTGTGAAGTAGTGCAGTTATAAACAAGTGCAGGTTATAAACAAGGAAGGTAATTATTATTATATTTAAATTTTAAAATATATTGATTATTTCCACCAATAATTCATTCACATTTCAATTTATTTTGTTAAAATAAATTCTTACAATGTTAAGAAACATTTAAAAGCATTTAATTTCCAACTTCAAATTATTTTTTAATTTATACTTATTACTAATTAAGAAGGCTTGGGGCTCAGGTTAGCCATGCGAGTTAAAGCGTTGACCTTTATCTCACATGGTAAACCTAGAGTGGCGAGTTCGATTCCCGCCTGGGCAAAGGAAATTATTTACTGATGACATTCATTAAATAACGTCCTAAAATTCCACCCTGGCTAGAAAAGGGTTGTAACCTGTAGATAACCCGTCCCGATTAGCCTAAGTTGCAAAAAAGTGGACGGAATAAATAATAATAATAATTAAGAAGGCAATTCACTTTCTTCACTCTATTGCAAAATGTTTCACTTTCTTCACTCATTTCAGTTTAGTAATGTTACCATTATTCAACGATTACAGAAAAAATTGTTTATATGATGTATGTTCCTATTCCTAATAGTATTACAGAAAAATCGTGATTATTGTGATTTTTCAATGTACCTATGTTTTATTATATACATTTCGCTGCAGCATATAGAGTATTGTTATTGGATGTTTTCTGGCTACCTCGTTTTGAAGGGCATTAAATTATCTTTAATAATCGTTTATTTTTAATTGCAATTTCCTTTATGCAAATAGTTTTATCAGAATCTGCAAATAAAAAAAATTAAAATTAATTTTAAAAACCTTAATTTTGAAATCTCGAAACCCATCCTCTGAATCAACTTAGAGCTTTTAGATTTCAAGATAAACTGCTTCAGTCAATGTACTTGCTAATCATGCAATCTTATTCCAACGAGACTTTAACAAGTGTTGGAAAGCGGCAAATGTATTTTAAAAATAACGGTTATTATAAGGTTCAGATTTTCTTTCGTATTGTTATATTCCATACAAATTTTCGTGAGGAATACGAACTCATTTTTTCTATTATTTCTAATTATATTCTGTTCAAACGACGTTTGTCAAAAAAGACTTTTGTAAAAAGAACTAGTGTCGAACGAACTGGTCTTCACATTTGTAGCCGAAGAGTGTTGTAATACACGGTTTAACGGAATATTTATGAATTAAAGTCTATTTCTAATTATTGTTGCTTCATATTCAAATCATAAAAACCTAATTTGTAGAAACAGGCAATCAATTCTTAAGATCCTCTTTTTCTCTTTCTTACGTGTGATACCTGACGTGCGATATATTATACACATATATACGACCAGTGAGAGGGAGGATTGAGAGGAGACAATTTCGAAAAATCTCCATAATTATATCATAGTGGGGTAAATCCCCACTCCTTTACAAGTCATATTAGCAATAATTAATATAGTGAACAACATTGTGCGAATCTTAATTCGAAAATATTGTCTTCATTGAGCTTTTACTGTGTGAAGTACGTGCAGATACGAAGTAGAACCACTTTATTAGAAGCTTAAATACGAAGTATTGCTTTCGTTGACCTTTTACTGTGTGAAGTACATGCAGATACGAAGTAGAACCACTTTATTAGAAGCTTAAATACGAAGTATTGCTTTCGTTGACCTTTTACTGTGTGAAGTACATGCAGATACGAAGTAGAACCACTTTATTAGAAGCTTAAATACGAAGTATTGCTTTCGTTGACCTTTTACTGTGTGAAGTACATGCAGATACGAAGTAGAACCACTTTATTAGAAGCTTAAATACGAAGTATTGCTTTCGTTGACCTTTTACTGTGGGTGGTACATGCAGATACGAAGTAGAACCACTTTATTAGAAGCTTAAATACGAAGTATTGCTATCGTTGACCTTTTACTGTGTGAAGTACATGCAGATACGCAGTAGAACCACTTTATTAGAAGCTTAAATACGAAGTATTGCTTTCGTTGACCTTTTACTGTGGGTGGTACATGCAGATACGAAGTAGAACCACTTTATTAGAAGCTTAAATACGAAGTATTGCTTTCGTTGACCTTTTACTGTGTGAAGTACATGCAGATACGAAGTAGAACCACTTTATTAGAAGCTTAAATACGAAGTATTGCTTTCGTTGACCTTTTACTGTGTGAAGTACATGCAGATACGAAGTAGAACCACTTTATTAGAAGCTTAAATACGAAGTATTGCTTTCGTTGACCTTTTACTGTGTGAAGTACATGCAGATACGAAGTAGAACCACTTTATTAGAAGCTTAAATACGAATTATTGCTTTCGTTGACCTTTTACTGTGTGAAGTACATGCAGATACGAAGTAGAACCACTTTATTAGAAGCTTAAATACGAAGTATTGCTTTCGTTGACCTTTTACTGTGTGAAGTACATGCAGATACGAAGTAGAACCACTTTATTAGAAGCTTAAATACGAAGTATTGCTTTCGTTGACCTTTTACTGTGTGTAGTACATGCAGATACGAAGTAGAACCACTTTATTAGAAGCTTAAATACGAAGTATTGCTTTCGTTGACCTTTTACTGTGTGAAGTACATGCAGATACGAAGTAGAACCACTTTATTAGAAGCTTAAATACGAAGTATTGCTTTCGTTGACCTTTTACTGTGTGAAGTACATGCAGATACGAAGTAGAACCACTTTATTAGAAGCTTAAATACGAAGTATTGCTTTCGTTGACCTTTTACTGTGGGTGGTACATGCAGATACGAAGTAGAACCACTTTATTAGAAGCTTAAATACGAAGTATTGCTTTCGTTGACCTTTTACTGTGTGAAGTACATGCAGATACGAAGTAGAACCACTTTATTAGAAGCTTAAATACGAAGTATTGCTTTCGTTGACCTTTTACTGTGTGAAGTACATGCAGATACGAAGTAGAACCACTTTATTAGAAGCTTAAATGCGAAGTATTGCTTTCGTTGACCTTTTACTGTGTGAAGTACATGCAGATACGAAGTAGAACCACTTTATTAGAAGCTTAAATACGAAGTATTGCTTTCGTTGACCTTTTACTGTGTGAAGTACATGCAGATACAAAGTAGAACCACTTTATTAGAAGCTTAAATACGAAGTATTGCTATCGTTGACCTTTTACTGTGTGAAGTACATGCAGATACGAAGTAGAACCACTTTATTAGAAGCTTAAATACGAAGTATTGCTATCGTTGACCTTTTACTGTGTGAAGTACATGCAGATACGAAGTAGAACCACTTTATTAGAAGCTTAAATACGAAGTATTGCTTTCGTTGTGATATAAATTATTCTCAAAAATGATATTGTTAGATTTGTTATTACTAAATCATATGTTCACTAACATCTGATCTTTGTTAACAATGTTCTATTGTGTTAATTAAAGCCTAGCTTCAGGTATAACAAAGCTTTTTATTTCAATTTAATTAACACAATTACATAATGGATAAATTACTACGTCCAGAAAGATTAGCTATAGATCCTGAATCACAAACAGCTACAATCGAGTGGAATCATTGGTATCGAACTTTTCAGAACTTCATACTAACATACCAAGTAAGTGATGTTGACAGGTTACATATACTAATTAATCATGTATCCCCAGCGATTTATGAGTACATAATTGAATGTAAAACCTTTAATGATGCAATAAGTGTTTTAAAGAGCATTTTTCTAAAACCTGTTAATGAAGTATTCTCCAGATACAAGCTTGCAAACAGAAAACAGCAAGCAGGGGAGTCCATTACCAGATACCTAGAATCTCTTAAGCTCTTAAGCAAGGAGTGTGGTTTCAAAGCTGTCACAGCTGAACTAAATCGTGACGAATATATAAGGGATGCTTTCATAGCTGGATTGTTTGAGTCTACTATCCGGCAAAGACTCCTTGAAAGTTATAACCTCACTTTAAATGACGCTTTCAGCCAGGCACGGTCTATGGAATCTGCACTAGAGCAATCCCAGCATTACCGTTGTTCTACTGCTGTCAATGCTTTAAGCTGCAATCGACCTAACAAGTGTAAGTCTTCAGCTCCCTGTTCACATAATAGTAAAGAAGTTGATGAGGACACTGACTCATCAGGGGAGATAGTCGCAGCTGCACAACGGAAATGCTACTTCTGTGGACTAAGTTATCACAAAAGAAGCAATTGTCCAGCGAAAGAAGCTACTTGCAGAGCCTGTTCCAAGGTTGGACATTATTCTAAGGTATGCAAGAGCTCTGGACGAGCTAAAGTTACTAAGCCATGTAAATGCAATACTATTGTCTCTGCTAACATTGCTGTACCGTCTGGCTTATCCAAGGCCACAACTGCCGTTCTTCTTAATGATTCTAAGGTACATGCACTGATTGACACCGGCAGTTCAGCAAGTTTTATATCAGAAAGGGTGGCAAGGAAACTTAAGGTACCAATAAAGACAGGTCAAGGGATGACTGTCACTATGGCGTCAACATCATTTAGTTCTGCGATAAAAGGAATTGTTAAGGTAGACTTGAAATTGAATGAACACGAATATTGCGACGTTGCACTCAACGTCCTTCCAGACCTATGTTCAGATGTCATACTGGGTCATGACATTCTAGGACGACATTCGTCAATAGAAATACAATTCGGTGGCTCAAAAGAACCTCTAACCATTTGCAGTTTATCGTTAGCTAAGGTACCACCTGTCAGGCTATTTCGAAACTTATCTCCCAACAGATACTCATTCACTTCGAAGGGCAATAGGTATGTTTTCACATTTTTCAAATTTCATACCTAAATTTTCACAGAAAATTAATGACCTTACGAGTAAAAGGTTTCCTTTACCGGACATGGCGAAAGAAACTTTTGAACAACTCAAAAATGATATAGAAAAGGCACTTGTTTCTGCTGTAGATGAGGAAGCGGTATTTACTGTCGAGACTGATGCCTCTGATCAAGCAATAGGAGCAACCTTATCCCAGCGAGGACGACAAGTGGCATTCTTTTCAAGAACACTTACTCATTCTGAACAACGACATCATTCAGTGGAGAAGGAAGCATATGCAATCATTGAGGCAGTAAAAAAGTGGAGGCACTATTTGATAGGAAGACACTTCCGCCTAGTTACAGACCAAAGGTCAGTTTCCTTTATGTTTGACAACAAACAACAAGGTAAAATAAAAAATGAGAAAATAATGCGCTGGAGACTAGAATTATCATGTTATGATTACGAAATTATTTATAGACCGGGGAAACAAAATGGAGCCGCTGATGCATTATCACGCATATGTTCAGCGATTGACTGCGCCACAACAAAACTGAAGGCTCTCCATGATGCCCTCTGCCATCCTGGGGTAACCCGAATGTATCACTGGGTGAAATCCAAAAATTTGCCCTATTCCTTGGAGGAAATAAAAAAAATGACCTCTACTTGTAAAATATGTGCAGAGCTAAAACCAAAATTCATGAAACGAGAAGGAACTCTTATTAAAGCAACACACCCGTTCGAGCGTCTGAATATCGATTTCAAAGGTCCGCTGCCTACGAACACACGGAATCGCTACTTACTTATTATTGTCGACGAGTATTCACGTTTCCCATTTGCTATCCCTACGTCAGATATGACTTCTTCAACTGTCATTGCGAAATTTAAGAAATTGTTTTCTATATTTGGAGTGCCATCTTATATACATTCGGATAGAGGTGCCTCTTTCATGTCTCAGGAACTTAAAAACTATTTAACATCAGCCGGGGTAGCAACAAGCAGAACAACTCCGTATAATCCTCAAGGGAATGGCCAGGCAGAAAAGTATGTTGGTATTGTTTGGAAGACTATAGAATTAGCCCTAAGAACACGAGGTTTAGACAACCGGCACTGGGAAGAGGTTGTCGATGAAGCCCTACATGCCATTCGTTCATTACTGTGTACAACAACAAATGAAACGCCTCATGAACGATTATTTAAACATCAGCGAAAATCTAGTTGCGGTCCCTCAACACCCTCGTGGTTAACTACTCCTGGACAGGTGATGATGAGAAGACCTGTAAGACATTCCAAATATGAACCATATGTCGATGAAGTCACCTTACTGGAAGTAAACCCGGAGTATGCTCACATAAGGCTGCCTGACGGCCGGGAGACTACGGTATCCACGAGAAACTTAGCGCCAACTGGAGAGGACTTTCATTGTAGGGAGGAGGACTGTTCAAAACAGGAAACCACACAGTCTGATTATCCGGTAGAATATCATCAAATTCATGTAGAAGGTAATGGCAAAACATCAGCTGATCCTTCTTCTCCTGAGACACCCTCGCCTGCAGTTTCTCCGAGCCCAACCCCTACATCATCTGGTGAACTACGCAGAAGCTCTCGGGTCCGACAAAGACCTGCCTACCTACAAGATTACACTACCTAGGAGGGGATGAATGATATAAATTATTCTCAAAAATGATATTGTTAGATTTGTGATTACTAAATCATATGTTCACTAACATCTGATCTTTGTTAAAAATGTTATATTGTGTTAATTAAAGCCTAGCTTCAGGTATAACAAAGCTTTTTATTTCACGTTGACCTTTTACTGTGTAAAGTACATGCAGATACGAAGTAGAACCACTTTATTAGAAGCTTAAATACGAAGTATTGCTTTCGTTGACCTTTTACTGTGTGAAGTACATGCAGATACGAAGTAGAACCACTTTATTAGAAGCTTAAATACGAAGTATTGCTTTCGTTGACCTTTTACTGTGTGAAGTACATGCAGATACGAAGTAGAACCACTTTATTAGAAGCTTAAATACGAAGTATTGCTTTGTTGACCTTTTACTGTGGGTGGTACATGCAGATACGAAGTAGAACCACTTTATTAGAAGCTTAAATACGAAGTATTGCTTTCGTTGACCTTTTACTGTGTGAAGTACATGCAGATACGAAGTAGAACCACTTTATTAGAAGCTTAAATACGAATAATAGCTATCGATGACCATTTACTGTGTGAAGTACATGCAGATACGAAGTAGAACCACTTTATTAGAAGCTTAAATACGAAGTATTGCTTTCGTTGACCTTTTACTGTGTGAAGTACATGCAGATACGAAGTAGAACCACTTTATTAGAAGCTTAAATACGAAGTATTGCTTTCGTTGACCTTTTACTGTGGGTGGTACATGCAGATACGAAGTAGAACCACTTTATTAGAAGCTTAAATACGAAGTATTGCTTTCGTTGACCTTTTACTGTGTGAAGTACATGCAGATACGAAGTAGAACCACTTTATTAGAAGCTTAAATACGAAGTATTGCTTTCGTTGACCTTTTACTGTGTGAAGTACATGCAGATACGAAGTAGAACCACTTTATTAGAAGCTTAAATACGAAGTATTGCTTTCGTTGACCTTTTACTGTGTGAAGTACATGCAGATACGAAGTAGAACCACTTTATTAGAAGCTTAAATACGAAGTATTGCTTTCGTTGACCTTTTACTGTGGGTGGTACATGCAAATATTCTGAATGATGACGTCATCAATCAAGACTTTCCTGTCCTTACTCGAAAATGTATATTCGATCTATACCACACTCAATATTTAATTGTTGAATTTAACTCTAGTGTTTATATTCGTTAATGGGCGAAATTGCACTAGAAATAGGGGAGAGGGGGATTGGAAATTTCAAAATATCTATTTTATTATGAGTTCAGAGGGAACAGTTTTATAGAACTAATCTTGTTAAGGTATTGATGTTCTACAATTGTTGCTATTTACATTTATTCTTGACTCACTAATTAAGATTGTTATTCGTATTTGTGGGCTTCTGTTAACCCTTAGTTCTACTTATTGGATTTTTACTTTGAAATACAGAATATATAGTGAGACGAGATTAGTCGTATGTCGTTCCAACACTGCTTAATTAAAATCTGCTTAATTTCAACAATCCCTGCATGACGGAATTTTAATTTGAGATATTTGCTTTTCATATTTGTCGAAATGCATAGTTTATTTAAATCCATGACCTATTTAGTTAGTTTATTTAGTCCAGTGCAAGAAACTTGTCGCTAGTTTGTGAAGCCACTATGCGTTGAGGAACAAAAAGTCCGTCACGAAGGGGCTGCGTAAACTAAGCAAATTTCCCACGAGAATTTTAATAATAGATAGAAACCTACATACTGATAAGACAACACCACCGTGAATATTAGATGAATAAATACAAACGTTATAATAACGTAGATATTTCGAATTTTCAAAATTCCGTCAATCTAAACACCCCCCCCCCTCACTCGGGTCCGATTTCAGCCGTTAACGAACTTAATCTTTCTTTTTACATAAAACGACTACATATAGAGTTTATTCGTTACTAAACTCGATATTTAGTGTAATCTTTATTAAATAAAAATTGCGGTAACAGACAAATATATATATACAGTTTTGAACGGACCTCTTTTTCATCATCTACACTTTAGGATCGATGGACATTTGAAGAAAAATGTCGATATTTGCGTCAGGAGTGCGACCTCAATAGTTGATCTCGCTAAAGGGAAATCTGCTAAAACGGCAAAAGTTTAGAATGAGGTGCAAAAAGACTCCAAGGACAGTTTGCTACAGCTACTTAAAATTCATAGAGCAATTGCGATAGAACAGACAGTCAAATGAACGAATCTCATTCAGCTTAACTCGCGGGAGGCTACGAGTTGTCTAACTCATCGCGGTTTGCTTCCTGAGTTATTATCTGAGTTAGGAGTTGTTTAACTGGCTGTTCGTCAGCCCGACAAACTTGCGTGTTTGATACAACAATAGCTAACTCTCATCATCATCAAACCATCATTATTAGCATTTGCATATCAACAAGTTTCTATTTCTTAATGAACTAATTTCTTTCAATGGCTGAGACTCTTCATGTAGTTCAAACGTCTCGGCATGATTAATCTCAAGTTCAAGCCACATATAAAGATGGTTGAAACATTTCAGTTATAATATGGCATGAGTTACAAAACATTTAGTTACTCCAGATATGGGCAACCTTTGAAATGTAGCTGGACAAACTTTAGTGTGCAAATACGTTCGCGGGCCGCTTTTAAAAGTACTCCATTTTAAAGTAGTGTTCATAATTTTTAACGGTTGATTTCACATTCGAAATTATATGGCAATGAAATTATAATACAATTTATAAAATAACAAAATGAAATGAAGAAAATAGGTACAATATTATAATTAAATCGTAAAATTTGGGATTACTACAAACAACGAATGTGAAATAGCGACACCGAAATGAATGAGACACTTGAGTTTGAATTTGGGAAACCAATCCATCTATGTTTGGATTAACTCCACTGATACAAAGACGAAAAGAATTTTCCAAATTATCCTCAGTCAGCCTTGTACGATGTTTTGATTTATTAACTTTCATCATTGAAAAGAACTGTTCGCATTTATAAGTACTGTCAAACGCACAAATCTCTTCTCATTTGGAGTAGCAGTGTAATATTTTTGTTTGATTGAGTTTCTCAAAATGTGTCCCGGGCCGGATCAAACCTTACCCCGGCCCGGTAGTTGTCCACATATGAGGTACACTATGGCATTCATTATTGTCACATTTCGTTCTAATTTCAATAAATTTCTACATCACCAAAATGAGTTTCTACACCAGTTCAATTGAGGCACTTGAGTTCACAATAACTTCATTGTAAATCTGAATATCAAAAGATACAAGTATTATTTAAATACGGGACTTAGGTTAGTCAAGTGAGAAAATGAGTCGTCTAGTGGTGGATTCGATTCACGACTGGGCAATAGTATTTTATGTATAGTAGCGATTGCGATAAATAAAATCCTTAGTCCCACCATGGGTAGAAAGGGTGGAGAACTGTAGATAACCCGTCCCATCTAGCCGTGGTAGCACAAAGTGGACGACCAGTTTTCAGTATAAGTTTAGAATGTATTCTTGATTTAGTATGCATGAGGTGAACAGCAATCTAACTAGTGTCTAAACAGAGAGTATGTATGAAAGGAAAACAGACATCAATATCAGAACAGAGAGTTATCGAGCTTTAAAATCGCTCGTTAGTATATAAATCGAGGGCATGCGTAAGGTAAACAGGAATCTTTGAGTTCCTGCCCTTTAATTGCAGTTATGTATACTCTTGCAGAGTGTGGAAACAGTGAGTGGATACGTAGCCGTCAGGCCATTACAGTGATTCCCATATCCGATACCACATAAGCTTATAGTGGAGGATATATTCATACATTCATCTAAATTGTCTAAGACGACATGATATCAACACATGTGCCTGAGAGTGTTAGAACGCAC
Source organism: Riptortus pedestris (assembly GCA_019009955.1). Taxonomy (NCBI): domain Eukaryota; kingdom Metazoa; phylum Arthropoda; class Insecta; order Hemiptera; family Alydidae; genus Riptortus; species Riptortus pedestris. The sequence goes on along the minus strand of CM032230.1, from coordinate 8,912,982 downwards.
ATCACAAATTACTTCTGAAAATTCCACTTCCACGATATTTTAACAGCGACCATCACAGCTTCGACCAGGAACCAACAAGAGGATCCGACTACGCCAGCCAACCCCGTGCTACCATTCTGACCTAAACTTCAAAGCCTCGAATTCTTACGGGTTTCGGAACAGCAAAGCCGGCTAAAGACCTTCTGCTCATACAGTAGATTGAAATGCCTAGACAGCGGAGTATGCAAACGAAGGAAGACGGATCGGACACTGTTCTTCCACCTCTCTCTAAATGTACCGGGTTGGATGTACTTTAGCAAGGCACACAGACTCTACCCAGATCAGATCCAGGGCCTCTGTAGTCTGCATAACCCCAGGTATCCACACAGTGCTAATAGCTACCATGTTCGTAACTCGATCTCTCGGGAAAACTCCTTTCCATAAATAGCAAAAGAAGGTTGTGTGAAAGGTGTCTCATTTATAAGGAACGTGAGAAGACAATCATTATATCATCGGCTTTTTACTTGGCTATCAAGGTGAGCAGTAGAGAAGTGGCATTATTGGTAAAACATACATAATTAAACCGAATTTCCAATACAATGTTGAGTGATCAATGTTCCATAATCCAGCAATCACGGAAAAGAAAGATGGTTAGGCACCATAGAGGTAGGTATAATCTTACTCTGTAAGAACTTAAAACCCATCATCTTCACTCCTTATGTGCTCAGTAAATTGAACAATGTTCATAATAATTAGTTGTAAACCGCGAATGAAAGAATATATTAATTAGGATTTATAGTTAGGTTGTGTGCTAAGGAATTATGTGGTAAAAGTAATCATAATTACTGAATAAGTTATCTGCAGACGATTTCCGAAACAGATGCTAAAACTTTAATGCAGGAGAACTACATCTTTCTTTTCCTTAAAATTGAATTCGATAATAAGGCTGATAACTTGGAAACGATGAGATGGCTTAACAAAATGTATCAATCTCAGTTATCTGGAAATATCCTCTATTTCTGGATCACGTTCTCAAATATACGGCCAGGTCTAACTGCTGTTCCTTCTATGCCCGAAAAGGCTGTGAAAAGTGTCTCATCTATAAGAAAAGTGATGAGAAGAGCATCATTATATGATGATGGGAGGTGTCAGGAGAATAGAGGGACCTCCTGGCCGGAAATTGACTCCTAGCTAGTTCGTTATGACTCGCTCACTCCGAACGAGTGTCCCTCTACCCTATACTGCCTGATTAATGGCTCTTTTGACGTCATCTCTCCCTCCCCTTACAGCCACCCCTAATAACCTCTCTATAACCTACCTCCCTTTACACCTAAAGCCTAAAAAAAAAATCTTATTTTTACCCCAAAATAAATCTGAAAATATATATATTCAACGTCATTAAGCAATGTCTAACCACAAAAGCGTTTTACACACATATTTTACAGAAAGGTTATAGCACATAATCATAAAAATAGGTCACGCAGGGGCTGCGAAAACTAAGCAGATTTCCCACATGATGATCGAACACAGTATTGAACTCATGTCCCCATATATTTGCTATATATAAGCAAAAATCCAACTATTAGAAGTAAGGGGTTTCTGTAAGCTGAAAACAAAAAAGTCCGTCACGCAGGGGCTGCGTAAACTAAGCAGATTTCCCACGAAAAGTTTTACAATAGAGAAATCTGCCTAATAACAACTGTAGTAGTAAGAAACCTCTAAACCTAAAACATTATTTAGGGCGTAATAACCCAGTAGTTTCTAGCCCCAAAAAACAGTTAACCTAACCTCTAAACTTATTCACGAGGGACGAATAGTTATAGAAACTGGTGACCACACGCAGAATACAAATGCAAATATCTCGGTTAATATTCAAGATACAGAATAAATGTATAGAACAATATTTATAGTAAATTTAATTTGCAATAAGATGTATTCTATACATTTTTTCTATACCCTCCCACTGGTCCGATTTCAGCCATTAACGAACTTGATCTTCCTTTTTACATAAAATGATTAAATTCCGAGTTTGGTAAAGATCAAACAAAATTGCGACCGCTAGAGCGTTACAGACATATATATATATATATATATATATATATATATATATATATATATATATATATATATATATATATATATATATATATATATACGGACCTCATTTTCGTCATCTCCTGGGTAGGATCGATGGACATTTGAAGAAATTTTTCGAAACTCGCATCATGAGTACGACCTCAATAGCTGATTTCCCTTAAGGGAAATCTGCTAAAAGTCCGTCATGCAGTGGCTGAGTAAACTAAGCAGATTTCCTTCGTGAAGATTAATAATAGATAAACCTATATACTGCTACGCCACCGTGAATATTAAGTGAATAAATGAAAATGGTAATAAGAAATCTTTCACCCTGCCGGGAAGCGTCTCAAATGTAATCAAACTGCGGCTGACCGGAAAGAAAAACATTAAATGAAACATATCAGATTATAACATTCATTTTATTGAAAACTATGTACTATACCTAGTGCTGTAATTTATAATGTATCAGAATACTTTTTATCTCAATCAAACAAATTTTTCATCAGTCCAATAATTTAAGATGGGGGGGGGTCACAAGAATATATTTGCATTTATCTCTTATCTACCTTATTTATTGAAGGTCTGTGGAAAACATTATTTGGTATTTAAGCTTGGAATAATGTGTCGTATTATATAACAGAGTATTGTTTATATAACACGAATAAAAGTGGGGGTTTACTGTAGACTAAAAACTGCGAATATCTTGATTAATATTCAAGACATAGAATAAATGTACTTATAATAACAAGATATTTCGAATTTTCAAAATTCTCGTCCTTCACCCCCCCCTCCCCCTGGTCCGAAATCAGCACTTAACGAACTCTATCTTTATTTTTACATAAAATGAGTAAATATCGAGTTTGGTAACGATTAAATAATAATTGCGGCCGCTAGAGCGGTAAAAGACATATATATATATATATATATATATATATATACAGTTTTGAACGGACCTCATTTTCGTCATCTTCTGTGTACCCTGAAGGAAAATCTGTTAAAAGTACGAATAACTCGCTTCATATTTAAGCTAGAAAGAAATCCAAAGAACAACAATTGCACAACACCAATTGATTAATAATATTGGTCTATTTAGCTTGTCCATACAACTCATAATAAAGGAGACATTTTGAATTTTCGAATTTCCCCTCTCTAAAGCCCCACTAATCTGGGTCCAATTTCAGCCGCTAACGACGATAAACTTTATTCTTGAATTAAACGGTTAAACATAGATTATAGTATAGATAAAATAAACATTTTCGAGATAAGAAAGTAAAATCTTAATGGACGAATGTCATCACATAACGTAATTCAATGCATCTCTCACAGTAGAAGTATAATGATTATGAAAATTTTGTACTTTGTCGTGGATAAAAGTAGACCACGATAAGACAAGTTTATATTAATGTCAATATGACAGAATTAGGAGCGGGGGGGGGGGACTGAATGCTAAAAATGAAAGAAAATCACATAACTCGGTTAATATTCTGGATAGAGAAAGCATGTACAATTTTAGGAAATTACTTTTTCAATGCAATTGGTTTTATATAATTGTTTGATCGGATTCTTAATAACGGAAATGTCCAATTTCAGCCGTTAATCAACCTATATAGTCAACGGAAGGATCAAAAGGTCAAACACCTCCACTCTTAATACTTCTTTATTACAGGCAAAGTACTTTGGGGGCGAACCGTCCCATCATCAATCATCTCCGGCGAGACTCCCGGGAGATGGAGTCTCGTAGGAAATGTCGGCTCAATAGGGACCAGCTCTAGAGCACTGATGATGGGACGGTTCGCCCCGAAAGTACTTTGCCTGTAATAAAGAAATATTAAGAGTGGAGGTGTTTGACCTTTTGATCCTTCCGTTGATGATGGACCTCCACCAGCCAGCCCAAATCCAGAACCTATATAGTTTTATATATATATATATATATATATATATATATATATATATATATATATATAATTTTGACATATTTCGTGTTCGACATTTCCTGGGTGGGATCGATGGACATTTGAGGAAAATTTTCAAACATCTCGTGATGAGTACCCCAATACCTGATTTCTCTTTTGAGAAAGGGCATCTCCGATACTATGATCGGAAAATCATATATAAACAATGTCGACTCAATCTATAACTGTGTCGTTCCATACACGTTTTCTCGCACATTAACAATAAGCATGAAACCCCCAATATATCCAATATAGTTTTCAACAAGTCTTTACATGATGATGTACATACAATTCATCAATTAATATTTTATTTACCGCCCACTTCTTCTGATCAGATTTTTATTTGGAAATTGAGTACATTCGGTGAGACGAAAACAGTAGATTCGTGCCAGCACGTGGGAAATCTGCTTAGTTTACGCTGTCAACATTGTAGCGCGCTTCTTAAAACTGACTGCCAAAGTCCCTCTCATTGCAGAAAATTTGGCAAAAATGATTTTTAGGTAGGTTAACACCTCTTGGCCGATTAAAAAAAAAAATTAGTTCTATTTTTCTATTTCTATTTAATTGTCCTCATCCACTGTTATAGATCAAAGCGTACTAATATGCCTAGAATTGTTTGAGAGGAACCTTTGACCAAAGAACGATCCGGAGTAGGGCTGAGAATATGCCGGGGGAGGGGTACAGTTAGGAAGTAAGTAGCAGCTATGGGGTTGGGAGGGGGGATGCATCGGGAAGATCAAAGGGAGCCGACATCACACAGGAAATGCTCCTGTCTTCAGGGACTCCATCTGAGAGCCATCGTCAAGGGTACAGCTTCGATTCGCCAACTATCCAATTGCTGTTCCTCGTCTTAAGCCACAAGACATAACATGTCAAATGTGAAACGTGAATAAGCTAAATTTGGTGTGGTTGATGAATGGGTGACCCTTGTCAGATGGGGGATGAAAACAATTTAAACACTTGTATACACAATGAATTGGAAAGACAGGTAAATTTGGAACAACCAGAATATAGGAATGAGTACAAATGAGTGTGAAAGGGAAGCTAGAATTGAGAAAGGTGTAAGATGAAGGTGCCCTCTGTCACCTTATCTGCTCAACATGTCAATTGAAGTGGCAATAATAAGTCCGTCACTCAGGGTCTGCGTAAACTAAGCAGATTTCCCACGTGAAGGTTTACAATAGATAAATATACATACAGGTAACACTACCGTGAATGTTAAGTAAATAAATGCAAAAGTAACGATAAATCTTTCAGTCAATTTACAATGCAAGTTAATAATCTCTACAACGGAAAGCGGCTGAATTGTAAACAAACAGGACGCCCAATCTTGTAGCGCTGAATAGATAGATAGACCGGAAAGTCAAACAAATAACGAATATTTCTGAATATAACATGTTAATTTTATTGAAAACAATTTACTAAAGCTAGTGCTGTGATTTGTAATGAATCAAAATCAGTTTTATCGATATCACTCAAATTTTAGTAATCCAAGAAGAAAAGAAGGGGGGAGGTCCATATATATATATATATATATATATATATATATATATATATATATATATATGTGCTGATGTTTTCGACCAGGTTGTATTTATATGTGTTGGTCAATGTTTTTTCTTATTATTACTTACCAAGACTAAATATATATATAGACTATTATACATTCTTATTGCACTATAACTAGGGTTATAGTAACCTTCCTTGTTTTGTTTGCATAGCAGGGTCACATTTAGTCTTGGTAAGTAATAATAAGAAAAAACACCCTTTTACAACAATGTATAACAACAATGTGCAATATTATAATGTAGTACATGTAATTTTACAGCCCTGAGGAAGAGAATAAAGATTCTCGATATTTTGACATAAACTAAGATTCATTTCACCAACATTGACCAAAACTCCGATAAGAACAACACACTATATATATATATATATATATATATATATATATATATATATATATATATATATGTATATATATATATGTATATATATATATATATATATATATATATATATATATATCTCACAAAGTAAAAGTTCATTTAAAACAATATTAGATGTTTAACCTTGTAATGAAGTGTTCATAATACAACTGCTCATCGTTAATATGACATGAGTAGAAGTATGGGTTTGCTGAAGGCTCAAAACTAAAAAATTCAAATATCTTGATTAATATTCAAGATAGAGAATAAATGTATATGACAATATTTATAGTAAATTTAATTTGCAATAAGATTGTTTCTATACAATGTTTCGATCCGACGTACAGTAACGAAGATATTTCGAATTTTCGGAAAATCCCCCCTTCTAAAACCCCCCCCTCCCACTGGTCTGGTTTATTAACGAACTTGATCTTCCTTTTTACATAAAACGATTAAATGCTAGAGCGTTAACAGACAAATATATATATAATATTTTGAACGGACCTCATTTTTGTCATCTCCTGGGTAGGATCGATGGACATTTGAAGAAATGTTTCGAAAATCGCGTCATGAGCACGATCTCGATAGCTGATTTCTCTTTAGGGAAATCTGCTAAAATGAAAGAATCAACCGAAGGCATTCAGATTAACGCTAAATCCGTTCGTTGCATCAGATTTGGAGATTACATTATACTGGTGGCTACGTCCGAAGTAGTGATGAATAGAATGCTGCAAGTCTAAAAAGACGCTGTAGATCAGTTTAAAAGCCAGATAAGTTTTAGCAGTACAGACAAAAGTAAGCCAAAGCAATTCAAATATTAGAATTGGGAATATTATACTTGAAAAAGCGAAGGAGTTCGGTTAACATGGAAGCATCGATAGAAGAATAGCACATGCTAAACAAGCCTCCCAAAGCAAAAGGAGTATTTTACTTAATAAGCATATAAGCATTGATACTAAAACAATGTTTGCTTTCTCGTTCATATGGAGTGTACTGCTTTATGAGATCGAAAGTTGGACTCTACACCAAGGGGAATACAATAGATGAGAAATATGGATCTGGCGTAGAGTCATTAGAACAAGTTGGCCTCAAAAAGAACCCAACATGGAAGTTCTAAATGAGGTAAGACACCAAAAGACTTATCAAGGCCCTGGAAAAAAGGAGAGTGAAACTTCTTGGGCATATCATAAGGCACAACGACTGTATCACAAATATATTTGAATGTAAGGTCCTTGGGCATAGTGGCAGAGAATGCATAGAAAGAGCTATTTTGGTCACATTAAACATCTTATGGATTTGGGTGGGTATAGTAATATGAAAAGAGCAACTACTGAAAGAACACAATCCATGCAACTGCAAGGCGTAGCCAAAGGATCAGTACCACAATTTGGACTCAAATGAAATCCTACTTGGATGATGGTACATATGGAAAACTAAGTGTTTTAGACTTCTATTATACATTTCTGGGCAATCACTCAACGTATGTGAGGTATTGATTGAATTGTATGGCAAGGGGGGATTTGTGAGTACGAACAACACAACATTCAAACGGGAAAGGGCCCAAGGGAATTTGAATATCTTAAGCATTCTATAAGTGAATTGATGGGGATGAAAACACCGGGGGTAGTATTAGGGTAAACGGAGTGGTCACGTGGTCGAGGCAAGTGTATAAACGGCCGAGTGTAGAAGGAGAGGAGAAGCCGATGTAGGGAGTTCATTGAGAATGCACCCTTCAAGGAGTCTCTACATATACATATCGGGGGATGGACATGTATAGGCATTTAGCAGGGTGCAAGGGGAAACTGTAGAACGTTCACTCCATATATATACAATAATATTGACTTATGAAAAATACCGTTAAGGAAAATATATAGGTATTGAAGTAGTACTCAAGTTGCGATTTTCAAAACATTTCTTCAACTGTCCATCGATCCTTCTCAAGAGGTGATGAAAATGAGGTCTATTCAAACACACACACACACCCGTGTATATATATATATATATATATATATATATATATATATATATATATATACTAGCACACCCAAAGACGTCCTGCATGATATTTCAAGCGATTAGGATATTAAATTTAATAATTTTATGTTTAAAACTAAAGATACTTTTAATAACACAAAAAACATCATTTGTTATGTGCGCGTTTGTCTAAAAACAAATAGAAAATAAAATATCCCGAATTTTTTATTCATACCTCCCTTATAACCCCCACTCCCGCTCCAAACTAAAATTTTAGTATAGCTTATAATCATGGAAGAAGAAGTTCTAATTCACATATAGAATTTTGTTCAATTCAGTTCAATCGTTGGTGCCCAATAAATTTGTTGGCTCCCACTTTAATTTTTTAGTGTATATCTCGTTTATACTTTGTTATACGATAAAAGTGAATATAACAAAAGTTACTCTAAATAACAACATGAAAAAATTTTAACCTGTGTATATTTGCCGAAAAACCAATAGGAAACGAAATATCGCTATTTTTAATTTTACGCCTCCCTCATGCTCCATCTTCCGGATTTGTGATTCTAAACCATCCAGGGCGTCACCCAAACGCCTACAAAAAAATTTATTCAAATCGGTCGAGCCGTTCAGGAGGAGTTCAGTGACTTACACACGGAAAAGTAAAATTATATACATAAAGATCTAGATATATATTCTATTTTAGAGGCTGCATCGCTGGCAAGTATTTTCATTGAGAGGAGTTCGGATATGAGACATTCAGGCATCTAGCTGTTGGTTTTCTGTACACAGTATGGCTGAAGCTATTATTACCCTCTTTAATTATTAAAAGATCAAGAAACGCGTACAAATTTCCCTTCATTTTCAAATTCTATGGCGAATTTGTCCTGTGGCTGTTGCGTGTTCAAGAAGTCAAAATTACACTCTCTCGAAATAAATTATAGAACAAATACAATAAACGAACGTGGGCGTGGACGGTGTCATACTCTCTGAAATGTGGAAAGCCACATTAAAATGAAATTCAAAACATAGATTGATTGAAGTAACTGTACAAATTAAAACATTGTCTAATGAAGATGAACGCCATCGAAAATTTGCAAACCAACAAAAATTCAAACTGTTGGATACCCGAACTCCTCACAGTATATATATATATACTAGCTAAGGTAAACCGCCGTTAGTCAGGAAATCATTGGAGACTGAATACATTTGCTATACACAATATTTTTCACATCCCGTCTACTACGTAACGTATAGCTAACGTAGCTATAGCATTCTTAAACAATTTTTTAAACAGGAAGAATAAAAAAAAAATTAGTTCCTAAACAATCGCTCTCCACTGTTCAAAAACGTCCACCACGCACGGCCTGCGTAAACTAAACAGAGTTCCCTCCTGAAGTTTAGTAGTAGATAAGTAAGTCTATATACTGGTAGCACAACACCACCGTGAATAATAAGTGAAAAAAATACAAACGGTAATAAAAAATCTTTCTGTAAATTTGAACAACCTTCCGACGGAAAGCGGCTGAAATGTAATCAAAGGTCTGCCTACCTCTCACAGGAAAGAAAAAAATTTACTGAAATTCATCAGAATATAACATATTAATTTTATTGAAAACAATTTACTATATCTAGTACTGTAATTTATAATGAATAAGAATAATATTTACCTCAATCAATCAAATTTTAGTAGTCAAAGAACTTATGCATGGGAGGGGGCCACCAGAACATAGTTGCATGTATCACGTATAATAAAGGTCTCTTGAAAATAATATCTGGTGTTTAAGATTCGAATAAAGTCGTTTATTATATGACAGACTATTGTTTATTTAACATAAGTAGAAGTGGGGGTTTGCCGAAAGCTGATACATGAATGATACAAATTTCTCGGTTAATATTCAAGATAGAGAGTAAATGTATATAACAATATTTATAGTACATTTAATTTACAATAAGATTGATACTATACACTTTATGCATAGTAACGGAGATATTTCGAATTTCCAAAATTCTCCCCTTCTAAACCCCCCGATTTCAGCCGTTAATGAACTTGGTCTTCATTTTTACGTAAAAACGTTTAAATATCCAGTTTGGTAACGATTAAACAATAATTGAGACCGCTAGAACGGTAACAGACATATATATATATACATACAATTTTGAACGGAACTCATTTTCGTCATCTCCTAGGCAGGATCGATGGACATTTCATGAAAAAGTTCGAAACTCGTGTCATGAGTACGACCTCAATAGCTGATTTCTCTTGAGGTAAATCTAATAATGCTGTTGACAAATAAATGATAATCATAGATATAATTTATCATTGTTAAATATACTGAGCCTTGAGCGGTTTTTGATAAATAAACAACATGCCGAGAGAGAAACGCACTTGGCAATATTTCCAATTTATAAAGAAAAGATAGAATCCCCATTTGAAGTTTAACGATGAAAGCTGAAATTCGTGCTTGCCCCCTTGAATTTCGGGTTATATGGCCAATACTTCCTGTGCTAAGGTAGGGGGGGGGGGATCATGAAGCTGTTTCGTATTAAAATACAGCTGAGGGTGTTGAGGGGCAGGCACAGGAGACGCTGCAAAGATAAAACCGGCTCATTGGGAATTCAAAGAACGGATTTCAATTTCCGGACTCACAATTATGTAAAGAGCTTGGGTGCTTAACAGCGATTGGTGGGCTTCAGTCACTGTCTATACTTTTATCGAACATACACACAATAAGAACTGACTGCATCGATATAAAATGCCAAAATGTTCGTTTCGCCGGGGCTGCGTAAACTAAGCAGATTTCTCACATACTGGTAAAACACACTACGGATCTTATCTCACCATATCTTCTATTATTCTAAAAAAAAATAAAACGAATAGCAGTGGGAGTTGACTGAAGAATAACTGCCTTAGCTTTACGAAAAAAGGTGTAAATACGATAAAATTATACCAAACCTAATTGGATACGCCAAATAGTCTTTTTCTATAAACAATATTCAACAGATTTCCCTTAAGCTATTGAGGCCGTACTCATGACGCAACTTTCGAAAGATTTCCTCAAATGTCCATTGATCCTAGAAGATGACGAAAATGAGGTCCGTTCAAAATTATATTTCTATATATATATATATATATATATATATATATATATTCGTATGTTACCGCTTTAGCGGTGGCAATTATTGTTTGATCGTTACCAAACTCAATATTTAGACGTTGTATGTAAAAATAAAGATCAACTTGTTAATGGCTGAAATCGAAATGGGTTTAGAAGGAGAGAATTTCGAAACTTCGAAATATCTCCGTTACCATACGTCGCGTCAAAAAATTATATAGAGCCAATCTTTATTGCAAATTAAATTAAAACTATAAATATTGTTTTGTTCTATACATTTATTCTCTATCTTGAATACTTACCGAGATATTTGCATTTTTATTAATTGTGGGCCGTAAATGTTCGGCTCTCGTATCGAGATTTCTCTATTGTATAACTTCACATGGGAAATCTGCTTAGTTTACGCAGCCCCTGCGTGACGGACTTTTATATATGTGTATATATTTGTGTGTGTGTGTGTGTGTGTGTGTGTGTGTGTGTGTGTGTCATTTTCGCCATCTTCTAGGTAGAATCGATGGGCATTTTAGGAAATGTTTCTAAACTCCCCACCCCCTGAGTAGAGCCTAAACAGCTGATTTCCCTTAAGACAAATGTGCAAAAAAAACGATACTTATATATAAAAGAAAATAGCCTTGGAGGGTATGAGTAAGGGGGAGGAATAAATGCTGAGACACTATAGGGTTCGTTAGGAGATAGAGAGAGTGTATTAGGGGCGTGTTGTATGTTGTATGTGTGTTGGATAGTGTTGTATGTGTGAGGGGTAGTTAGGGCCAGCTATTAGAGAGCCACAACCACCTGGGTCCTTCTCCCTCTCTCCCTTCCTCGTCTCAGATATTCAACACGGTTCGTCTCCTGGGACCAAACACCCCAAACAACACCTACTATCAATGGCATTTATGTTTGTGTCTATATCGTACCTAACATTTGCGATGGTCCACTTATCAGTAATATCAATGTACAGGTACACAGATTTGCAGCCATGATTTTGTTCAACTTCTGCTGAACTTCAACAGTCAAAACTTTAAAGTTCAATGAGAACAATATTCGGCATTTAAGCTTCAAATAAAGCGCTTCATAACATAATAGAATATTGAAAATATGAGATGAGTAGGAGTGGAGCTTTACTGAAGACCGAAAACTAAAAAATGCAAATATCTCAGTAAATAATTAAGATAATGAAAAAATGTACATAACAACATTTATAGAACATTAAATTTGGAATAAGATTGGTTCTATACAACTTTACGATTCGACGCATAATAATGGAGATTTTAAGAATTTTCGAAATTCTCCCCCTCTTGTACTCGCTTCGGCGGTACATATACTAAATCGAAATTCTCCCCCTCTAAACCCCCTTAATTATTTTCAGTAAGATTGATTCTGTACAATATTTCAATCCGACGTATAGTAACGGAGATATTTCGAATTTTTCCTCCCCTCTAAACCCTCCCTCCCCCTTGTCCGATTTCAGCCATTAACGAACTTGATCTTTCTTTTTGTATAAAACCATTATATATGAAGTTGGAGGGCTCAGGTTAGCCATGCGAGTTAAAGCGTTGACCTTTATCTCACATGGTAAACCTAGAGTGGCGAGTTCAATTCCGGCCTGGACAAAGGAAATTGTTTAGTGACGAAATTCATTAAATAACGTCCTAAAATCCCACCCTGGCTAGAAAAGGGTGGTAATCTGTAGATAACCCGTCCCAATTAGCCTAAGTTGCAAAAAAGTGGACGTTAATAAATAATAATATATCAAGTTTGGTAACGATAAGACAAAAATTGCGACCACTATAGCTGGAACTGACAAATACATATATATATATACAGTTTTGAACGGACCTCATTTTCGTCATCTCTTGGGTAGGATCGATGGGCATTTGAAAAATCGCTTCATGAGTACAACCTCAATAGCTGATTTCCCTTAAGGGAAATCTGCTGAAACGTTTTTATTTAAGAGGTCCCTATTTTCCCAAACATGCCTAAAGCGTTTCGAGCTTGTGCTCATTTTCTAGAGGTAAAGTTCACGTTTTAAAAGATATTATTTACAATTAATTAATTTCATAATTCTATACGGGCCCAGTGAGTTAAGACGTTGGTCTTCAACTCACATGTTAAGCTTGGAGTGGCGATTTATATTCCCGACAGGGCAATAGAAATTTATAATTTAATTAATTTATAAAACCTTTAGCCCCCTCCCGGCTAGAAAAGGATGTTAATAAATAACAAAATAATTCTTAGTGGACACACGAGCACACACACACACACACACACACACACACATACATATTTCAAACAAACTTAATACAACAATGTACTTGTTGTATCATTGACTTAAATTACATGCTTAACAATATTCCCATCTTGAATTACATTTGTAACAATACTACACATTCTATATTATCCAAATAAGTTATTTTGTAGTTGTTAAAGCGTTGCCTTTAATCTCACATGGTAAACCTAGAGTGGCGAGATCGACTCCCGCCTGTACAAAGGAATTTATTTAGCGACGGAATTCATTAAGGAAAATCTTGTGGACCATCCTGGCTAGAAAAGGGAGGTATCCCGTAGATATCCCGTCCCAATTAGCCTAGTTGCAAAAAATGGACGTTAATAAATAACTTTAATATTTTGATGTTCTTTACTATAAATTAATCATATGTTTGCAAAATAATATTTGGCACTAAAATTGCTCACTTTGAATTTACTAAATGGTATATTTCATATTTAAAATTTGTAAGGGTGTGAAACATTTTATAAGCAGGGTCATTGCATAATATATACACATATACGGAGGATTTTTATGTATATTACAAATCACATGTCATTCGCATAAACATTTCACCGAGATACATAAATTTATCTTTGACAACTGTATGGTCATTAAGAAAGAAAAAAAACAAGTGGAAAATATTCATATACTTAAAAATACGAAAAAAGTAGATCATAAAAAAAGGGAAATTCGAATTATATATACTTCAATATAATGAGCTTTGATGATCTGTTCTAAATAATCGATCTTTAGTTTTGACCTTGCTGTATCCAGAAATATTTGTATTTTTAGTATTTATCATCTATTTCCACTGCTAGTCATCTCGTGTTAATACTAAGTTGATAAGTTGATGCCATGAAACGTTGTATTTCCAAGCATAAATATAAAATATTGATAGCGCTTCAATATACATCCTGTACTTTTCAGTCATTATACATATGTATTTTCAATTGTCATATATATTGTTAAAGAAAGTAGGTGCTCAAGCATATAGACAAAGCTTTTCAAGTCTTTTTTACGAAGGAATGTAACCAAACACATAAAAATGTGATTAAAGACATATGATTGTGTTGATATGAAACTACGTTCCTCAACAGTAAAGGCAGACCAAGTGATTAATTCGAATGGCTAAACGCAATTAAAAAAGATTCACCGACATTAGTACATGGTGGTACGACAACACTTCATCAAGATGGGACAGGGCAATGTCAAGGGGCACGTGCGAGCAGGTAAAGGAGCGCATATGCGCCGAGCCGACTCACGCAAATAATATATCTTGCGCATCCCAGATACACTCGGAGATTAGTCGGTTATTTATGGTTTTCAATTAGCCCCACCCTCGTCTTTGGGGCCGTTCATTCTTTCTCCGGGCACCTCCCATCCATCGGAGAGCATTCTCCCGAAGAGGGTCTGAGAGGGTTTTTGAAACGTCGAAGGGGGTTATTGAAACTCACCCCCCGCAGGTCGTGCGTGTGTTGCCTCAGATGAAAAATCGCCCGCCCTCTGACGTGGAAGGGTTGGCTAGATTTATAGCCGGCAATATTGGAGTCTGAGAATAATTAGTCAAACGGGACATGGGCGTATCTACTACAAGCAAGGGCCAAACCCTTCAAGTGGTCGCGCAGCTCGCAAATGCAAATCGTTTGTGTGTTAAAATGAATTGTTTCAAAGAGACACACCACTAACAAAGGGTAGCATACATTCAAAGGTAGACAATCCTTCATCAATTCTGTCATTATTGTTATTCACAAAACATTTGTGTAGTAAATTCACGCCTTTCACGGCCGCTGCTGTGTTTATTTTCTAAACAGTTCCTGATAACATCCGGTCAAAGGAAACCCTGTAGCCTCCCTTCCATTGTGTTAGCAGATTTAGATGAAGGAAAATCAACTATAGAGGTTGTAGTATTGGCGTGATTAATCAGAAATTACCATCGCTATCCTAACCTGGAGATGATGTCTCCCTTAAGGGAAATCTGCTAAAATAGCTTCTGCAGCACCTGTGACAGTGGCTTTGTCTACTCTGAACAGACTATGGGTGAAAGAAAACGGAACCAACGGACTAGAGATGACAAAAAATATGTCCCCAGATGCGAGAGGTCCCTCGCAGGTCAGATTGAGAGGCAAGATGGTGGGTGCCTGAGGCATGCTGGGATCTCATTCGTAGGCAGGTACCAGGAGTGTCAGGATCTGGGAGGAGATGGCACATGGGAACAATCTCAGCGGCAGTTGTTGGCACTTCTGCCTAAGGAGTCGGTACCTCTGCATGAGGAAACGGTACCTCTGCATGAGGAGACGCTACTTCCGATTGTGGAGAAGCTACTTGAACTTGAGGAGTATGGACCTATGCTTGAGATGCCTGCACGTCCACTGGAGGAGTCTGGACCTATGCTCCTGTAGTCGGGATCCGTGCTTGAGGAGTAGTTACGTCTGCTTGAGGAATAAGTACGCCAGCTTGAGGAGTAGTTACGTCAGCTTGAGGAATACGTACATCAGCTTGAGTAGACGACTCCTCTGCTTGAGGAGTCCGTACCTCAGGTTGCCGGAATGTGATCTACTACATCCTCAAATCTGCACTAGGCTCAATAAATGTGGAGGATGCAAAGCAAAGAAAAAGGATCTTTGCGCAGCCAAGTCAAGTACGTAAACACTCAATCTCTTTTCTCTATTTGCCTCTACCTTTTAAACTTCTGGTCTCTGCGCATTACTCTTTGTTACTTGAAACAGTTTATCATCCTCATTATCATTAATATTAACTTTCGTCGTCACTTTAAGTTTATAATGTCAAATGGTCTTATAATTAATTTACTACAAATTTTTAAACAAAATGTTATTTATTAACGTAAGTGAACTCAATTTCCAATATTATTATTATTCATTGAGGTCCTCTTTTAGCAGATTTCTCATAGGGGGCGTCGTACTCGATGACGCGAAAATGAGGTCCCTTCAAAAGTATACACACATATATATATGCCTGTTAACGATCTGGTGGTCAAAATTTTGGTTTCATCGTTACCAAACTCGATATTTAAACGTTTTATGTAAAAAGAATGATCAAGTTCGTTAATGGCTAAAATTGAACTAGTTTAGAGAGGGTGAGGGTTAGAGGGGGGGGGTCCGTTCAAAATTATATATATGTATAGTATTTATATATATAATATGTTGTGTGATGACATCAAAAATAAAGATTATTTGCTCTTATTTCTAAAATGTTTATTTTTTCCATATTTAACAGATTCAGTCAACACTGAAGACCTTATTTCTTATTGTCTGAAATTTATCATGACATAGTGGGGGTATAGAGGGAGGAATTAGAAATTTCAAAATATTTCCGATGTGATGAGCGGGATTCTTATTAAGCTATTGATGAACTACAATCTTTGTTCTGTGCATTTTTTCGTTACTCAAACATTAAGTGAGTTATTCGTAATTTATTGTTTTCACCCTTCAGTAACCCCCACCCCTCGCCTTCTAATCATCTGTATTTTTACATAGAAATCGTGAATATGTGGTGATATGAGATCACAAGTACTTTATACTAGCTAAAATCTGCTTAGTTAAGGAAGCACCTGCTTGACGGGGTTTTATGTATATGTTTCTAGCACATGCTACTAAATGTTTCTATTATTATGATTTCTTGTCATTTCGACAAATTAGTACTTCCCCCACTAAATTAAGTACTTGCTTTAAAATTACTCCTTGGCCTTTGGGAGAGCAGGTTTTAAAGCGAAGTTTCAAAACTTCCAAAGAGATTTCAGAGCTGATGCATGACTCTAACCTTGCATGACAACAACTTTCAAACAGAAGTTTATAAGCAACCTGTAAGTAGTATTACTCAGATATTCCTGAACTTTTTGAAGTCATGCATGACTCCTTAACCTGTTCCTTGATAATACCAGGTTTTTCGAATTACATTAATTTATTCTGAGGCGCTTTAAAGGCTCAGGATGGCCCTTTTTTTCTCTTCATAGTAAACCTAAGAGAAGTTATTTATTTGATACATATTCTAATGCCACATGGCATATTACATGTATGATTATGTTTAAATACATTTTTATTTTACAATATATACACGTTAATCAACTATCTACTCAAATATAATAAATAAAAAAAATAATAATAAATAAAATATTAAAATAAGTAAGATAATTACAAATAATATTAATAAATGATATGAAAAAATAAATAAATAAAATAAGAACAAAATAACAATTCAATTAAAGTTAAACTTAACCGATGTTTAATTTGCGAGTGTATGTAAGGTAAATATATTGAATTATAATTCCCATTCCTCACAATCATCTTTACATTCTAATGTACATTTGTAACATCCATATCTATACTTTTAATAAATTTTATAAGTTATCATATTATAGTTGTTAAATATAATATGAGATGGTTCAGGTTGGCCATATGGGCTAAAGCGTTGGCCTAGAGTGGTAAGTTCGATTGCAACCTGGAAAATAGGAATTTATTTAGTGACGAATTCATTAAATAAAATGTTTAGTCTCCCCAGCCCCCTCCCCCTCCAGCTAGAAAAGAGTGGGTAACAGTAGCTAACCTGTCCTTATTAGCTAAAGTAGCCGAAAGAGGACGTTAATAAATAATAATGTTGGAAATTTATACTAAAGCGATTTTCCCTTATGTGTTCTTTTTATTTGGATTTTTTGTTGTATACCTAGTCTAATTTAATTTTCTTCTATTTTAATTTTAGACGGACCATCTGAAAGGGGAAACAAAAAAAAGTCAGTATTTTTTGAGAAAGTGAGCATGTGATTGGATTCATGTCGTGGCTTTATCTTCTCCTATACTGAACTATGTAGAATACTTCTGAGGAACATAATATAAAAGTGAATATAATATAAAATCAATAAATCATTAAAATATACAGATCAAAACAATTATTAATGCTTCACTTTCTCCAATGGAGTAAAATTACTGGAATACTAAAATTAAGAAAAATCAAAATTTCTCTAATTTTTTTAACCATATATATATATATATATATATATTAATTGGATTGATTTTTTTTTGTTATTTGTGTCACATTTAAGGTGGTTTTTAGTTGTAATTTGATGTATTCTGAGACTTATTTGTGAATTTTCGCCCAATCATAAAAACGTATTTTCTTTTATAGATATAGATACCTTTAGATTAGTAGTAGTAGTGATTTTTAATGTGCCTTTTGAGTTTATAAATGTATTGCAGGATGTGCAAAATACTAACGTGTAGAGCTAAAAATTCAATTACATGGGGAAATGGCCTATTTCAAGGCATCTGAGTTTGGAATCTCAATATTGGTAGTAATAATGATAATAATAATGGAGGTGTTAATCAATTCTCAGGAGTTAATTACTAACAAATCAATTACAATATGACCATTGATTATCCACGAACTCGCGATTAATTGATTATTAATAGCTTACAATATAAAATTGAATCACCTTCTAAGTTTTTACATTTCAGGAATTGTTAGTTAAGTGTTATTACACAGTTGATACTGAAAGCCAAATATAAAACTTGTGCATGCTACTGTGTGAGCTGTTTTGCAAAATATATTTTGTCAGATTATTTTATTTTGTCAAATCATATTGATTCAATTATTATTATATTTTCTTAAATTACGTTCTATTTCTTCACTTGCCTCAACTCAGTTAGGACAGATTTGTATGACATTAGTCAGTCTTGGACCCTACTGAGGGACGAATCTCTAACCATTTTGATTGAACTTGGTTGGAGCCCTGTCATTAATAAATCTTTATTGTTAGTTAATCTCACGGGGTGTAAAATGATATACCACTGTCATGTAATTGTGGATCATTCTCAGTGAATCTATGAACTTTCCAATTAGCTGAGCTATGACAAGCAGCAGAGGTGGGCAAAATGTAACGTTAACTACCTACTAACTGCTAACTACAACTACTTTGGTTTGACTGTAGCTAAAACTACTAATTGCATTTGTAGTTACTATTCAAAAGTCGGCAACTACATTTTTGTAATTAGTAGTTAGTAGTTAAATACTATTAACTACAAGTTAAAAATGTCCGTCACGCAGGGGCTGGGTAAACTAAGCAGATTTCCCATGTGAAGTTTTACAATAGAGAAATCCGCCTAATAACAACAGTAGTAGTAAGGAATCTCTAAACCTATTCACGAGGGACAAATAGTTACCGAAACGGCCCGCACTAGCTCTCAGCGGAGAGTCCCAAACATAGCCGACTCCTGCCGACCACACACATGCATACAAATGCAAATATCTTGGTTAATATTCAAGATACAGAATAAAGGTATAAAACAATATTTATAGTAAATTTAATTTGCAATAAGATTGATTCTATACAATGTTTCGATCCGACGCATAATAATGGAGATATATCGAATTTTCAAAAATCCTCACCTCTAAACCCCCCCTCCCACTGGTCCGATTTCAGCCATAAACGAACTTGATCTGTCTTTTTACGTAAAACGCTTAAATATAAAGTTTGGTAACGATAAATAAAAAATTGCGACCACAGACAAATATATATATAATTTTGAACGGACCTCATTTTCGTCATCTCCTGGATAGGATCGATGGGCACTTGAGGAAATTCTTCAAAACTCGCGTCATGAGTACGACCTCAATAGCAGATTTCCCTTAAGGGAAATCTGCTAAAAGGAGACGTTTTTAACTTCTAACTTCAAATGTAATTTGTTATTGCGGTTATTTAACTTTTACCTACTGATGAATGTGAAAGTACTTCGTGATATTACTTGGTCGGCCTTATTGAGGTATTGTAACCATTTGAAAGGGGAAGAGAATGATTTTTATAAAGAATTTTTTGTCTAAAATACCAGTATAAGAAAATAATCAGAAAACCTTCTTAGTTAAGTTACTGTTTGAGCTAACTACGAATTAGCAGTTTGTAGTTGAAAATATTGCCTATATCTTTTAACAAGAAGTTAAGTTAGGTAACTATTTCTAATCTAGTTAGAATAAATGTCCGTCACGCAGGGGCTGCGTAAAATAAGCAGATTTCCCAAGTGAAGTTTTACAATAGAGAAATTTCACGAGAGTGGATCAGTTAAGGAAACGGCCGAACTAGCTTTTGGCAGGAAAGTCACCTGTCCGTTAGCCGCCCAGATTTAATAAAAATACAAATATCTCGGTTAATATTCAAGATAGAGAATAAATGTATATATCAATATTAATAGTAAATTTAATATGCAATATGATTGATTCTGTACAATTTTTCTATCCGACGTATAGTAACGGAGATATTTTGAATTTTTGAAAATCCTCCCCTCTAAACCCCTCCCCTCCCACTGGTCCGATTTCAGCCGTTAACGAACTTGATCTTTGTTTTTACATAAAACGATTAAATACCGACTTTGGTAACGATCAAACAAAAATTGCGACCGCTATTTAATTACATAATTAAATAATATTTACTACAAACTAATTGAGTTTGACATAATACATTTACTTATTTCACTATTAAAGTTATCTAGAATTTCACAATTTTTAATATTCTTTTATTTTGTTAAATTATTTTCCTGGAGCGTATATTAAATTTACTTGATTTTTAAAATAATAATAATATTAAGCAAAAGAAAAGGTTCATTTGCTGAACCTCTGTCAATCAATGAATGTTAGTTAATCTAAATGAATTTTCATTGATGACAAGTTTTTATTTGCAATTATGGAACGGTTTAGAAATTGATTTTATTATGAGAGACTATGACATTGAGTAGCAACAATTAATATTTAAGAAATTCATTTTGAAACTTAAAAGAATTGTGATAAATGAAGTAAAATATTAAAATACCTACTACATTTCGTATAAAAGCCATAAGTAACTCGTCTCTTGTACTTTATGAGCTGTTTTCTATACTGCTCAAAAGTGAATAGGGATATTGGTTATTTTTTCTTATCCTATTAATTTTAATTAAATCGATCTTAATTAAATTTCTTTTTTATGGGGGAAAAAGACAATAATTTATAATAAATATTAGTGATATTTATAATAAAAAAAAAAAAAATATGCTAGGCCCCATACATACCACAAAACAGCCAATATCCCTATTCATTTTTGAGCAGTTTATATACGATATTTTAGTATACTAAATCGGAGTGAACTAATTATTATATTTCCTTTTTGCTTATTAGAAAGCTGCGTAATGAAAAGCTAAAGTGTTGTTTACATAACTGCTTAAATGCCTTAAGGGAAATCAGCTATTGAGGTCGTACTCATGAAGCGATTTTCAAAAAACGTCTTCAAATGTCCATCAATCCTAACCGGGAGAAGACGAAAATGAGGTCCTTTCAAAATTATATATATATATATATATATATATATCTGTTAACGCTCTAGCAGTCGTAATTTTTTCATTGGTCGTTGCCAAACTCCATTTATAACCGTTTTAAGCAAAAAGAAAGATCAAGTTCCTTAATGGCTGAAATCAGACTAGTAGGCGGAGGGGTCAAGAGGAGAGATTTTTGAAAATTTGAAACACATCAGTTACTATCCGTCGGATCGAAAACTTGTATAGAGACACTCTTATTCCAAATTAAATGTACTATAAATATTGCTATATACATTTATTCTCTAACTAGAATATTAACCAAGATATTTGCATTTTTCATATTTGGCAATTGCCGCCTCTGTTCGTGTGATTCCGCTGAAAGTTAGTTCGGCCTTTTCCGTAACTGTTCAGCTCTAGTGAAATTGTTGTAGAGACTGGTGTTAGCTTCTACTTTTGGAGATATATGCAAATAAGTTCTGTTGACCCCCTCCCCCCTCCTTCTTTTTTTCAGGGACTATTAAAATTGAGTGTTTGAGATAAAAATCATTCTGATTCATTATAAATTATAGTGTTATATATAAAATGTAGTATTCAATAACATTGATCTACTATATTCAGATATATTTCAGTAACTGTTTTTCTTTCCGGAGAAAAATATGTCTATCTATCTGTTCAGGTCTGAGTGTTTGGCAGACCTATTTGTTTACAATTCCCGTTTGAATTTATTCACGGTGGTGTTCTGTTACCAGTATGCAGATTTCTCTATTGTAAAACTTCACAGGGGAAATCTGCTTAGTTTACGCAGCCCCTGCGTGACGGTCTTTTACTTTTACAATTAGTACAGCTAATGAAATAAAAAAAAAAGTATATATTAGGACCATGAAATTCTTATAATTTTTCTGTATAGTATTATGATTAGTTCATAATGTGTATTTTTTATCTTTTTAAGAAATAAGTTAGATTTAAGTATGTTATCCGTTACTACCACAAATGTGGAATATGAACGTCATGCAGTTTCCTTATTTTCGATCCACTATTGATCAGATGACACAAAACATTAAGCCTGGACAAAGAGCCGAGCTTGTGCAAATGGTTTTCTACTCATGTGTGCAACACATTTAGAGCTATAGCAATCTCTCGCACTCATTTGGCCGGATTTCGATCAACAATGGCCTGAACATTGCACGTTTTAATTTCATGTGGGCAACCAGACCGTTGAGTATCATTGATGTCAACATTTTCTGAATGTAATTTGGCAAACCAATTTTCAAGGCATCATACTCATAAACACTGCAAATATTTCTACGAGCTTCTGCAGGACTCTTACCTTTGTTTAAAATAATACAGTAAAAAATGCCGATAATGAATAACTTTTTCCTCCATATTCAGAGTACAATAGCAAACAAAATACTTAGCTAATTACAATAGATATAGTTGTTGACATATTACAAACAGGATAAACAATCCACCTTAGGGATTAATTCATCTGATAAGAAGTGTATCAAAGTGACATGAAAATAAACAGGAAAACCGAAAGGACTTGTTCGCCAACCCAATACAAGAAAGATTAGGCCTTACTAACCATGGCTAACCAGAGCTCCTATTTTAAACAGCTATAAATTGTATAATACTTTTTGTCATGAAATATTGTACGTATTCATAAACGTGATAAACGCATAATTCTGTTGATTGCCAACAATTTTGTAGTAGGTGAGTTTTGCTATATTCTAAAAACAATTAAATGACTCTCAGAATTCAACTGTTAATGTTTTATTACTTCAACGTTAACTTTTAAGGATATACTTTAAGTCTGCCATTTTTTGATATTATTATTTCCAATTTTATGATTTTTTGTTTTCAAAATTTTTAATCATTAAATTTCCAGTGTGTTTTATATTTATCAGAGAATCATTTGAGCAACACAAAGCTTTGTAAACATTTCAACAAACTGGTGTAAAAAACGTTCAAATGAAAGAAAGTTCTTGTAGTTTACTGATTTTTATTGCTATTAATCCTTTTAAGAATTTATTTTATTGAACTCAATAATTTATTATTGACTTTTATTTAATTTAAAATACTCACTTGTTAAAGTAGACAACATTACTGTTTCTCTCGGGGTCGGCTACGTATTAGCGGGAAAGTTTAAAGTCTCAATGTTTCATGGTGATAATAATTTGCGTGTTACATAAATATTTTTAATGAGGTCCTCGATTATATTGTATAGCATAAGAGGGATTGATTGATAACTTCTTACCTGTATAATAAATTATATCAAGGCAGGAATATTGTGGATGTGCAGGTTTTCGTCCAAAAAAACCTTGAAAAATTTCATAATAAATTCCATTAAGTTCTATAAACCAGTGTTTTTTTTTTATTTTCGTACATTTTACGTATGTCTACATTATTATATTAGAGCAACTATTTTGGTAATACATTTATGATTTTTAATCAGAATTAATTACGTTAAGGGATAAGGAGAATGGAATAATAAGAAATTGTATTTCTAGACTACTTTAGTGAGATATCTTATTTCACAGCAGTGTTGTTGGAAGTGAAGTATAGTGTGTACTTGGAGAGAGAGAAAAAGACGTCCAATTCTTCACAAATGTTTATTTCGGAGCTAAGCGCTTTCGAAGACTATTACCTCCATCTTCAGAGCTACTTGCATGCGCTCAGAGGGAAAGACGGCAAGTGACTTAGCTTTGAAATAAAAATTTGTGAAGAATTGGACCTCTTTTTCTCTCTCAAAGTAAATATCTTACTAATGTTTATGGTATATCTGAAGATTAACTAGCTCTTAAGTCTATTGTAAATAATATGCACAGTTATGCATAATAACAATAAGTTATGGGTTTATTATTAATTAAGGCAAGGAACAAATGTGCTATAATAAGACAGATGATTAACAACAAATGAATGAAGTTTTTCATTTTTCTTTGTAAATATTAATTATATTTTTAGTGTTATCTATATACTTTAAAGTTATTTTTTAATATAAATGTATTTGGTTAATCACAAAACGTTTTTATGGCTCCTCACAATTTTATTTCTTATAAACGCTGAGCGCTTTCGGGGACTAAATCCCCATCCTCAGAGCTACAAAACAATGTAACACCATAATTAGGAGGCTCACCATCAGCTAAAAATAAATATGTGGAATAAACGTATTTTTTGAGCTATAACTGATTTTGAGTGAGCATTATTTAACAGATAGGCTGGATTGAATTGTCTTTTTCAAACATTCCTACATAACTACTATTTACGCGGTTTTCCAAGAAAATATAATATTCTTAAGGTGTATAATATAACTTTACGATATCAAGAAACATAATACAAAAATTCACGTAATATTTGTTGAATATCATCAAAGTGGTTTTCAGAAATAACTGTACTTCAACCAAATATTATCATGGAAATATAGAAGGAAGTTTTCAGTTGCCTCTAAATGAATTTTATTTTGGTTAACTAACTATTATAATAATTATTTTATTAATTGAATTATTTTATTACTTCAATTGTATTATTAATTGAATTATTTTATTTTTTTCAGTTATTTTATTAATTGGATAGTTTTATTGATTCGAATATTTTATTAATTTTATTTCGATAATTCCATTATTCTATTAATTGAATTATTTTATTAATTGAATTATTTTAATCTTTCAGTTATTTAATTAATTGGATAGTTTTATCGATTCGATTATTTTATTAATTTGATTATTTCGATAATTCGATTATTCTATTAATTGAATTATTTTATTAATTGAATTATTTTAACCTTTCAGTTATTTAATTAATTGGATAGTTTCATCGATTCGATTATTTTATTAATTTGATTATTCCGATAATTCGATTATTCTATTAATTGAATTATTTTATTTATTGAATTATTTTATTAATTCCGTTATTTTATTAATTCAATTGCCTTTTTACGGTCTAAATATTATCCTGGGCGCATGTCGCTACTTTGTATCTAATTAGGAGTTTTAAAATCACATCATCGCATATAATAATTTAAAGTGCATCGCGCTGAGGCTGCGTAAACTAAGCAGATTTCCCATTAGCTAGTAAGACACACTGGTCTCACGGACTATTCTGACTGAAAACAAAAAGTACGAATTAGTTGCTTAATATTTGAGTTACAAAAAAATAAAAATTGGCATAGATCAAAAATTATAGAGCATCAATAGTTTAACAAGATTGGTTCTATAACATTTTAACACCCAACTCATAATGACGGAGATATTTTGAATTTTCTAATTCCCCTCCTTCTAAACCTTCTGGTCCGATTTCATCCAATAATATCAAATATGATCTTTAGTGTTGTTTGAAACGGTCAAATCACCGTTATCATCATGCCACAACGAATTTACATCTCGCATAATTAAAGGTCTCTTGAAAATAATATTTGATATTTAAGTTTAGAATACATGACAGCTTATTGTTAATATGACATGACTATGAGGGGGAGGGGGTTTACTGAATTCGGAAAATTAAAAGTCCGTCATGCTGGGGCTGCGTAAACTAAGCAGATTTCCCATGTGAAGTTTAGTAATAGAGAAATCTGCATACTGGTAACACAACACCACCATGAGTAAATACAAACGGTAATGAGAAATCTTTCTGTTAATTTTAATAAATTCCCAACTGGAACGGCTTCTGAATTGTAAGAATAATTTATATTTTAATAACTCAAATTTTAGTATTCCAAGAACTAAAGAAGGGGGGGGGGTGTACAGAACGTATTTGCATAAATCTCACAAATTAACGAAAGTAAGGTAAGGTTAGAAACTGCAGGTAAGTTAGAAGAAGCTTCCACTAGAACCGAACACTTACGAAAACGGCAGAACGATACCCGGCCACGTGTCCCACGATATTCATAAAATGCAAATATCTCCGTTAATATTCAAGATAGAGAATAAATGTATATAACAATATTTATAGTAAATTTAATTTGAAATAATATTGGTTCTATACAATATTTCGATCCGATGCATAATAACGGAGATATTTCGAATTTTCGAAAATCCCCTTCTAACCCCCCCCCCTCCCTCAGGTCCGATTTCAGCCATTAACGATCTTTCTTTTCGTATAAAACGAATATATATTAAGTTTGATAACGATAAAAAAAAAATTGCGGTAACAGACTTATATATATATATATATATATATATATATATATATATATATATATATATATATATATATATATACAGTTTTGAACGGACCTCATTTTCGTCATCTCCTGGGTAGGATCGATGGACATTTGAAGAAAAATGTCGAAAATCACGTCGTGAGTATAACCTCAATAGCTGATTTCCCTCAAGGGAAATCTGCTAAAACTGGAACTATCTCGGTTGATATTTATATTAGGGAAAATATGTAGAAATAGTATACTATATAAGCAGGTGGATTTAATGGCAATTAAAATTACAATAAGTTTAGTTCTAAACAAGTTTTAGACCCCACGAATAATAACGGAGATATTTTGAATTTTCGTGTTCTGGTTTAGAGAATTAGTCCATGATAGTTTGCGTTATTAAATTAATGCTTTTAATAATCATTTGAAGTATCTATGATAAGTAAAACAGCTGATGAAGTAGCAAACATGCTGATAGTGCTAAATCAATTATTTACATGGCAAGTAGGTATATGTTAAGTAGCTTCTCAACTGCCTTCCAGGCTGAGTCTTTAATTGGAAAACAATATTATTATTAAAATGAGTCTGATGAAAATATAGAACAAAACAAGGATTTATATTTGATCATAAATAGGTCTAGCTTAGTTTTAGCAGATTTCCCTTATGGGAAATAAGCTACAGAGGTTGTACTCATGACGCGATTATCGAACTATGTCTTCAAATGTCCTTCGATCCCACCTAGTGGATGACGAAAATGAGGTCCATTGAAAATTGTGTATGTGTGTATGTATGTATGTATGTATATATATATATATATATATATATATATATATATATATATATATATATATTTGTATATATATTTGTCTGTTACCGCTCTAGCGGTCGCAATTATTGTTTAATCCTTACCAAACTTCATATTTAAGCGTTTTATGTAAAAAAAAAAAGATCAAGTTCGTTAACGGCTGAAATCGGACCAGTGGGAGGGGGGGTTTAGAGGGGAGGATTTTCGAAAATTCGAAATATCTCCGTTACTATACTTCGGATAGAAAAATTATACAGAATCAATCTTATTAAAAATTAAATTTACTATAAATATTGTTATATACATATATTCTCTATCTTGAATATTAACCGAGATATTTGCATTTTTCAGTTTTCACCAAACCGCCACTTCTACTCATGTTACGTAAACAATACTCTGATACATAATAAATCACATTATTGGAAGTTTAAATACCAAAAATGTAAATGCAAATATGTACTGGTGACTCCCCCCCCCCTATCTTAAAGTTTTGGACTACTAAAATTTTATTGATTGAGATAACAATTATTCTGACTCATTATTAATTACAGTACTAGATATAGTAAATAGTTCTCAATAAAATTAATGTGTTATATTCTGATATATTTCAGTAATTGTTTTTCTTTCCGGTGTGAGGCGGGACCCGTTTGTTTACATTTCTAACCTAACGCTTCCTGTCAGCAGGCTATTGAAATTGGATGAAACATTTCTTATTTCCGTTTGTATTTATTCACGGTGTTGTGTTAGCAGTATGTATATTTATCTATTACTAAACTTCACGAGAGAAATCTGCTTAGCTTACGCAGCCCCTGCGTGACGGACTTTTTTGTTGTCATTTGCAACCATTTTTGCATATAATTCGCTTTATTTTGCTATTGACTTTATAACATAATTCAGTTAACTAGTAATATTTTGTTTTCGGAAATAGTTATTGTTGTTTTAAACCTGAAAAATAACTGGCAAATTTTGATTTTCTTGTCCTAATTCATTATGTTCTATGATGGATTTTTTTGTTCATTGTGATGAAGTCAAAAGAAGAGTTCATTATTCATTTCTTATATAGATTAGAATAAATTCATTATTAATCAAACTCTTTACCCTACAAGGAACAATATTACAATAACTAATGTTCTAAATTACATATCTTATATTTAAAAATAAATGTTTATAGAATCGCAAACGGTTGAACCGAATTTTATGAAACTTGGTATATATATTACTACTAAAACAGGTTAGGTTTCTGGCTGTATTAATATTCTCTGAGACGAACTGGAGTGGGGGTTATAAGGGAGGTCTGAAATTAAACATAGCGATATTTCGTCTCCTATTGGTTTTTCGGCAACTATGCACTTAACAAAAGTTGTTTATTTTGTTATTTAGAGTATCTTTTGTAATATACTCTTTTGTCGTATACCGAAGTATATATGAGTTATACGCTAAAAACAATAGTGGGAGTCAACAATTTTATAAGGCACAAAAGACTCAACCGAATTAAACGAAACTTCGTGTGTGATGTGATATTAACATCTCCCTGATTATAAGCTATATTCAAATTTCGAGATACGAGCAGGAGTGGGGGTTATAAGGGAGGTCTGAAATTCAAAATAGCGATATTTCGTTTCTCATTGGGTTTTCGGCAATTATGCACATAACAAAAGCTGTTTATTTTTTTTATTTGAAGTAACTTTTGATATATGAACTTTTTCGGTATAATGAAGTATAAATGAGGTATACACGAAAAACTATAGAAGGGGGTCAGCAATGTTATTGGACACGAAAGATTAAATCGAAATCAACGAAACTCCGTATTTTTGACAATGATAATATCATTATCATCTATGATTATGTTATATATAAAAAAAGATACATGCACTGGAAACGGGTAATATAAAAATATTCTATATTTTGTAGAATTAAGCACATAACAAATACTTTTATTATTAACATATCCCCAGCACTCCGGACTCCGGTGTAAATCCTAAGCATTGAGACTGGAAAATGTAAAATATTGTACAAAATAAAGCTCAAAAAAATACCATCACCACTCAGCCTCAAATGATTACCCGGGCGAAGCCGGGCACCTTAGATAGTTAACTAAAGAAATTTATTACTTTTAAAAAATATTTAGATTATAAGCTTTCTTTAAATTGTATTAGTAAAAGGTGGCATGTTTTTAAGAAGTACATTTTTCTTGTAAAGCCAAAGCAGCAAGCTTTGTCCTAAATTTTGAATGAATTAAAATAGTGTATAAAGTCAAATAATTAGAAACTGATTTATTGTAGTACTTACTTAATAATTTACGTTTTCTAACTTTCATATCGGTTTTTAAGGGCTTTTTTTGTTATGTGTGTCTATTTTCATTTTTACAGATGTGGGAATGGATATATTTTTTCGAAGTGTAATTTGCATTTTACAACTTTAAAAAAATTGAAAATGTTGATTAATTTAACATTATATGTAGTTTTCAGTGCTTTAAACATTTTTTAGCCTTGCATAAAAAATGGAATTAATAAATTTCGCTGTTTTTTTTTTTTTTTTTTTTTTTTTTTTAAACAAAAAATCGTCAAAATATTTGTGATATTTTTACACTGCACTATCATTGTAATTCATTCAATTACAACATAATTATACATACTATACTTATGTTACATTAGAACTGTAGTTTAATTTTGCATGCTATTTTTTAATTATAAATATTTGTACTGTGCTATAATTATTAGTCTCTAATGTAATAATTTAATTATCTGTTGAATACTATATTATAGTAATAATTTCAATAACTGCTGAGTTTTTACCTTCTTCACCAAATATTACGTTTTTATTTTCGAAAACTATTCACTTCCATATATGTCCGAAGTTACTACAAGATTTAGATCATACATTTCAATTTTGGATCAAGAGTTTATTAGTAAAATGTTCCCAACTGTGCTTCCTAAAATGTTTGAAAATGCATTGATTCTATTTTGAAACTACTTGATACAATTACCAATATGAAATGTATGTCTATACAATTAAACCATTAATTACCACGGAAAATTTACACATGTGAACTTGCTCTCATAACAATTTAATTTAAGTCACAGAATTTGTTATAATTCATTTAAAATTTTATATATCTGTATTTTTTATTAGTGTGTAATTTTAAAATTTGTATTCAATTTCCTAAGTGTTTTGTGTTTTGACTATAAAAATAAAAATTGTCAATGAAGATTTCTTTTTATTCATTTTCTCCAACACCATCCTTTCTCTATGGGTTACCTGCAAAACTAAATTTAATGTTCAATCATTATGGAAGAAGTGTTTTTTTTTGTTGCTTGATGTCATCCAAAGTAATCGTTACATGAAAAGGGTTTTGCCAATTTTTGGATTTGATTATTGGAATGTCGGTTATGTCTTGGACCTAATGCCTGAGATAATACAAAGAAAAAAATAAACGTGAGACAAAGCAGATTTCCAACGTGCTTCAACGAGATGAAGTTTAATTCATATGATTTTTTATCCCTTTTCCTTTTTAAGTTAGCAATCTAGTCATGAAATTAAAGCTATAATTAGTAATATATTATAATTTCCCATAATAATCCTTTGCTCCATTTCTTCTTAAGTTAGTAATAAAGAAATGGCATTAAGGCTGTAATTATAGGGGCTCAGGTTAGCCATGCGAATTAAAGCGTTGACCTTTATCTCATATGGTAAACCTAGAGTGGCGAGTTCGATTCTCGCCTGGGCAAAGGAAATTATGGGGCTCAGGTTAGCCATGAGAGTTAAAGCGTTGACCTTTATCTCATATGGTAAACCTAGAGTGGCGAGTTCGATTCTTGCCTGGGCAAAGGAAATTATTTAGTGACGAAATTCATTAAATAACGTCCTAAAATCCCACCATGGCTAGAAAAGGGTGGTAACCTGTAGATAACCCGTCCCGATTAGCCTAAGTTGCAAAAAGTGGACGTTAATAAATAATAATAATAATAATTATAGTAGTTCTTTTTTTTCAGATTTCCCTCAAGGGAAATCAGTTATTGAGGTCGACCTCTTGACGAGATTTTCGAAAACTTTCTTCAAATGCTCATCAATCCTAACCTGAAGATTACGAAAATGAGGTCCGTTCAAAACTGTCTGTTAATACTCTGGCGGTCGCAATCTTTGTTCAATCTTCACCAAACTTGGGATTTAATCGTTTTATGAAACAGAAAGATTAAGTTCGTTAATGGCTGAAATCGGAACGGTGGGAGGGGGGGTTTAGAGGAAGGATTTCGAAAAGTCGATATATCTCCCTTACTATAGGTCCGAAAAATTGTTTAGAACCATTCGTATTGTAAATTAAATTTACTATAAATATTGTTATATACATTTATTCTCTATCTACAATATTAACCGAGATATTTGCATTTTTATTGTGTGAGTGGTTGACAGAAGTCGGCTATGTTTGGGACTATCCGCCCAAAAGCTAATTCGGCCGTTTCCGTAACTGTTCGTCCGAGGCAGATTTCTCCATTGTAAAACTTCACGTGGGAAATCTGCTTAGTTTACGCAGCCCCTGCGTGACGGACTTTTTCCAGTTCTTCTTTCTCCAGTAAACAATACATGAAATTTGATTATGATATAAGATATGTAACAATATAATTTTCCTAAATAAAAATCGTATGAATAGGGGTGGGGTTTTACTCAATGCTGAAACCGTAAAATACAAAAAGTCCTTTACGCAGTTGCTGTGTAAAGTTAGCAGATTTCCCACACGCTGGTGTGGCACACAAGCGATCTCATCTTACTATATATTCTGTATTTCTAATTAAAAAATCTGGAGAGTAGAATTAGGGGTTTCCTGAAGTCTGAAAACAAGAAAGAACGAATAACACCCTTAATATCTGAGGTACGAAGAAATGTATAGTAGGACATTAATATTTTAACAAATAAAGACAAAAATTTAAAACTAGGTACAAAACTGAAAATCGAAACTAATGCAATTGGGCAATAGGGAAATCATTAATAAAATATTTAAATATTCAATAAATAAATAAGTAAATCGATAGTTAAAATTAAATTGGTATATAAAATGAATAAAAGAAGTTTAAAATTATTAAGGTTTTGATAAAATGTAAGTTGGTTTAGGTGACTATTTACCTTTATTTGTTCCCTCGATCATTTATTTTGTTCTTTGTTGTGTTCCATTTTTATTTTTTGATTTCCAATCTTTTATGTTTTTTGATTCACCATGTTTTGTGTTCCTTTTGTGTTCTATGTTCCTTTTATGTTTTGTGTTCTATGTTACTTTTATGTTTTGTGTTTTATGTTCCTTTTGTGTTCTATGTTCTACGTATTTATGTTTTGTTTAATTTTGTTATTTTTTTGTATTGTTTTGTTTTGTTTTTTAAGTTTTATTTTAGAGCAACATCGCCAAAGCTGCGAAGCTCAAATAAATAAATAAATAAATAATATTTTAACAAGTTTGGTTCTTCCGATCAAACTGATAACAACTGAGATATTTTGAATTTTCGAAATTCCCTCCTCTAACGCCCCCCCCCATGGCACTGCCGTAAATTGCACATTTACTAGTCTATGAATGTCTTTATATACGTTTATTTAGTATCTTCAAGATTAACGGAGATATTGGCACTTTATAGTTTTCAGCCCTCGGTAGTCCTGTCAGAATAGCAATATGATGTTATGTCAATAACCACTTTATGCTAAGCTTATATACCAAATATTGTTTTCAAGAGGCCTTTATTATGCGAGACACATGCTTGCTC
This sequence comes from Riptortus pedestris, assembly GCA_019009955.1. Classification (NCBI taxonomy): domain Eukaryota; kingdom Metazoa; phylum Arthropoda; class Insecta; order Hemiptera; family Alydidae; genus Riptortus; species Riptortus pedestris. The sequence continues at coordinate 8,879,714 of CM032230.1, read as the reverse complement.
TTTGTGTGATAACGTCATCAAGATTTTACGTCCTTGTTTTGAAAATGTTTCTCTGATCTATACCACACTCGGCATTTAGCCGTTTCTGTTAACAATAAAAATCATATTTGTTATTGGTAGAAAACGGATAAGGAATAGTGAGGTATAGATGGGAAAATTAGAAAATTCAAAATATTTCCGTTAATATGAGTGGGATCGTAATATATAATAGAACCACACATGTTAATCAATTGATGATCTACAACTTTTGTCCCCTGTATTTGTTTCGTACCTCGACTATTAAGCGATTTATTCCACATTCTTATTTTCAGTAAGTTTATTCAGTAATCCCTCCCCCCCCCCGCCTTTTACTCATTGGGGATTTTTTTACATAGAAATAGAGCATATGTGGTGAGAGGAAATCACAAGTGTATTATACCAGTGGCTGGAATATCTGCTTAGTTTACGCAGCCCGTGCGTGACGTACTTCTCTTTTATTTTTTCTAGTCTAAAGTCAAGAAACTGTTATATATATATATATATATATATATATATATATATATATATATATATATATATTGTAACGGTCGAGCCTTAGAGGCTCTCCGCTGTCTCTCTATATCTATGAGATCAGAGTGATTAGTACTGGGCTTTAAAAGAGGTAGCAGCACCTGTCAAGGGACTGACAGCGGAGCCCTGTGAATCCAAAGGTCAATTTAGCAGGACAGGAATCGTCAGTCGACTCCCAAGATGCAAACAGAGTAAGTGTTTCTTTAATTATCTAGCCTAATTGTGCTATATTTCTGATTAAATAGATAAATTAGCTCTTATAGCAGAGATGGTGGAAACGGGAATGCTTGCCGTGCAATATATGACCCTGAGAAGTAGCCGGTGAATAGATTAAATTTAAATAATAATAATTTAATTAACCTTTCATTATAATATATATATATATATATATATATATATATATATATACATGTGTGTGTGTGTGTGCATAAATATATAAAAGACAACACAGCTGTGATTAATAAATATCAGCCCAACAAGCTTGCGTTCAATATTTACCTTTTTTTTTTTTTTTTACTTCAAAATACACTGTTGATTTCATTGAAGTTTAAATCACAGGCCAGATTTCATTACAAGTCGATAATGGCTAAGTCATTTGTTGTTCCGGTCCATTTCTTGTAGCCGTGTGCAGTAGTTAAGTAAGTAGGATCCTCCCCTTGCATTTAGATACGGAGCCCAGTAAGTACCCAACTAAGCAATTACTTAGCGAGTCAGTAAGTGTGTTTGTGTCCCGGAGAGAGTAATTGGACATAAAGTGAATTTTATGTGTCTTGCTTTAATTAATTTCTGAAACTTTTCGGGATCAAGTTTCAAACTTGAATCGCTCTTCCTTGGATTCTCCTAATATCTCTCTGGCTCCCTCCCTCCGCGCCTCCTGCTCACAGTCGGAGCTCAGCCCGAAATCCCTATGGGATGAAGGAAAAGGGAGTCAGACACGCAAGCGTTGCGTACATCAAGCAGATGTCCTTGTGTATGAGAGACACATCACCCTTTGGCCAGCAAGACGTTCAGTTTATAATTGGCTTGAGATATTCATCTATATACGACATAGCGAGAAAATCACTAGTCTAAATGTGGAGGTTTATTGAGATTTATTAAAAATGTTATCGATACATAGGAAAAAGTCAGGCTTCCAGGGGATGCGTAAAGTTAGCAGATTTCCCATGTCAGAAATGACAGACTACAGAATTCATCTCACCACTGGTTTACTGAAGGCTGAATACAATATACTATGAACAACTCGCATAATATATGGGCTACAAAAAAATGTATTGAACAACAATTGTAGAGTATTAACAGTTTCACAACATTGGCTTAAAAGATAATTTTGTTTCGTTGCAATCTTAGTTTATTTATTAGAATTCCATATTTGTTTACGCTTAACATTATACCCAGACATATGTTGTATTCCATAGTATGGCGTTTACTGAAGATCCTTTAGCATAGGATATTATAAATATAAACCTAAGATTGGACCTTTAAAAGTAATAAAAGTCCGTCACGCAGGGGCTGCGTAAACTAACCAGATTTCCCTCGTGATGTTTAACAATAGATAAATCTGCATACAGGTAACACAACACCACCGTGAATATTAAGTACTGAAACATATCAGAATATAACGTATTCATTTTATTGACAACTATGTACTATATCTAGTGCTGTAATTTGTTATGAATCAGAATAATTTTTATCCCAGTCAATCCAATTTTAGTAGTCCAAGAATTTATGACGGGGGTCACAAAAACATATTTGCATGTATTTCGTATAATAAAGGTCTCTCGATAACAATATTTGGTATTTAAGCTTCGAGTTATCTGATTTATTATATAACAGAGTATTGTTTATGTTACATGTGTAGAATTAGGGGTTTACCGAAGGCTGAAAACTGAAAATTGCAAATATCTCGGTTAATATTCAAGATAGACAATAAATGTATATAGCAATATTTATAGAAAATTTAATTCAAAATAAGATTTATTCAATACACTTTTTCGATCCGACTTATAATAAAGGAGATATTTCGGATTTTCTAATGTTTCCTCCTTTAAACCACATGATCTTTCTTTTTGTATTAAACGACTAAATATCGAGTTTGGTAACGATCAATAAAAAATTGCGACCACTAGAGCGATAACAGACAAATGCATATATATATATATATATATATATATATATATATATACAGTTTAAACGGACCTCATTTTCGTCATCTACAAGGTAGAATCGATGGATATTTAAAGAAAAATTTCGAAAAACGTGTCATGAGTACAACCTCAATAGCTGATTTCCCTTAAATTATTCATAATTTTGTATGTTATCGTGATGATGCCACTGATGGGTGAAAACTGTTGTCAAATATACACATTAACGCAGACAGACCAAACTTTTCTTTTCCCCAATGGCTGGATTCTGCAAAATTGACCACTCAACCTTATATTCCTAGAAGGTTGCCAGAAAGAGGGGACATGTGTTGAAAGTGCGCCATTCCAAACCCGTGCTAAAGGCAAACCGTGGAGAATAGCTGAGGAGGTTAGCAGGTAGAGCGTTCTGCCCCTCGGGGTACTTGAGAAGCTGGCAGTCAACCGAGGATGCCGGGTCTAGATGGATGCACATCACAGCTGGGCAGGTACTGGTGCATCAGGAGTATGTATGTCCTCGTCCCTGATTGGATCTTGGCTGGCTCGGAGCCTCCTGACAAGTGTTGGCAGTATGTGCTCATCTGCTCAGTCTGTCACAACTACACCAGCCATATCCAAGTGGAGCACAAAAGGCGGTATGTCAAAACTATCTTATAACCCTTCATTTTTAGCAGATTTCCCTTGAGGGTTCTACTCACGATTCGAATTCAATTTTTGTTTTATCATTACCAAAATTGATATTTAAACGTTTTATGTAAAAAGACAGATCAAGTACGTTAATGGCTGAAATCGGACAAGTGGGGGGGGGGTTAGAGGGGGGAGTTTCGAAAATTCGGAATATCTCCGTTACCGTACGTCGGATCGAAAAATTGTATAGAACCAATCTTATTGAAAATTAAATTTACTATAAATATTGTTATATACATTTATTCTCTATCTCGAATATTAACCGAGATATTTACATTTTTCAGTTTTCAGCCGTCGGCAAACCCCCACTTCTACTCATGTCACATAAACAATACTCTGTTACGTAATAAACCACATTATTCGAAGCTTAAATACCGAATATTGTTTCCATTGACCGTTTACTTTACGAGATATTTGCCTTCTTTTGTTTTTGGATTACTAAAATTTGAGTGATTGAAATAAAACTGATTCTGATTCATTAGAAATTACAGCACTAGCTTTTTATTTTTATGACGTACATAAAAATAAAAAGTTATAACTTATAGACTATCTAAGTTAAAAATAGAAAAGGCATTTGATAGGAAAACTTTATTTACATATCACAATTGGGTGAAAATCCCCCTGAAAGCACAGCAGTGTAAATGTAATGAAAACGCCAGCACTAGACTAACACGTTCGTATACAATGAGCAGGGAAGATGAACCTATAGGTCGGCGCCGAAACAGTTAAATAGTAAAACACATATTAACTGACTGCACTCAAGCATTAACATAGCTGTGGCCCAGACATTTATGGCAACTACCAGCCGACAGTAGCCAATTCATAGATGATGTTTTTAAGCATTTAAGAAAAAATGAATTATTTTATGAAATATAAAAGCTATTAGTTATCATTATGTAAAATTATATATAGCACTGTATTCGTGGAATATAAGATTTGCCTACATCCAGTTTACCTATGTATAGTTTTCTTTTTTCCCCTTACTCGTGTTGTAAATAAAATAACACTTTATACTTAATTTCGTGTATTTATTTATTACATTTGTAAAATTTAATTTTGTAGATTTTTAATATTTATTTGATTTGGTAAAATTATATTCTCCCATATTTAAAGATGAACCGCCATTGTAGCGGTATCTCAAATAAATAATAATAATAATATGGAGAAAATTCACAATCTCTCCAACAGGTAGCAGCACTGCCTAGGCCCTGAGTCAGCTTCGTTGCTCTCTCCATTTTCCTAGGCCAGGCTCCACAGTATTTTGTGGCAAAATAAATTCCCATGTCCAAATGGAAATCGAACATTTCATTTTAAATTATTGTTTCATTAATATCTAAAATCGTTAGTAGTCCAAACCATCTTTACATTGTTTCACTTGTTTTTATTGCTTCGTAAACAACAAACAGATATACGACTCTTCTTAGCAGATTTTTGTTTCTTAAAACAAATAATAATAAAATATTTAGACTTATGCTCCTAACGCAATATCATATTGGATTACGAAATACTTAAGTCAAGAGAAACTTCAAAAAGTCCGTCACGTAGTAGCTGCGCAATTAGCGGGCTTTCTAAGATGTCAAGAATTCAGGGAATATATTTCTGTTTTGTCATTTAAGTCGTATTAATATCTACAACTCAACCATGCCTGTCTTTAGATTTTGGACCCTGAAAAGAAAACTAGCTGAAATTAAATGAAACCAGATTACCTTGTAATTATGTCGACAATGACCAGTGTAGCAGGTACAAAAGTACACTCTAGTACCAAGTATAATTACTTTAATAATAATTATTGTTGAATGAAAAAATGACGGAAGGTCAATAGAAGAAAAAAAAAACATGAAATATCTTCAACTGATTCATTCTTCCTCTACATGTTTCGAGTCTTCTAAGACTCCTCTTCAGGAGTAGTGCACTTATAAAAAGATTCGACTTTACCACCTCGGCAGTCACGCCTATTAATACTAACAAAAATGGAGATTCGCCACACGAATCAGCTGATATTATCAATACATTAAAATGAGGAGCAATGTAAAAGTCGATCGCATCGAGTTTAGAAAAATCGATTCCTGAAGTAACATAGCTACTTCTAATTGACTTGCTGTTTATCTCAGTTTTCTTGCTCACAACACACTTCTTGTTTTTAAAAAATGTGAATATGTGTTTTTCTTCCACTTGGTTACCTTTTAGTAGATATCCCTTAACAATTTTGAAAATTTGAAATATCTCCGTAACTATAAGTCTGATCGAAAAAGTGTAGAGAGTTAATCTTATTAAAAATTAAATGTATTATAAATATTACTATATACATTTATTTTCTATCTCAAATATTAACCGAGATATTGCATTTTTCAGTTTTCAGCCTTCAGTGAACCCCCACTTCTACTCGTGTTACATGAACAATACTCTGTTATATAATAAACCATATTATTCGAAGCATAAATACCAAATATTATTTTTATTGAACGTTTATTTGCCTTCTTTTGTTTTTGGATTACTAAAATTTGAGTGATTGAGATAAAACTCATTCTGATTTATTACAAATTACAGCCCTAGCTTTAGTAAATAGTTTTCAATAAAATTATTATTATATTCAGATATATTTCATTAATTGTTTGTCTTTCCAGTCTGTCTGTCTATTCAGCAATACGAGGTTGGCTGGCCTGTTTGTTTACAATTCAGCCATTTTCCGTTGTAGATTTTATTAACTTGTATTGTAAATTGACTGAACATTCACGGTAGTGTTACCTTTATGTATTTTATCTATTGTTTACGTTCGAATGGTAAATCTGCTTAGTTTACGCAGCTCCTGCGTCACGGACTTTTTGTCTTCATCTTTTATTTCTATCTCCTCAAAATTAAATTTATATTTAAATGTCAAAGAATGTTCGGCCAAAAATGTTCTATTTTCTGAACTATCAACATTTCTACAACGCTGTTTCAATCTTTTTCTTACGATCTACCACGATTCCCCGATATAAAATGCGACGAGATTAAAAAAACAACTTTTAATCGCTTCTTTTTAAAAACGAACTAAGGATTTCATTTAATGAGTTCATGACTAAATAAATTCATATTCCCTAGGCGGAAATCGAACTCACCACAATAGATTTACCACGTAACATTACGGCCAACGCTTTAACTCTGGTTAACCTGAGTCCCATGTGAATTAAAGCTAAGTTTCTTCCTTCTTAAAATTAATTGAAATATGTTTTACAGATTCCACTATGCCCATGAGCTGAAGAAGGAAGATGTAACAGATGTCATCCTTGAGAAATATTGCTTCTCCTGCGATGTGCCCATAGTCAAATATAGAAATGCTGCAGACTGTTACGCCTGCAAACTCAAGTACAGAAACTTAATGAGTCTTAACGTCCAATAGAGTTTGTAAACTGTATACAGATAAGTTTAATAATATATTAAATTGCTTTGATATAGAATTGAACTAACTTAAATTTTTCAAATTGTAAGCAAATTAGGTTAAAAATAGATTAAATTGGTTTAATGTAGAATTAGGCTAACTCAAATTTTGTAAATTGTATACTAGTTAGATTAGTTTTCTTTATATGTAAAATTGGGTTGAAATAGATTGTGTAAATTTTATATAGCTTGGATTGAAAATAGATTAAATTTCTTTATATGTAAAATTGGATTGAGTTAGATTTCGTAAATTGTTTGCAGATTGAATTTATAGTAGATTAAATTTGTTTAATGTAGAATGAGGTTAACTTAAATTTTGTAAGTTGTATACAGATTAGATTAAAAATTGATTAAATTTCTTTAATGTAGAATTAAATTAACTTATATTTTGTAAATTGTATACAGATTGGATTAAAAATTTATTAAATTTCTTTATATGTAATATTGGGTTGAATTAGATTTTGTAAATTGTATACAGATTAAATTTCTTTAATATAGAATTAGGTTAACTTAAATTTTGTAAGTTGTATACAGATTGGATTAAAAATTGATTAAATTTCTTTAATATAGAATTAGGTTAACTTAAATTTTGTAAGGTGTAAAAAGATAAGATTAAAATGCTTTAATATAGAATAAGATTAAATTAGAATTTGAAAATTGTTATAAAAGATTATATTAAATTGCTTTAATGTGAAATTAAGTTAAATTTGATTTTGTAAATTTTAGTTTTTATGAGTACTCATTTAAACATTAACAATGTAATTGTTGGCTATTTTGTGATCAATATTTCCAATCAAATATAGCAGGCATTGGTCCTGGGAACAGAGAGAGCACTCTGGCGGGAATTGTTGTAGTCTACCGCCACATTGTCTTGTATTGTAACTGCTTTTTCAAATAGAAGTTTTTATCCAAAGTTATCTGCTTAATCATTTTCCCAAACCCTTCAGGTTATGGGCCCAGGGATTGCTTAACCCATTTCTTCCCATGGTTGCATATACGCAACCTTGAAATTTTATTTTTTTTAAATTTTGTTAATGCTTACATTTTTATTTGATTGAATCTAAATTATTTCTGAGGGTCAAATGAATTAAGGAAATATATCAAACTTTGATGAAATGATGATTTTATATTTTTAATGTAATTTTGAAATACAGCGAATTGAGCTACTTGAATGAACGAAATTTAAATTTTTATTATGGAACTTTGCTCTTGAAAAATTTTTTTTTTCATTTGATTGTTAGTTAAAACTAAGTTTCATTTAACAATAAAAAATATAAACAAGCAGTTAGATAAGTTTCCAAATAAACAGAAAGAGTAAAAAGTGTATGTTGCGTATATGCAACCATGGGCATGAGGTGGGGCTCTCCTCTGGATGCCTGTTGATTCCTGTCCATTCCTATTCTCACAACCCTAAAGAGATATTTGATTTGTTTTTAACTCCAAACCTAAAACATGAAATTGTTGAATACTCGTTGAAATATGCTAGGGATCAGAACAATCATAGCTTCAAAATGAGCATGCAGGATCTTGACAAATTTATTGGAATCCTAATATTTTCTGGATACCACTCCCTTCCACAGCTAAGATTTTACTGGTCAAAGGACAAAGATAAAGAAGTTATGTTTGTACGGAACGCGATGTCACGGAATCGTTTTCAGGAGATTAAAAAATATATTCATTTATCTAATAATGATTCTCTAGATAAAAATGATAAATTCGCAAAAATTACTCCCTTATTTTGAAAAATTTATGCAGTTTGGAGTCTTCGCTTATAACCTGTCAATAGATGAACAAATGATCCCCTATTTCGGGAGGCATTCGGCAAAAATGTTTATACGGGGAAAACCAATAAATAAAATAAAATAAGGTTTGGGTTCAAACTATGGTGTTTAGCTTCATCTAATGGATACATTTTCAAATTTATTCCCTATGGTGGTGCTGCAAAAGAAACTGCTAACATACCTAAATTAGGACTTGGGGAAAGGGTTGTAAAAAGCCTAATAGAGGTCATAAGTTCCCCGAGAAATCATGTCATTTATTTTGACAATTTCTTTTCTAGTTATCAATTGTTTTCTACTCTCAGTGAAATGAATTTTTTTGCAACGGGTACTGTTCGAGAAAATAGAACTGGAAAGTGCCCACTTTTGCCTGTGAAAGATATGAAAATGAAATCCAAAGGGACTTATGATTATGCTTTTGACAATACTCAAAAAGTGTTATTTGTACGATGGTGTGATAATGCTGTGTTAACTATTGGTACAAATAATGGAACATTAGAGCCTATTCATAAAACTAAAAGATACAATAGGAAGACCAAAAAGCATGATTTGATTCCACAACCCAATGTCATTTCATCTTATAATAAAAGTATGGGTGGTGTTGACCTACATGATAATGCCATTTCCGATTATAGGATTCGAGTTAGAGGTAAGAAATGGTGGTGGCCTCTTTTTACCAATTGTATTGACTCCACCTGTGTAAATGCATGGAAGTTTTACAATATTGTTTCAGAACAAAAATTAACGCAGATAGAATTTCGATCATTCATTGTCCAGTCCCTTATGAAATCTGTTGAAGATAATTGCATTCGAAACTCTAATGAAGCAGCTCAAACACCAGATGAAACCAAACGAGGAAAACGCTCAAGATTATCAAATTCGCTCCAAATTCGTTACGACAATGTTGGACATATAATAAAAAGAGCTGATAATTCTAAAAGAAGACGGTGTGACCTATGCAAATCACAAACTGTGTATATATGCAAGAAATGTGATGTTGGTGTGCATCCGGATTGTTTTGAAGTTTACCATGAAAAATGATTATTTAGTTGACATATTTATAATTATTAAACTTCATAAGTAAATAATAAATATTATTTATAACTTAATAACATGTGTATATTGCATTTATATTGTATTATCTGAAAATTCTGTGTTGCTTTAAATATAATATTTTTTACATTAATCTAGTTTTTGACCCCCGTCCTGCCCAATGTTGCGTAAACGCAACAGTCTGTAAAATATAGCTTAAGCATAATAATTTTTATATTCTTATAAAAACATTTTATTTTCATATACTTAAAGCAGTTTTTCAAAGAAAACAAAAAAAAAAAATTTTCCTATACCCTTGGGCAGAAATGGGTTAAATCGTTTTTTCTATCGAGAAAAAGTATAGATTCGATCGAAAAACTTCATGAAAAGTGTAAATCTCGTGTGTTGTCCCCATGTGCAGTGAGGTTAGGTTGTGAACAGTTGATTTTTTCGCTGAATTTTGTTCATCATGGCATCAAACCACCCTCCACCGGTTGAGAAACTTCTCGGCAGACAAAATTACTCTTCGTGGAAATTTGCAGCTAAGGCATATTTGAATCTTGACGATTTGTGGCATGTGGTCGATGGATCAATCGTTGTTCCCAAGTTAGAAGGCACTGCTACGACGCAGAAAGAAGAGAACATTTTAGCAAAAGATCGGAAAGCTTTTTCAAAAATAGTACTTATTATCGATCCAATTGTGTTCCCACACATAGAAAGTGCATCTACAGCCAAGGAGGCTTGGGACAACTTGAAGACTGCATTCGAGGACAATCGCCTTACCAGGAAGGTAGGTCTTTTGAGATCATTGATAACGACCAGACTAGAAAACTGTTCTTCAGTTGAAGAATATGTCAATAAAATTATGTCAACATCACAGAGGCTCACTGATATTGGCTTCAAAGTGGATGATGAGTGGCTCGGGACAATTTTATTGGCGGGCTTGTCTGATGAATACAAGCCAATGATCATGGGTTTAGAGAGCTCGGGACTGAAAATCACAGGAGACTCGATTAAAGTAAAAATTCTCCAGGATGTGAAGACTCCCGCACATTCACATACACCCAGTAGTGAGACAGCATTGTTCTCCCAGGGGAAGGGTTCCAAAGGCAAAGGAAAACATAAAATTGAGTGTTATGCATGTCACAAAAGAGGACATTATGCTTCACAGTGCCGTACCAAGAAGATGGGGACCCAAGATCGTAAGAAACAAGATTCTACTGAAAATTCAAATCAAGGAAAACCCAAAGGTAAAGCACTTTTTGCTTACAAGTCTAGACCTAATGACACTAGCAACAGTGTAGATTTTTTTCTTGACTCAGGTTGCAGTTCTCACCTAGTCAATGACATAAATATACTAGACAATGTATCTGGTGATTCAGATTTAAAAATTACGACAATAAATAATGTAAATTTATCTGCTCAGGCTGTTGGTACAACCAACATTTCACTGAAGGTTAATGGACAGGCTGATAGCGTTGTAGCGCATGATGTACATTACGTGCCAGGTATAGGTGCTAACCTATTATCAGTCAGCAAAATTACTGATAAGGGACATTCGGTCATATTCACCAAAGAAATGGGAAAGGTCATTGACCCTAATGGTGAAGTATTAGCCACAGCTAAAAGGAAGAATGGGATCTACAAGCTTGATACCATGAAGGACAGAATATTACCTACCTATTTCGCTGAAGATGCAGGTTCCCTAATGCATCGACGTTTAGGACATCTTTCCAGGAAGAGGATGAACCTACTTCAAGACATGTGTACAGGTATTGATAAAATAACACCTAATGATGATCCATGTGAAGTCTGCTTATTAGGGAAGCATGCTCGACTACCCTTCAGAGCCAGTAAGAGCCGAGCAAAGGAAATCTTGGAAGTTCTACATATGGATTTATGTGGACCCATGGAAAATTTATCCATAGGTGGAAGTAAATATTTTTTCACCTTAATTGACGACTTCTCTCGTTACACATTCGTGTATTTTCTTTCAGAAAAGAACAAAGTGAGTGATATTTTTGCTGAATTTCGGGCTCTGGTTGAAACTCAGACAGGGAAGAAAATCAAGTGTGTGAGGTCTGACAATGGGACTGAGTTCGTCAACTCAAAATTCAAAGCTGGACTTATTTCTGCAGGAATCAGGCATCAACTGACCGTTAGGTACTCGCCACAGAGTAACGGAGTGGCTGAACGAGCCAACAGATCCATTGTGGAGAAGGCTCGCACTATGTTACAGGATGCTGGTTTGCCCAAAAGCTATTGGGCAGAAGCTGTTTCTACAGCCGTTTACCTCAACAATCGCGCACCGACAAAGGCTGTTGTCGGGAGGACTCCATATGAAGCGTGGTATGGTAAGAGGCCTGATATGTCTCACTTGAGGATTTTTGGATGTCGGGCTATGGCACAGGTTCCCAAGGAAATCCGAAGAAAATGGGATCCTAAATCGGCAAAATACATTTTTGTCGGATACTCAGAGGAAATCAAAGGATATCGATTAATTGATCCTGAAACGAAGAAGGTTACTATGAGTCGAGATGTTATTTTTCTTGAAACTTCAAACCAAGAAAGACATAAGCCTCGACAGCTGCCTACTACGTCAGTATTTTTAGATGTGGATGAGCCGCCTGCTCTCCAGGATACAACCAATTCACAAGAGGACGTTTCTGATGAGAATACGGAATCAGGATACGACCATCAGACTGATTCTGATGATTCAGTGCCAGGATCTGTCTCTAGCGAGCCAGATATCCAGGAGGAGAACTCACCTCAGGTTCGACGATCCAGACGTGTGCCGAAACCAAAAGATATGAGTGATTTCGTTACATATCTAGCTGCACTGAACCCCATTGAAGAACCATTGACCGCAGATGAGGCGCTCAAAGGTCCGTACTCCAAGCAATGGAGATTGGCGATGGAAGACGAACTGAATTCGTTTAAGAAAAATAAAAAGAAGAAGAAGTCTCCCAAGAAGAAAAATGATAAAAAGAAGAAGAAAAATGACAAAAAGAAATCTCCAAAGAAGAAAAATGATAAAAAGAAGAAAAAGAAATCTCCAAAGAAGAAAAATGACAAAAAGAAGAAAAAGAAATCTCCGAAGAAGAAAAATGACAAAAAGAAGAAGAAATCTCCAAAGAAGAAAAATGATAAAAAGAAGAAGAAATCTCCGAAGAAGAAAAATGACAAAAAGAAAAGGAAATCCACAAAGAAGAAAAATGATAAAAAGGAGAAGAAATCTACAAAGAAGAAAAATAACAAGAAAAGGAAACCTATAAAGTAAATTGTATTGTTTTACAAAGTAAATTGTATTGTTTTTGGAAATATCGCTCAAGGGGAAGTGTTGGTTATTTTGTGATCAATATTTCCAATCAAATATAGCAGGCATTGGTCCTGGGAACAGAGAGAGCACTCTGGCGGGAATTGTTGTAGTCTACCGCCACATTGCCTTGTATTGTAACTGCTTTTTCAAATAGAAGTTTTTATCCAAAGTTATCTGCTTAATCATTTTCCCAAACCCTTCAGTAATCACGTCATTGAAGGATTATGTAAAATAAAGAGAAAATTGATATCTATCGAAATGTTTAGTATATTCAAATTTCAAGATTCATTTAGTATATTCAAATTTCAAGATTCGAAATGTTCAGTATAATCAAGTTTCAACGAAATTAGAAATATACACCACACAAAAATAATTGTATCCTACTACACCTAAATATGTAGACGTTCAAAAACAGTAGTATATATTTCAGCAACATGACACCATTAAAAAAAGTCCGCCACGCAAGTGCTGCGTAAACTAAGCATATTTCCCTCGTGAAGTTATACCATAGAGAAATTCCATACGAGAGCCGATCAGTTACGGAAACGGCCGAACTAGCTTTTGGCAAGAAACTCACTCGTACGATATCCTCCCACATTTAATAAAAATATCTCGGTTAGTATTCAAGATAGAGAATAAATGTACCGACGTATGGTAACGCAGATATTTCGAATTTTCGAAAAATCCCCCCTCCTACTGGCCCGATTTCAGCCGTTAACGAACTTGATCTGTCTTTTTACATAAAACGTCTAAATATCGAGTTTGGTAACAATTAAACAATAACTGCGTCCGCTAGAGCGGTAAAAGACATATATATATATATATATATATATATATATATATATATATATATATATATACAATGTTGAACGGACCTCATTTTCGTCATCTCCTGGATAGGATCGATGGACATTTGAAGAAATGTTTCGAAAATCGTGTCAAGAGTCCGACCTCAATAGCTGATTTCCCTTAAGTAGAAGGGGGGGGGAGTTAATGATGACCGAAAGTACGATTAACTAGCATAATACTTGAGTTACGAAAAACTGCATAGATCAACAATTCTAGAATGTCAATTGCTTCACAAGTTTGGTTCCATTACATTTGCCAATTCGACTCTTAATAGATGGAGATATTTTGAATCTTCGAATCCCCCTCTAAACCCCTATTATTCCACGTCCGATTTCAACCAATAACACATACGATCTTTAGTGTTGAATGAAACGCTTAAACATGGAGTATGGTATAAAGCAAATTATATTTGCAAAAACCAAATTTGCATGTATCCCACAAAGTAAAAGTTTTATGAAAACAATATTTAATATTTAACAATGGAAGGAAGTGTTTCATGACATAACAGCGTATTGTTAAAATGGCAAGAGTAGAAGTGGAGGTTTTCTGAAATCCCAAAACTATAATATCCAAATATGTGGGTTAATATACATGATACAGAAAATATGTAAAGAATACAAATTATAGATCATTCAATTTGCTAAGAGATTGGTTCTATACAATTTTTTGATCCGACTCATAAAAAAGGAGATATTTTGAAATTAAAAAATTCTCCACTCTAAACCTCCCCCCATCTGCAACTCGAATTCTCTCGTAACGAACTTGAGCTTTATTTTTACATTAAACGTTTAAATATGGAGTTTGGTAACGATCAAACGAAAATTGCGACCTGTAGAGCTTCAACAGAGACTCAATTTCTCTCCTGGGTAGGATCGATGGAGTTTTGAGGAAATTTTTCAAAAATTGCATCGGGAGTACAACCTCTATAGCTGATTTCCCTTAATGGAAATCTGGGGGCTGCTAAGCAGATTCCCTACTCGCTGGAATGACACACTACTAAAGTCATGTCACCAAATATTCTCTATTTCTGAGTCAAAATTCGGTGAATAGTAATGGGGTTTATTGTTGGTTGAAAGAAGAAAAAAGAGTTTACGAGAAAAGTAAAGAACGACATTTGTAGAGCACCATTAGTTTAGCAAGATTGATTCTATAACATTTTCCGATCCAACTCATAATAACGGGGATATTTCAAATTTTTGAAACTTTCCCTTGTAAGATACCCTAAACCTCCTATAGGAAAGCTGCTTATATAATTAATCATTTGTCACAATCATGTAATAATTATAAACTAAAAGACAAGGAAATAAAATGATATGTTATACAATAACGTGTTCTGCCTGTGATAAATTTTATATTGAAAATGAACTCTTACATGACTGAAGAATACTTTACAGTCATGGGGGAGAATTTTAAAATAATGTGAAAGTGAGCGAAAATATTCTGAATAATTTAATATTTAATGGAGATCGAAGTTTAACTTGTCAGTGCAACAAATAATTAAATACACATTCCCAAGGTAATAAATAGGTTTACGAGGTAAAGATAGAGGTAGCGTTATCACTGTTGGCGGCAGTAAACTGATAAAGGCAGTGTTATGTATACAGTGTGAGCCTTGTCGCATGATGTGACGGGATTCGTGTGAGTTTTGCCCAAAAAACAGAGAGAGAGCGGCAGATAAAAACAGAGCTATGATGTGTGTCACGGCGGCATGCGAGAATATTATGTATCATTGGAGCATGGCGTGACTTGCTAATGTATATGTTCGTTTATGCTATCGCGGCCTTCCTAGGGGTCGATAGCAGTGGCTCGCCCTCCCCTCCGAAAGGTTATATTTCCCCAGGATGAAATAATGTTAGCGATGTCTATATGAAATATTGGTGTGCATACCCTACTCCAACGGCATATATAGCCAGGATAACATCTTGCTCCAATCTATTGCAGTTGGATAGGGCTCAGACAGCTTGTCTCTTTCAGTTAACAACATTCAATTAATCTTCCCCAACGTACGTAATTAGGTCTGTTTCTCTTTGATAGACTAGGTCTATTCTCGTCATATTTATGGAGAGCCGAAGACATTTAGTATTACGGTACAGGTAATATTCATTTACTATTCAAACTTGGCAACGCTGAAATCATAGGTTTGATTCCGTGTCAGCATTTGAAATTAATTTAATTAAGCCGTTTCAGGTTATTGATTACATAAGCATACCTCGCCCCTTTCAACTTCCCTATTGACTTAAGAAAACTGTTAGAAGGGTTGAACCGTAAGAAGCATTGCTCATATAATTTGTTTGTCCAAATGCTTTATGGTTCATTTTATAAACATTCTTCAGAAATGCAGGGTAAAGGGAAAGAGAAAAATACATTTAGAGATAGAATAATGGTTGGAAAACAAGGGTTTGACAGTGGAAATGTCTCAGTTGTGTCAGAAAGGTCGGGACGAAGCTGTTTCCCTGTCAATCCTGTGCTTCCCCTCGGGGCCGGGCCATGTCTCTCTTACCACCTGTGCTGCTCTCTCTCTCTCTCTCTCTCTCTCTCTCTCTCTCTCTCTCTCTCTCTCTCTCTCTCTCTCTCTCTCTCTCTCTCTCTCTCTCTCTCTCTCTGTCTCTCTCTCTCTCTCTCTCTCTCTCTCTCTCTCTGTCTCTCTCTCTCTCTCTCTCTCTTCTCTCTCTCTCTCTCTCTCTCTCTCTCCTCTCTCTCCTCTCTCTCTCTCTCTCTCTCTCTCTCTCTCTCTCTCTCTCTCTCTCTTCTCTCTCCTCTCTCTCTCTTCTCTCTCTCTCTCCTCTCTCTCTCTCTCTCTCTCTCTCTCTCTCTCTCTCTCTCTCTCTCTCTCTCTCTCTCTCTCTCTCTCTCTCTCTCTCTCTCTCTCTCTCTCTCTCTCTCTCTCTCTCTCTCTCTCTCTCTCTCTCTCTCTCTCTCTCTCTCTCTCTCTCTCTCTCCTCTCTCTCTCTCTCTCTCTCTCTCTCTCTCTCTCTCTCTCTCTCTCTCTCTCTCTCTCTCTCTCTCTCTCTCCTCTCTCTCTCTCTCTCCTCTCTCTCTCTCTCTCTCTCTCTCCTCTCTCTCTCTCCTCTCTCTCTCTCTCTCCTCTCTCTCTCTCTCTCTCTCTCCTCTCCCTCTCTCTCTCTCTCTCTCTCTCACTCTCTCTCTCTCTCTCTCTCTCTCTCTCTCTCTCTCTCTCTCTCTTCTCTCTCTCTCTCTCTCTCCCTCTCTCTCTCTCCCTCTCCCTCCTCTCTCTCTCCACCTCTCTCTCTCTCCCCCTCTCTCTCTCGCTCTCTCTCTCTCTCTCTCTCTCTCCCTCTCTCTCTCTCTCTCTCTCCCCCTCTCTCTTTTTTTTTTATTCTTCTCTGCCCCCGCCTTACCTTAAGGCTGCCCTTATACAAGCTTATACATGATATCATCTATACGTTAGTAAACACAGCTATTTCATTATGCAGCAATGAAACGCATTTTAAATATGAAATAGTACAGTTGAAAGAAGAACTCCACTACAACGTCTACAAAAAAATGTAATTAACAAGAGTATTAAGAAGTTGGTTGGAAGAACTTGGTACCAAGATTCAACAAAACATTAAAAATACTCAAGTTAAACCATTGAGCAATGTAACGCTTCCTTGAGAAAGACTGGCAAGAATACTTCAAAAATATAATTTACGAACAGTATTCAGGCCACATAAAATATTCAACGAATATTTAAAGATCCCAAAAGACATTCAGTTTTTACAAGATAGTATGATACCGTGTGATTGCAGTAAGGTTTATGTGGGGCAGACAGGCAAGAAGACTGCTACAAGAGTCAACCAACACATGGCCGATCTAAAACATAACAGAACAAAGACATCCGCCATTGCCAAACACGCAAGTATTTGTCCTCACCAAATTAAATTTGACGAGACAAAGGTTTTACACAGAGAGGACCACCTCGGGAAAAGATTAGTCCTGGAAGCTCAAGAAATAAGTAAGAGAGCAAATACTATAAATATAGGCAAAGCGAATATAGGCGTAGACGGTGTCATACTTTCTGAAACGTGGAAAGCCATACTAAAATAAAACTCCGAAACATATTATTAATTGAAGTAGCTATTCCAATCATATTTTTTTACCTGTCGAAGATGGACGCATTTCCATCGAAAATTTGCAAACCAACAAACATTAAAACCGCCGGAGCAGACAACCGAAGTCCTCCCTACGAAAAAAAGATAATATATTGTGGGTTGGCGTCATCTCGGTAATATTGTAGCAAACAGGAAACTTGTTACTTCTTTACAACACTTGCGTTACGAACTTTTCCGTCCTAAAAGTTAATAAAATACCCCATTTTCAGTATATTGAGTATGCATGGCCCCTCTTCCTCGCCGTTAGCTAACTACCCTCAATACATTCTTTGTCGAACTGATTAGATAACATACCTGGCGAGTAAGGGGGTATGTTTTAATTAGGCCTCGTTGCCATAGCAACTGTACCCCAACATACAGACCTACCTGCAACCCTCCGTTCAAGGGCAGGGGTGATCCTTGGCTACGATAACGCCCCTTCATTCCTGGGGCTTTTCAACAACTTTCTTCAGGATAACAGTAAATGGTTCTCCTACAGTTTAAAATGTAATGCGCATATATACACTATAGTTTAAATAATTATATTGACAGCATGATGATGCTCAGTGGGACCAGTCTCCGTCGGATCTTCCAGAAGATTTTATTGTTCGTCCCTACATTCGGGAGCTCCGACGTCCGCCATCCTACACATATTCTTGTATCTTGTTTTATGGGACATTTAAGCGCTACGCCTGGAGTTTACTGCGCAGGGAAAGACGGGGAAATCTTATTTCAGGCCTATGACTATGAAATGAGTGAGGGTGTAGACGACGGGGAGTTTCATTTACTATAAGAGGCACTTCTTCAGGCAGCTTGTAAGAGACGGCTGTGATATAGCTGAAGGGGTTCTCCATGCAGAGACAGACCACAGCCAATAATGGGCGAGTTGATTAGAGAAGGGAGGCAACCCCAGGGTCAGCTGCTGCCCGATGAAGTGGTCGCCCTCAGACCTAGCCGTCCCCCACTAAATGGCAGTCGTAATTAAAAGCCTCCAGAGTGCGCTGCGAACCCACACGGGCGTTTCAACAAGTCCCTCACTGCCATAAGTGGCGCAGTTAAAGATAACGATGCACGCTTGCAGCCGAACCACACGACTCCTTAATGCTCCTAAGTGACTTTCTTGATAAAGTGCATTAGGGACTACTTGCCCAGATATGCTGTGAGTAGCTGACGCATCGATCGACAGCCATCTAGCAAATAGGTACCTCATCTAGGGAACCATCTCTGGGCGTCCAGTCACGAGCCAGCCCTTAGGCAACACTTCTGAGGAATAAAGTCGTGTCTTTTTAAAGAGAATTTCCCCTTGTGAAATAAAGCCCCGCTCTTATGGGTTATATCAGTAAAGAAAAAAATATAATAATAATACAGGCACACACTTTTAGCAGATTTCCCTTAAGGGGAATCAGCTATTGAGGTCGTACTCTTGGCGCGACCTCCAAAAAATGTATTCAAATGTCCATCGATCTTACCCAGGAGATGACGAAAATGAGATCCGTTCAAGAAATTATATAGGTATATATATATATATATATATATATATATATATATATATATATATATATATATAGATATAGATAGATATATAGATAGAGAGATATATAGATAGATAGATAGATATATAGATAGATAGATAGATTGTCTGTTAACGCTCTAACGGTCGCAATTTTGTTTGATCGTTACTAAACTCGATATTTAAACGATTTATGTAAAAAGACAGATCAAGAAATCGGACTAGTGTGGTTTAGAGGGGAGAATTTTGAAAATTCATAATATCTCCGTTACTATAAGTCGGATCGAAAAATTGAATAGAACCAATATTATTGCCAATTAAATGTCCTATAAATATTGTTCTATACTTATTTTCTGTATCATGAATATTAACCGAGATATTTGCATTTTTCAGTTTTCAGTCTTCAGTAAACTCCCACTTCTACTCGTGTTACATAATGTTGTATAATAAACCACTCTATTCGAAGCTGAAATAAATACCAAATATTATTTTCCTTTATTATATGAGATAGAAGTAAATATGTTTTTATGACCCCCCTCCCCGTCTTAAATTCTTGGGCTACTAAAATTTGATTGATTGAGATAAAAATTATTCTGATTCATTTTAAATAAAATTCAATAAAATGAATGTTATATTCTGACGTTTCAGTTATTGTTTTAATTTCCGGTGATCCGTTGGTAGACGTGTTTGTTTACATTTGAGACGCTTCCCGCTGGCAGGGGAAAAGAATTCTTACTACCGTTTGTATTTATTCACTGGTGTTAGCAGTATGTAGGTTTATCTATTATTAATCATCACGAGGGAAATCTGCTTGGTTGCGCATCCCCTGCATGACTTACTTTTTTTTTGTGTGGCTCCAGGCGCTTGTAGTGTCATTGCCACTTTCTCATCATTTGAGTTATAGGGTTACCTTAATTCGACTTTATTGCTTATTTTCCGCTATATTAAGTCAAATTCTTCCATTGCTGTATGAATCTTTGAAATGCATTCTTGTTTTCCTGTGAGCTAACCATATCCTCGCATTAACTGGATTCATGTCATATTTTGAACAACTGATGAGAACATGTATAGCTGTTTCATCACTCTCTCCGTAGGAACATGTTGGCGTGTTTCTCTATTTATATGTGTATAAATAACTTGAAAAGTTGCCATGTCCAGTCAACATTTGACTGGACCAATAGTCAGGGTCAGCCAGCTGCAAACGGGTCTATCGCCACTCTTGTAGATTCGGCCTTTAGTCGTGGTCTGCCATCTTCTCTCCCATTCTAGCAAGTAGGTAATTATTGGCTGTTTCTTTTATCAGATATACATCATCTCTATTGCTGTGGTCAATATTGTCTACTTTTGCCAGTATTACTATGCCAGAGTAAAGGCCAAATTAAGCCACAGTAGCCTTGCGTCTACTTCTTTTCCAACTTCCACCTGTCCCTTGTTACACATTACCAATAATCTACAGGTTCATTTGGTTTATTTTTATTTAGTGATTCTTGATGGAAAGAATCTGGCCTTTATTTATTTTGATAACAGTGATGGAGAATCGGTTATTGGTCGATATCGATTCTGTGATATCGAGTGTGTTCTCGATGTGACAAGCCGCACTCCGGGCAAAGGACACTCTTGGTTATTTTACTTCTGGATCGTCGTTGAGGCTGAATAGGTCAGCTGTAGAACATTCTCCGCCAGCAGAGAGATATTTGAGATAAGGGAGGCCCATTATTGGAGGCCTGCACATATTAGCTGTGGTTAGTCTCGAATACGAACCGCCAAGGAGTTTTTCGGAACAGATCTCATATTAAGAAAGTCGGCACATCAGTCACCTAAGTACCACCTTTTAATCGTTTTTCCCATCATTTAGGTTTGTTCATGTTCAAATTATCAGCTTTTGCCCAGTTCCTCGGTATGCAGAATAATACGTCAACATACAAACCAGAAATTCTGTTGAGAGATAAAACACTTAGATCCCACCTTTGGGTATATGTTACTTTTATTTTCCGTCAGTTTTTCTCCACCAGAATTATCCAATATATATAAAAAATATATGGATATACATCCACCCAATATTGGGGTCCCATTCTTTCATCGTTTCTCTACCACCTCAGTCTTATTCATAGCAATGGTGATGTGGGGTTTGCAAAACAAAGTTAGCATGTCGGCGTTTCTGAGTATACTGCTTCTTGAATATTTTTCGCAAAGCGCCTTTTCATAGGAGTGAGAAATTTCCTCAAATAAGCCATAATATTTTCCCTTCCCAAGTACAATTATATTTCTCTCTCGTGGATCCACTTCAACTCTTCTCTAAAGTTTGAGCAATGTTAAAGTTGTTATGTTATTAAAGTTAGTCTGAGGGTGAGGGCTTAGCTGCCAAACCGCACACGAAGGCTTAATTTTTTTTTGCTCTTCCAACTAATCCTCAAAGAGAGGTTAATGGATGCTCGCCGATTCTCTCTTTCTTCTCTTAAAAGCCCCCGCAAAGCGACATTTCCCGCCTAGGGCTTTGTCTTTGGCAAAAGGGGCTTTTTTTTTTCTGTTAGATTGCTCTCTGACCTATAGTCTAAAGCACTCCCGTTCGAGAAGGAGTATCCAAGCCAGAGGTACTTATGCCTTATACAAGTCTTTCTTTGCAAATGAGACACACGTTTATCAAAGTGAGGGAGTTACAGTGTTACAAAGCTTGAGGAATTAAATCTTTGGAATGGATTCTTAACAAGTATCGTGTGAGCTTTAAAGCAAAAACCTGCCGACAACTAGAACTGTAGCAGGCATATGTATTGTATACTTGAAGGTTGTTTCAAACACTTATATCAACCCACTTTTTTTTCCTTTTCCCACAATTACTGAAACTTTTCCTGAAGTTCCTTTGAGGTAATGACCGATTTTCCTGTATTTTCCAGTTGTTCTATAGCAATTGAACATACATCTGCAGTGGGGATATAGACTACAGGTAAAATAAAAAATTTGTTAAATCTCAGTTATTGAAACATGGTTCGAAAAAAGTTACATTAAAAATCTTTATATATTCTTCATATTTTGGCCAGGGTCTCCAATAAAAAACATTTTCCAGTGCGAACTTTATTGAAACTGCCCTCCACCTCTTGGTGCCTTCCCACCTCTTGAGGGGTCCCCTTTTCAAAACAAAAATATCAAAAAATTATAAATCCCTACAAATAATTCGTTTGCTAGATATTGTATTGTTTTATTTTAATTGTTTTTTACTATTTTGCATTAACATGTGAGTATTAAGTTTATTATTTTTACTTCTCTGTTAGTGATTTAAAGCTAAAAAATCTGTTATAGAGGTTTGTTAAAGCTTTTTTTTTTTTTTTTAATTTTAAATTATGGCCCGAAATAATCGAGCTCAAGATTGACTTGTAAATAATCGATTTGTAGTCAGCTGACTTAACGTACCTCGGGAACCTCTCAGTATCAACTACCTCCTCAGTGAGGACAGTCGCAACGAATGTAAAAGGAAAACGAGCACTTCAGAAATGTAAGTAGCAATGAATAATTAGATTTAAGAAATATATCATAAAAGTAGGCACCTATTAATACAATAGCTATCATATGAATTATTAAGGGATTTGTTAAATTAATGTTATTCATTTTTTATATTTATTTTTTTTTTGAAAAGGGATAGCCCCTGAAGAGGTGGCAAGTAGGCTATGAAACATGTACGACAGTTTCAATAAAGTTTGCACCGAAAAAAATGTTTTTTTATGGGGGATTATTTTGAAGAATATATATAAAATATTGGGTCCAGAATAAGAGGAATAAAACATCTTATAAAAATAATGGATTCCAAAATTCGAAATATTTCCGTTACTATAAGTGGGATCGTAAAATGTTATAGAGCCACTCTTGATGATCTACAATTGTTGTTCCAAGCATTTTTTCGTTATTCAAGTATTAAGCGAGTTATTCGTGCTTTCTTATTTCCAGCCTTCAGAGCACCCCTCCCGCGTTTAGCAGATTTTCCTTCAGGGGTCAAGCGGTCGCAATTTTTGTTTAATCGTTACCAAACTCGATATTTAGTCGTTTTATGTAAAAAGAAAGATCAAGTTCGTTAACGGCTGAAATCGGACCAGTGGGAGGGGGGGGGGTTTAGAGGGGAGGATTTTCGAAAAATCTCCGTTACTATACGTCGGATCGAAAAATTGTACAGAATCAATCTTATTGCAAATTACATTTACTATAAATATTGTTATATACATTTATTCTCTATCTTGAATATTAACTGAGATATTTGCATTTTTATTAAATCGACGGCTAACGGGCGAGAGAGACTTTCCCGCCAAAAGCTTGTTCGGCCGTTTCCTTGGTTGCTCGGCTCTCGTGAAATTTCTCTATTGTAAACCTTCACGTGGGAAATCTTCTTAGTTTCCGCAGCCCCTGCGTGACGGACTTTTTACTCATCTGTTTATTTTTTTTTACGTAGAAATAGGGAATATGTAGTGAGGTGAGATCTTAAGTGAGCACGTGGGAAATTTGTTTAGTTTACGCAGCCCCTGAGTGACGGACTTTTCAACCTAAAACATTCATCTGATATACTGGCCATTATTTTCTTTACATGCACTAAAATTTGAAATAGGATGATATTGATGTAAGTAAATCTTATGAGTATATATGGCTTGGTCTTACTAAAACGTGGAAAAAGATAAGATACAAATAGGTATCCGATCAGGATTTGAGTAAGAATCTGTATGAAGGGCCGATGGATATAATCAATTCACCTAATGCAATCAGACTGAAAGGTTGGCCTGGGGTCCGGACCACACCATCTGCTGCCACTCAGCACACATTCAGAATAGAACCCAGTCATCTTCAGCTGCGGGGGCAGTCTAGCTTCAATCGATATATCGAATATAATAGAGAATCTCAACAGCAGGAGGATGAGGCCCCATTGTAAGCCACTCTTATATTAAGTAATGCGGCTTGTCAATGGTTCGCGCCAAATTATACCCGCCAAAATTAATATCGGCCCTGCCTCCTTGATTTATCGCTTGTCTAATTTGTTCGGCAGCCGGTGAGTGACGACAGCGGATATATGACAGCCATATGAAAATCCTGAGGCAGCGCGCCACCTCAATAACCTCCACAAGTATCTCATATTAGACGAGGAATTATCGAATAGTTGTCATCCATGTAATTACATTTCTCCCCTTCATATAAACTATTTATATTAAATTTAATAAAAGTGGTTTGACATAAAAGCATTTATTTAAAGCGGGAATCTACTTAAGCAGCGATTTTAACGAGTTATATTACTAGGAGATTAACTCAATAAGTACCATACGCTAATAATACACAATATAAAAATGCCCGTCACGCAGGGGCTGCGTAAATTAAGCAGATTTCCCACGTGAAGTTTTACAATAGAGAAATCTGCCTAATGACAACTGTAGTAGCAAGAAACCTCTAAACCTAAAACATTATTTAGGGCGTAATAACCCAGTAGTTTCTAGCCCCAAAAAACAGTTAACCTAACCTCTAAACCCATTCACGAGGGACGAATAGTTACGAAAACGGCCACCAGAGGTCACGGCGGAAAGTGCGAACATAGCCACTGCTGCCGAGCACATGCAGAATACAAATGCAAATATCTCAGTTAATATTCAAGATAGAGAATAAATGTATAGAACAATATTTATAGTAAATTTAATTTTCAATAAGATTGATTCTGTAATATTTTTCGATCCGACGTATAGTAACGAAGATATTTCGAATTTTCGAAAATCCTCCCCTCTAAACCCCCCCTCCCACTGGTCCGATTTCAGCCGTTAACGAACTTGATCTTTCTTTTTACATAAAACGACTAAATATCGAGTTTGGTAACGATCAAACAAAAATTGCGACCGCTAGAGCGGTAACAGACAAATATATATATATATATATATATATATATATATATATATATATATATATATATATAGATAGATATATATATACAGTTTTGAACGGACCTCATTTTCGTCATCTCCTGGGTAGGATCGATGGACATTTGAAGGACAATTCCGTCATGAGTACAACCTCAATAGCTGATTTCCCTTAAGGGAAATCTGCTAAAATGCAGTTAGGGTGTCTATGACATGTGAAACGAAAAGTTATCGTGAAATTTCGCGAAAAACTCAATGTACAGACAGAGGTTACAATTTTATATATATATATATATATATATATATATATATATATATATATATATTTGTCTGTTACCGCTCTAGCGGTCGCAATTATTGTTTAATCGTTACCAAACTCGATATTTAGTCGTTTTATGTAAAAAGAAAGATCAAGTTCGTTAACGGCTGAAATCGGACCAGTGGGAGGGGGGTTTAGAGGGGAGGATTTTCGAAAATTCGAAATATCTCCATTACTATACGTTGGATCGAAAAATTGTACAGAATCAATCTTATTGCAAATTAAATTTACTATAAATATTGTTATACACATTTATTCTCTATCTTGAATATTAACCGAGATATTTGCATTTGTATTCTGCGTGTGGTCACCAGTAGGCTATGTTCGGACTTTCCGCCGAGAGCTCTGGTGGCCTTTTCCATAACTATTCGTCCCTCATGAATAGTTATAGAGGTTAGGTTAACTGTTTTTTGGGGCTAGAAACTACTGGGTTATTCCGCTTTAAATAATGTTTTAGGTTTAGACGTTTCTTACTACTACAGTTGTTATTAGGCAGATTTCTCTATTGTAAAACTTCACTTGGGAAATCTGCTTAGTATACGCAGCTTATGCCTGACAGAATTTTTCGTCTTCTCCTAGATAGGATCGACGTACAAATGAAGACAGTTTCAAAAATTTCGCCTTTGTTAGAAACTCGATAGCCTTTACTCCGTTGAGAGAAATCTGCCAAAAGTTTGACTCAGAGCTGAACGGCCTAAGAAATAGGTGCGTTATAGAATGCCTATATTGGTATTTGAGTGGGGACCAGCCCTCTGCGTGCGTTTCATGCCCTGCACGATTCTTCCTCTATTCACATTAAAGTGCCTTTGCGTGTCCCCTAATTCTTTCCAGATCTACATCGATGGAGACCCAGTCCCACCCCAATCCCTTTATCGCCTTACTAAAAATATATATTTCTGAAGATAACTCCGGGATATGGAGAAATTCATTCATAACTGGTGATACGATAAAGAAACGCTCGGGAAAAAAAAAACAACAACTCATAAATAACAAAAGTCCGCCACGCAAAGGGCTGCGTAAACTAAGCAGATTTTCCACGGGCAGGATGAAACCCTGGCGATCCCATCTCATACTACATTCTCTATTTCTATGTAAAATCGGACGAATGGAAGTGGGGGTTTACTGAACTCTAAATACAAGGTTAATATTTGAAGTAGGGAAATGTGTATAAAATAAACAATATCTGTAGAATATCAAGTATTTAGCAAAATTCGATATACAACATTTTTCCAACCGACTCATAATCTACTTTCTTCCTTGTAGTTGCAACCATTATGTTCTATCGGAAGCTGCTCTTTTCATATTACTACATCCACCCAAAGCATAAGATGTTTCCAAATAGGATTTTCGAGTCCCAATATATTTTCAAATATATTTGTAATGAAGTTGTTGTGCGTTATGACATGTTTAAGAAGTTTCACTCTTCTTTTTTCCATGGCCTTGATAAGACTATTGCTCTCAATTTCCTCATTTAGATCTTTCATGTTGGATTTCTTTTTAGGCCAACATTTTCTAAATCTTTTATGCCAGATCCACATTTCCATTGATTCTAATGTATTATATTTGCTGTTGTGGAGAGTCCAATATTAGCCCCCGTAAAGCAGTACACTCCATAAGAAAGACTGAACAAACTTTTTAGCAGATTTCCCTTAAGGGAAATCAGCTATTGAGGTCGTACTCATGATGCGAGTTTCGAAAAATTTCTTCAAATGTCCATCGATCCTACCTTGGAGATGACGAAAATGAGGTCCGTTCAAAATTATATATACATATATATATATATATATATATATATATATATATATATATA
Organism: Riptortus pedestris; assembly: GCA_019009955.1. Classification (NCBI taxonomy): domain Eukaryota; kingdom Metazoa; phylum Arthropoda; class Insecta; order Hemiptera; family Alydidae; genus Riptortus; species Riptortus pedestris. The sequence goes on along the minus strand of CM032230.1, from coordinate 8,852,345 downwards.
TATATATATTTGTCTGTTACCACTCTAGCGGTCTCAATTTTTGTTTGATCGTTACCAAACTCGGAATTTAATCGTTTTATGTAAAAAGGAAGATCAAGTTCGTTAATGGCTGAAATCGGACCAGTGGGAGGGGGCGTTAGAGGGGGGAATTTTGAAAATTCAAAATATCTTCGTTATTATGCGTCGGATAGAAAATTTGTATAGAATAAATCTTATTGCAAATTAAATGTACTATAAATATTGTTCTATACATTTATTCTGTATCTTGAATATTAACCGAGATATTTGCATTTGTATTCTGCGTGTGGTCATCAGTAGGCTATGTTCGGACTTTCCGCCGAGAGCTCTGGCGGCCGTTTCCATAACTATTCGTCCCTCGTGAATAGGTTTAGAGGTTAGGTTAACTGTTTTTTGGGGCTAGAAACTACTGGGTTATTACGCCCTAAATAATGTTTTAGGTTTAGAGGTTTCTTACTACTACAGTTGTTATTAGGCAGATTTATCTATTGTAAAACTTCACGTGAGAAATCTGCTTAGTTTACGCAGCCCCTGCGTGACGGACTTTTTTGATATATGTTTTTATTGTGGCTCTTAATAACGGAGATATTATGGATTTTCGAAAACCCTCCCACTAAACACCTCTATTTTGGGCCCGATATCAGCCATTTAGGAATATCATCTTTAGCCTTGAATGAAACGGTTAAATATCGAGTAATATAATGAGAACGTATAATCTTAATACATGGGGCCATCACGCAACGTTTTTGCATGTATCTCACATAATAAAGATCCTTTATAAAAAATATTTGTTATTTGAACTTGGAGTAACATGTTTCATGGTACATTGGCTTATTGTTAACGTGCAATGGCTAAATGGTTCAAACCTCCAGCCACAAACTTAAATGTTGTAGGTATTAAAGCGTACCATTTTCAGGTGTAAAACTCTTTATCACTCAACCGGAATGTGCTAAATCTATTAAAAAATATTCATAGTTCAAAAAATAAATAAGTGAATCTTTTAGCAGATTAAGGGAAATCAGCTATTGAGGTTGTACTCATGACGGAATTTTCGAAATTTTTCTTCAAATGTCCATCGATCCTACCGAGTAGATGACGAAAATGAGGTCCGTTCAAAACTGTATCTATATCTATATCTATATCTATATATATATATATATATATATATATATATATATATATATATATATATATATATGGGCTGTTACCGCTCTAGCGGTCGCAATTTTTGTTTAATCCTTACCAAACTTCATATTTAAGCGTTTTATGTAAAAAGAAAGATCAAGTTCGTTAACGGCTGAAGTCGAACCAGTGGGAGGGGGGTTTAGAGGGGAGGATTTTCGAAAATTCGAAATATCTCCGTTACTATACGTCGGATCGAAAGATTATACAGAATCAATCTTATTACAAAGAGATATTTGCATTTTTCAGTTTTCACCAAACCGCCACTTCTACTCATGTTACGTAAACAATACTCTGATACATAATAAATCACATTATTGGAAATTTAAATACCAAAAATTGTATTCAAGAGACCTTTATTATACGAGACACATGCAAATATGTACTGGTGACTCCCCCCCCCCCATCTTAAAGTTTTGGACTACTAAATTTTTATTGATTGAGATAACAATTATTCTGACACATTATTAATTAAAGTACTAGATTTAGCAAATAGTTATCAATAAAATTAATGTGTTATATTCTGATATATTTCAGTACATGTTTTTCTTTCCGGTGTGAGGCGGGACCCGTTTGTTTACATTTCTAACCTAACGCTTCCTGTCGGCAGGCTATTGAAATTGGATGAAACATTCTTATTTCCGTTTGTATTTATTCACGGTGTTGTGTTAGCAGTATGTATATTTATCTATAAACTTCACGAGGGAAATCTGCTTAGTTTACGCAGCCCCTGCGTGACGGACTTTTTTATTAACAAGATGAATACAATCAATAATGTTCAAATTATTAATTACAACTATAAAATATTTGTCTAAAAAATGGGTCAAGAATATTTTTGATATGTAGATTGTCTCATTAAGGCTTTATCACCCTTTTATAAATTTGCAAGTCAATAAATAAAAAAATGTATGTTATATATTTAGAGTGATTTAAGATTGTTAACTTATTGTGTATAAATATTTAAATTGATTGATAGATTTTATAAAATATATTCATGGAATTAGAGCTAATTTTATAACTATTTTCAGTTTTATTTAGTTCGGTTGAGTTCTTTGTGCCGAATAAAATTGTTGACTCCAGCTATAGGTTTTAGCGTATATCTCGTTTATAATTCGGTATACGAAAAAATATATATAACAAAAGTTACTCTAAATAACAAAGTAAACTACTTTTGTTATGTTCAAATTTCCCGAAAAACCAATAGGAAACGAAATATCGCTATTTTTAATTTCTGGCTTCCCTTATAACCCCCATTCCTGTTCGTCGTCAGAGAATATTAACATAGCCTAAAGTCTAAGTTGGGTTAGTAGTAAAATAATACCAAGTGTCATGAAATTCGGTTAAGCCGTTTATGCGTGAAAAGGTAACAAACAAACAGACACGAAAGAAACAAATTACATATATCGTGTTTATGACATGTGGAACGAAAAAGTATCTTGAAATTTCGAGAAACAAATCAATGTACAGACAGAGATTACAATTTTATATATATATATATACACACACACACACACACACACACACACACACACACACACACACACACACACATATATATATATATATATATATATATATATATTTATACACACTCACACACACACACATATATATATTGCTCTTCAATATAAAATGTCTTGTTTTTGTTTGTTCTGTTTTTCTAAACTTCGTTCTTCAATCAAGCCCATTTGGGGCGACATAATCCTTTTTCCAGAGGCAGGGAACCAATCAAGTAGGCCAACAGGTACACGCACACACACTCCCATACACGCACAATTCATATTAATCCTAATCCCTTTTTTAATTGTCCCGTCACGTCAGAGCTACCCCCTCGGGCAGGCACACGCCAGCGGCGACCACTCATACATCATCCAGCATTAACGGGTAATTTACTGGGGGAGGCCCAAATTATTTAATCAAATTAATGGATTTTAATGTCATACACATCTGTCAAAATTAATTAACCGTCCCTCTTTTTTTTTTTTTTACCCCCTCCCTTTAAAATTAGGAATAAATGAGGAGAAAATACCTCTAATTATTTATTTTTTTATTTGGAAAGAGGATTATGTAATGTTTTCAAATTATGTTTTATTAGCAAATATGAGAAGATATTATTCCGCAGAGGACGACGCTTTATCAATGTCATTTGTTCCTTTCCATTGAAATTTTAACCAATAGTGGGACCAGTGGAGGCTCGTGTATAGGCACTGGGAACTGCAGCACCCCCATTTTCCACTTGATATTATCTATAACATTTAATATAATGAGCCTTTGTTCTTTAATTCTTTCTTTATACTTGTATAATATATAATCCTTAAACTTAATGCAGTTACCATCCCCCAGTTTATGAAAAAAGATACAAAAATCTTTGTATGGAACTGTGTGCTTCACAGTTGGAGCGGCGAGGTGTTTGACTGTTGTCCCACAGGAAGCTCCACAATGGAGAGAGAGCACTGTCGTTCCCGCAGTGCCGACCCTGCCGTGCTGGATTTTCTGGAGCAGCACCCCCACTAATTTTAGCTACGAGCCGCCACTGAGTGGGACCTCAGTCATTAGCTAAATTTAATATAATCAAGCAGACGCCGTTTAGAATGTACTATGCATTGAATTCTAACCCCAGAGTAGACAGGAAGGCTACATGGACATGTGAAGATATTGGACAAATTTGTACCAAAGACATTGGAAGTGTAGCCACCGCCCATCCGCTGCCAATAGACCTTTATTAAGCAAGGTGCATGGTTGCGTGATACGTCATCAATAAAGATTTTACGTACTTCTTTAAATGATGTTTACTTCATCTATACCATACTTGATATTTAATTTTTCCAGTGATGTTATCATATCTGTTATTCCCTGAAGTCGAATTTTGAAAATCCAAAATATTTTCGTTATTACGAGTCGGATCGTAATTTTTTTTGGAATCAATCATGTTAAGCTACTGATGCTCTACAATTACGGTTCCATACAATTTTTCGTAACTCAATTATTCAGCGAGTTATTCGTGCTTTATTGTTATTCAGTAACTCTCACACCGCCCTACTCATCTGTTTTTTTACATTGAAGTAATAAAATATTTTGTGATTTGAAATCACAAGTTTGTTATACAACAAGCACGATGGAAGCCTGCTTAGTTTAGTTGTTGTATTGCCTGGACCCTGGCTATTTTCGAATATTTCCTCAAATGTCCATCGATTCTTTCCAGGAGTTGACGACAATGAGATACGTTCAAAACTGCAATAGATACATATATTTATTTGTTAACGCTCCAGCGGTTCCAATTTTTTGTTGTGTTTTTAAACACTTATGTAGCTTTAGCGGCTAAGGCGTCAGCATTCATATTTCCTTCTATGCCAGAATGTCCTGGTACCCAAATAAATTCGACATTAATATTTTTCTTGTGCAATTCCTCCAAAATCCGTTGGATTTCTTTACAGATGGGATTTTTATTGTACATTTTTTCAATTGATTTTAAGCTGCTGTAAGAGTCAGAACAAATCAAAGCATTCTTTTGCTCAATTAACAATAGGTTAAGAGCTGCTTTTATTGTTAAGTTCTGCAGAAAACACACTACTTACTGAGGAAAGGGAGTATATCAGAGAGAGATCCTTAGCATATACAGCTTTTTTATTACACGACTCTCTATTACAGAGTGTAGAAGGTATGAGGACACCAGAAAGTCCCTTGGTATGTCAGAAGTACTATCCGAAATACTAGGGGATGATAGTCACTCTATAAAAAAACTGTTAAGATTTTTAATAATTACTCGTTTAAATAAAGAAATATAATAGGACTTCAACATATGGGCACACAAGAAAGTGAGATAAATATTTATGCATTAAATTGATTATGTATACAAAATACTGCTCTGTTTTTCCAATTTGTCACAGGATCGTGAATAGAGAACAATAGGAGAGATGCAACATAGGCGAGGATGAAGGATGGCTAAAAGAAGGGATCTCTGAAGAAAGGGACTGCCTAACACAAGGAAAGAATACGAAAATGGAATCTTGGACCACCTAGGCACAAATAACTCTGGCGAGTTCGGTGCCTATTTATAATAAAATAAATAATAAATAAACACTTATGTAAGTTACTAAACGTCTGAAGTCCAACTAACATTTTAATTCCTGTTTACATAGACTTATTTCTGGGGGAGAAATAGAGAATAGATGGTAAGATGAGTTCATCAGCGAATCATACTCCAGCAGGTGGAAAATCTGCTTAGTTTAGACGGACTTCTTAATCCTCGACGAAAGATTATTTCAGCCCGTCGGCATCTTGTAACTCAGAAAATAAATCATTTGAAAGACATTGCCTTTATTGCCAATAGAAAAAATCCTGATTAAAGAGAGTTCCCCCGTGGATATTAAAGGACGCCGCCCCCTAGGGACCAGGTGAGCTAGGCAGGGATTGAACCAGCAAGCCAGCCAGATTCAATAATAGAACAAAGAGATAAGTCAAAACAAAGAGGTATGAAGACGTCAAGAGAGAGACACACAGAGAGGACTTTCTTTGACTCTTGCTTCCTATTAGAGTGCCCTAGTCGTTGATAGTCAAACAGGGCGAGATTTACACCTCCACAGCCAGCCTCCTCAGTCAAAGACCATATCTATTTCCAAGGTAATTGTGTTCTCCCAGTTTTGAAATACTGCTTTCCGCGACGTCTCGGCTAATTCACTCTTCAAAAAGGACGCTTCTCAAACGGAATCTGCCTGAAAATAATACATCGCCGAGACAAGTGCATGATGTATTTTCAACAAACAGCACCTCCCTCCTTTGAGGGAAGGTTTATTAATAAAGTGACACAGGAAATAGACGTTAATGGAGTCGTTTTTAGTGGCCGCTAGAAATTCCTGTACATTTTAGCAGATTTCAATCAACTTTTGAGGTCGTACTGATGACGAGATTTTCGAAAAACGTCCTCGAATGTCCATTGATAGAAGAAAGTCCGCCACGCAGGGGCTGCGTAAACTAAGCAGATTTACCTCGTGAAGTTTCACAATAAATAAATTTCACGAGAGCCGAACAGTTACGGAAACGGCTGAATAGCTTTTGGCAGAAACTCACGACTAGAAGCGAATTTAGCCAATCTCATCTCGTTCGTTATCAGCACACACTTAATAAAAATGCAAATATCTCGGTTAATCCGAAGTATAGTAACGATGATATTTCAAATTCCTCCCCTCTGAACCCCAACTCACACTGGTCCGATTTCAGCCATTTACGAACTTGATCTTTATTTTTACATAAAACGTTTAAATATCGAGTTTGGTAACGATCAAACAAACATTGCCACCGCTAGAGCGTTAACAGACAAATATATATATATATATATATATATATATATATATATATATATCGTTTTATGTACATAATTTTGAACAGACCTCATTATCGTCTCCTTAGTAGGATCGATGGACATTTGAAGAATATTTTTGAAAATCACGTCATGACTATCCCCCTTGAGAGAAATCTACTAATAAAAAAGTCCGTCACGCAGGGGCTGCGTAAACTAAGCAGATTTCCCATGTGCTGTTTTACAATACTCATGAACATTTCGAAAAAATTTTCAAATGTCCATCCTACCCAGCAGATGACGAATATGAGGTCCGTTGAAAATTATATATATATTTGTCTGTAAACGATCTAGTGGTCGCAATTTTTGTTTGATCGTTACCAAACTCGATATTTAAACGTTTTATGCAAAAAGACAGATCAAGTTCGTTATTGGCTGAAATCGGACCAGTCGGAGAGGGGGGGGGTGTTTAGAGAGGAGGATTTTCGAAAATTCGAAATATCTCCGTTACCATACGTTGGATCAAAAACTTGTATAGAACTAATCTTATTGCAAATTACATTTACTATAAATATTGTTCTATATATTTCTTCTCTATCTTGAATATTAACCAAGATATTTGCATTTTTATGAAATGAGGGTATATAACGGACGGTTTAGTTTCCCACCAAAAGCTAGTTCCGCCCTTTGCCATAACTGTTCGGCTCTCGTATGGAGATTTCTCTATTGTTTAACTTCACGTGGGAAATCTGCTTAGTTTACGCAGCCCCTGCGTGACGGACTTTTTTTTTAGTTTTAGCAGATCTCCCTTAAGAGAAATCAGCTATTGAGGTCGTACTCATGAAGCGATTTCCGAAAAATGTCTTCAAATGTCCATCGCTCCTACCCAGGAGATGACGAAAATAAGGTCCGTTCAAGGTTATATATATATATATATATATATATATATATATATATATATATATATATATTCTTGTCTGTTAAGGCTGTAGTGGTGACAATTTTTGTTTGATCTGTACCAAACTCGATATTTAATCGATTTATGTAAAAAGAAAGATCAAGTTCGTTAAGGGCTGAAATGGGCCAGTGGGAGGGGGGAGGGGGTTAGAGGGGGTGATTTTTGAAAATATCTCCGTTACTATGCGTTGAATTGAAGCATTGTATAGAATCAATCTTATTGGAAATTAAATTTACTATAAATATTGCTCTATACATTTATTCTGTATCTTGAATATTAACCGAGATATTTGCATTTGTATTCTGTGTGAGGTCGGAAAAAGTCGGCTATGTTCGGGACTTTCCTCCGAAAGCTAGTTTGGCCGTTTCCGTAACTGTTCGTCCCTGGGGAATTGGTTTAGAGACTCTTTACTACTTATTAGCAGGCAGATTTCTCTATTGTAAAACTTCACATGGGAAATCTGCTTAGTTTACACAGCCCCTGCGTGACGGACTTTTTAACTAAATATTCACGGTGGTGTTAAGTGTTGCCAGAATGTAGATTTATCTATTCCAAAACTACAGGAAGGGAATCTGCTTAGTTTACGCAGCCCCTGCGTGACGGACTTTTATATTACTTCCTCTGGAAAAGGATTTACTCTACGTGTGACACTGGAGTCCAAAGTAGTAGCAGCAGCCAGTTTGGCTGCATATCATCGTATTAAGTTAAGGCCAGCTAACCAAAGCTGACCAATTCATCCATTCAAGATGATAGGTAATTGTAAGAAGGCATGTTGCAGTCTGATTGAAACTGGTCCAAGATAAGAGTAAATGCTAAGAAGAGAGGTTGGAGCGGATTAATCAACACAGGCCTAGATCGATAGCGGCTAATCACTGGGCGAGTAAACAGTGATTAGCAGATACAGACCTGTGACTACACTGATAGATCACGTTTTACTACTCGACTAGCCAATCAGCTGGCTCCAGGCTACATCTCTCTAGCCACCCCTCTCCCTTCCTCTAACTCCCCCACCTTACACACACACACACACTCACACACACACACACTCACACACACACACACACACACACACACACACACACACTCCATTCCTCTATTAGCAGATTTCCACTAAGCGAATAAGGGAGCTACAGCTATTGGTGTTGTAACTTCGAAAAATGTCTTCAAATGTCCATTTATCCCGGGTGATAAAAAGTCCGTCACGCAGGGGCTGCGTAAACTAAGCAGATTTCCCACCTGAAGTTATACAATAGAGAAATTTCCATACGAGAGCCGAACAGTTACGGCAAAGGGCCGAACTAGCTTTTGCGGGAAACTCAATCGTCCGTTATCGGCCCAAATTTAATAAAAAAAATTATCTCTGTTAATATTCAAGATAGAGAATAAATGTATAGAACAATATTTATAGTAAAATTAATTTGCAATAAGATTGATTCTATGCAATGCTTCGATCCGACGCATAATAACGGAGTAATTTCGAATTTTCAAAAATCCCCCCTCTAAACCCCCCCTACCACTGGTCCGATTTCAGCCATTAACGAACTCGTTCTTTCTTGTTGCATAAAACGATTAAATATCGAGTTTGGTAACGATCATACAAAACTTGCGACCGCTAGAGCGGTAACAGACAAATATATAGATAGATAGATTGATATATATATATATATATATATATATATATATATATATATATATATTCAGATATATACAGTCTTGAACGGACCTCATTTTCGTCATCTCCTGGGTAGGATCGATGGACATTTGAATAAAATTTTTGGAAATCGCGTCATGAGTACGACCTCAATAGTTGATTTTCCTTAACGGAAATCTGCTTATAAAAGTCCGTTAAGTCCAACAACCTAAAAGGGGTGGGGGGGGGAGGTTCACCAGAACATATTTGCATGTATCTCGAAAAGTCCGTCACGCAGGGGCTGCGTAAACTAAGCAGATTTCCCACGTGAAGGTTTACAATAGATAAATATACATACAGGTAACACTACCGTGAATGCTCAGTAAATGTACAGTACAAGGCTGAATTGAAACAAACAGGCAAGCCAACCTCGTTAGACCGGAAACTCAAACAATTAATGGAATATATCATATTAATTTTATTGAAAACAATTTATTATAGCTAGTTGTTGTAATTTGTAATGAATCAGAATCAGTTTTATCTCAATCACTCAAATTTTAGTAATCCAAAAACAAAAGAAGGGGGGGGTCAACAGAACGTTTTTGCATATATCTCACAAAGTAAACGTTCAATGAAAACAATATTTGGTATTTAGGCTTCAATTAATATCTTTTATTATATAACAGAGAATTTTTTATGTAACACAAGTAGAAGTGGGGGTTTACTGAAGGCTGAAAACTGAAAAATGTAAATATCTCGGTTAGTATTCAAGATAGATAATAAATGTATATAACATCATTTATTGTGTATTTAATTTTCAATAAGATTGATTCTATAAACTTTTCCGATCCGACTTATACAATATTTCATTCAAACGTTTCCATACACTGATTGATGTACTGATTCCCTTAAATTCCACTGGATGCACTTTTTCTATTAGGTTTCAGACTATTCTAAGAGAATGGTATCGAATAAAAATCGTTTCTATCTGTCCGCCCATTTTTTCATCAAACCTTAAATAATTTCATATTCATGCAATTTTTTCCTGTTAAATTTTCAAATTTCACTCATAAGCCTGGATAAATTTTAAGTACCGTAGTCATATATTAGTCAATTGTTCCTCAATCACACAAAACGGCTAAGAGGAAATTTTATATTTGTGAGTCAAGTATCCCAAGGTACAACATAGACTATACTGTAATCCGAGTTTTCGACTTGGAAGAGGGGGGGGGTTACTTCGACGTGAAAATACATATTCATCAATATCTTCGTTAGCATTGATTTTATTTGGAAATAAAAATATGATGAACGAACAGTATTTATAATTACGATTTTCCGCCTTCCAGGTGACATAGACTTTATTCGTATTTTATGGAAGTTCCTGTAAAGAATTCGGAAATTGTTTATTTATGTATTAATTAACTGAGTTAATATGAGCGATTTGATACTTTACACCTCATACATTCGTCTATCGAATTGCAACAGAATGCCTCAACTAAATTTTGCCATTGGTTTTCTTCGGATGGTTAGTTTATACAATCGTTTTATTTTGACAGAAAACTAGATTTATTTGATCCAAAGAACCATAGTAAATAAATATTCGTCTAACAGGTATTCCACGCTCCATTCTCAAAACTATAAATATGACTAATTTTAAGGCAACGAATGGATACAATACAATATTTCATGCCAACGTTTCGTATACATTATACAGACAAATATATAGACAGAGATATAGATATATAGTTATATATATATATATATATATATATATATATATATATATATATATATATACAGTTTTGAACGGACCTCATTTACGTCATCTCCTAGGTAGGATCGATGGACATTTGAAGAAAAAAATCGAAAATTGCGTCATGAGTACAACCTCAATAGCTGATTTCCCTTGAGGGAAATCTCCTAATAATAAAGCAAGAAAGCAATATTTGGCATATCTATTATGTTCTTAGATGCCGGGCACACACAGACTATCCACAAGAGAACTTACTACAGATCTATCCTATCCTTTTACTTTTAATCTACTCTCCGAATGCTCCGATTATCATTCGACTTAGCCTTCCTGTCACTGACCCTGCGCAGATCATGTTCAACACATCTCCTCAGACTACCAGCACCAGGAATCCTAGCTACAAGCCGCCTTGAAGTGATAATAAATAAATTAATGAAAAAGGAATTCCTCACCCAGCCTTAAGTAAACCCCCAATTCGACTCTTCGGATTTTTACATAGAAATAAAACTATATGGATAACATTACTAGGTGGAAAATCTGCTTATTTAACACCGGCCTGCTTGAAGAACTTATTCTTATCTCCTAGATAAGATCGATGGTCATCTGGAAAAATATTTCGAAAATCCCGTAGAGCACAGCCTCAGCTGATTTCCCCCCTTGGAAATCTCTTGTATGACAATACAGTATTTTTTTTAGTATGTTAATCTTGAAACCCCTAACAATAAAAAAAAAAAAGAAAAAATAAGCCTATAATTCATAGAGTTAATTCAGGTGTTAAAGATGGTGTGAGGACTATAGGATAAGAGTGTATATGATTTAGTAGGCTGTGGAACAGGCCACCATGAATTATTGCCTGATTATCAAGGTGGCCACACTGCTTCGGGCCCACACTCCCTCAGTAACACACTCACTTAAAATAAAAGCTGTGACCAAAATATTGTGAGGTGTTGCGTCAAAATTTAATATATCTAGAAGAAACAATGTATATCTTAAGGAACAAATATTTTATTTGAAACGACACGAAATGTGAGTATATTTGATAAGGATAAGAGTTCCACATCTAAACCAACCACCCCATGGCCCGATTTCAACTATTAACGAACATGATCTTTATTTTTACATAAAACGATAACATATCGAGTTTGGTAACGATCAAACGAAAATTAGGACTAAAGATCAAGTTCGTTAATGACTGAAATTGGACTAGTGAGAGGAAGGGGGGGGGGGTTTAGAGGGGGCCATTTAAAAAATTTCATGATCTTCATTATTATACGTGGAATTGAAAATTTGTATACAACCAATCTTATATATTGTTTTATATACATTTATTCTTTAGCTTCTATATTAGCATGATATTTCCCTTTTTTTTTATTTTTACCCTTTAGTAAACCCCACTCCTACTCATATCAGAATAGCAATACGCTGATATATAATCTTTCATAGAAACACTTTGTTCTAAGATTAAATTCCAAATATTGTTTTCAAGAGACCTTTATTATGCGAAGTGGATGCAAATTCGTTTTGATAACATCTATCAAGATTTTACGTTCTTGTTATCAAAATGTTTATTTAATCTATATTATACTTGACATTTAACGGTTCAAGTCAACACTAAAGATCGTATTTGTTAGAGACAGAATTCATAACAGCAATCGTAAAATATTATAAAACCGATCTCTTAAACTACTGATGGACTACAGTTGTTGTTCTAAGTGAGTTATTCGTACTTTCGTTTTCAGCCGTCACTAACACTCCCTCCCCCCTTTCTATTCATAGGGTTTTCACATAGAAATAGAGAATATGTGGTGAGTTGAGATCACAAGTGAGTCATTCCAACTTGTGGGAATTCTTAGTTTATGCAGGCCCACGTGTGATGGATTTCTTTTCATATATGTCAGAAATAGTAATGTGAATGTCTTCGAGCAATTGGCGAGAGATTTTAACAATTCCACAATTCTTGCATGAATCCTGTAGAGTATTCTGAGAGCGGATGGGCGGAAGGTTGAATAGGTTATATGCAAATCAAGACAGGAGTGAGCGTGGTCCCTTGGGGTACTCCAACACCGGATATTTCGGCCCTCCAGTAACTCCCTCAGCTAACACTTTTCTTGATTTGCTCCAGCTGAATTATAGAAAGGAGATAGATGTGGAGGAAGCCGTCCGAATTGAATCTCTATGCATAAATGATGTCTAATTTTCGCCCCCTCTGCCTCATAGCCTATTCATTGCTAGCTAATCAACCAATCACTGTAATCATAGGCCTCCCTCAAGCCCTTAACCTCAATCGCCCAGACTTATATCTAAGTTATAAACATACTGATGAGATTATGACTTATGACTTGGCTCATGATTGAATTGGGGCTCTATCTATTATTCGACAACAATTTTGGGTTCATGCCCCATCTTTTAAATCCAGACACCGTACAATTTGATGTTTTTGATACGCTAATTGAACAATAAAACCGTCAATCACTAGTAAGCAATGTGATAGAATTCAATAGCCGAATTTCACCACATATTCTCTATTTATATGAGAAAACCGACTGAAAACAAACCAGTAGGAATAAGTAGATTATTATTACAGTTACAAACATGTATAGGATAATCCTTCTTGTAGAGCATCAATAGTTTAACAAGATTGGTTCTATAACATTTTTCTATTCGACTCATAATCCTTCCATGCACGATTTCAGTCAAGAACAAAATTGATCTTTAATGTTGGCCGAAAAGGTTGAAATAAAAAAACCTAAATATTTCGGTTAATAGTTATGACAAAAAAAATATGTATATTATAACATTTAAAGGTAATTTAGTTTATATTAAATTTTTTTATTTACAATTTATGGATTGGAAGGTCCTATACAATTTTTCGATCCGACTTATAATAACGTAGATATTTCAAAATTTTGAAATACCCCTCTAAACCACCCCCTCCCACTGGTCTGATTTAATTTAATCTTTCGTTTTACATAAAAGCATTAAATATCGAGTTTAGTAATGATCAAACAGAAAATTGTGCCCGCTAGAATGTTGAAAGACTAATATATATAAGTAATCAAGCATTCGCGAGAATTATAAACACTCATTTGCTTAAATAAAAGCATCACATAAAGCTGACTTCCGTTCCATGTGGCCCACTTCAAAATTTAATTGAACTTACTCGTTTTTAAAATAATAATAATTGGTAGATAAGGAGTCTGTCTCTGATGGCAACCCTCCAGAAGAAGGGCAGCTTGTTTTGTTTATATACACATATATATATATATATATATATCCCACCATGAGTAAAACCTCAATAGCTAATTCCCCTTAAAGGAAATCTGGTAATACTTGTTACGGAATCAGATGACTTCCTTTCTCTAGAAATGAAATGAAGCCACAAAACGGGGTACAACAAAAATATGGATTTCAACAATGGATATTATTAAAATAAAGATTTCATTAGATGTTAGAGCTAAAGTTAGAAATGTAAATTAAGGCTAGTAGTCTCGGTAAAGCTAGACCGTTGGGTTCAGTTCCCTTCTGAACATTTACTGACGAACTTTTTGTAACGTTCCAGGAATAACTGTGGAACATTCTGCATGCATTATGGTTATATTATTTTGCATCTCCATCCAATCCATTGTTCTCTGTTCCTGGAACATTCAGGGCACTCCTCAATAAGCCAGGTAGCACAACCGTTAATTCTCGCAACTTGTTAGAAACTTTTTGGTAGGGAAAAGGTTATTTAGTAATTTATGCAACACATACGTGAGTGGTTCGCGGAATTAGAAATTAATTCTGGGAAATTATTCAATGGAATTTTAAATTCTGTCTAGAGTTAGAGGATGCCTTTCTGAGCCCCCTCAGCAATCCCATATCTATATACATGTTGCCGGGGCCCTTCAAAGCGAAGGCTATAATCCGAGGGGAGAAGGCAGGTATCAATAGGAGATGTGGGGGATCTCATCTGCATAATGGGAAGGTGTTCACCATTAGGACAGACACGGTTTGTTTGGCCCCTGGAAACTGGAGACTAACCTTCCAGTCCTGGAGGAACGGGGGGTGGTTAGGGGGGTTTCCACCCCCGGGAGAAAAAAGGGGAGCAAATTGACTCCATTACACACCGCGAGGGGTAAGACCTTCCAAAGTAGCAGAGAGTATCCGGTGACTTCGTAGTTTGTTTTGAACCGCGCTTCCAAGGGTGTTCCTGGATGACGGCTCGCCGATGATGGATGTAGCTGTCATCGCTTTATCACGACTAATGACACGGAGGGTAGCATCGCCTTCATCACTGCTAATCCTCTTTACTCGAATAATGAGACCGAACCCCACTAATCCCAGATTTATACGGTCGAGCGCAAAACGATATAATGAACCGGAATAAAAGCAATATTCCTCATTATTATGAGACGTCAACCATGTCAGTCAGACTTTGAAAAATGGAAAAAGTTGGTCCCTTGATAGCTACTCAAACCACATTGGAAATAAAATTTTAAAAAAATAAAGGGATCCTCTTGGGAAAGGCTATATTTAGATGCAATCAAGGTTTAGTCTTATTACATATTTCTTGCAACAGCACGATTATCTCTTCAAATTATTAATTTTGTAACATTAGTTATTAAAAAATTTCCCTTAATGAAAATCTGCTATTGATGTTCTACTCATGACGTAATTATCGGAAAATATCTTCAAATATCTATCAGTCCTACCTGGGAGATGAGGAAAATAAGCTCTGCTTTTGGCTCGAAAATGTTTATCTACACGACATTTAACATTTAACCGTTTCATTCAACACTTAAGATGGTATTCGTAAATGGCTTAAGTGAGACTAGGGGAACAGGAAACTATAATGAGGAGGGGGTGGTGGAGGTCAAAAATTGAAAATATTTCCCTAAGAATGAGTCATATCGAAAAATGTTATAGAGTCAATTCTGTCAAACTATTTAAACACTACATTTGTTGTTCTATTCACATGTTAAATCCCGTGGGAAATTTCCTTAGTTTTCGGGGCTGGCTTTGTATTAAAATTCAACTTATGTTGTTTTTGCCACTCATTTACTATGATTCGCAAAGATTTGAAAGAATTTTAGTGAAATTTTGTCATCTCAACCCCTTAAATCCCCATCCACAGAGCTACAAAACAAAGTAACAACATAATAAAGGAGTCTAAAAATCAGTTCTTAAAAATTTTTACATAGTGTTACATTGTTTTTTAGCTCTGAGGATGGGGATTTAGTCCCATATAAGCGCTCAGCGTTTATAAGAAATAAAATTGTGAGGAGCCATAAAAAAGTTTTGTGATTAACCATTCATCACCCTCACCACCAGCTAAAAATAAATATGTTTAATTGGTCTAATTTGGTCCACTAATAATTCTTGAAAAGTATTATACTTTTTACAGTTATAAAGTTATTTTTACCCAACAATATGGTGATATTTCCCAAAATGTTTGGCGATTCTAAAGAAAACTCATCTTGAAAACTTTGGGCACTTAAAAAGTTGTCAATAAATGCATTTTGACCTCCTCGGAATAAGAATACTGGATAAAGTTGACAAACTAATTAACATTTATTCAATGTATTAAAAATACCGAACATTTCCAGAACAAGAATCAGTAATCTAAAATTTTTGTAATAGGTGAAAGTTGGCAAAGGAGCTCATGAGAAATTTTGTTAACTCACCCCATCAACAATTTTATGTTTATATTAATAAATACACTATATAATAAATTATATGTATTAATAATAAACCTGTAACCTGATTTGCCACAAGGCAAAATACCCATTAAATTTTGTTTATTCCTCCGATCACTAAATATATTTACACTCAAAAACTTAATTTAAGTAATAAGCAATGAAATATTTACCCACAATTCAGAATTTTGATGCAATTTGTCATTAATTATTATTTTAGTCTTGAATTATGTTGAAACATTACACATATCTATCTAAAGGGGCTCATGTTAGCCATGAGAGTTAAAGCGTTGGCTTTAATCTCACATGGTAATCCTAGAGTAGCGAGTTCGATTCCCGCCTTGGCAAATAGGAATTAATTTAGTGACGAAATTCATTAAATAAAATCCTTAGTCCCCCGCTGGCTAGAAAAGGGTGGTAACCTGTAGAGAACCCGTCCAAATTAGCCCGAGTTGCATAAAGTGGACGTTAATTAATAAATAAATAATATCTATCTAAAGATAGATAAGATGATCGTTTCCACTTGAATATGAAGATAATTGTTCTAATTTCATTTTCATTGCGTGTATTGATGCGTGTACAGTCTACATTTATAACTAGGATAAAATAAAAGTTAATTAATTTACCCAAACAGCATTTAAGGTCATTATTTTCAGATTTCTCTGTATAGGGTATTTAGGCAGTCATTAAGTCATCCACCTCTGGTAGCTCAGTTGGTAGAGCGGTGGACTGTAGTTGGAATGAGACAGGCATCCATAGGTCGCTGGTTCAAATCCGGCCCGGAGGAGTTAACTTTTTTGCTTAAATAAAAGAAAATACTTTCTTTGCTCGAACAAAGATTGAATAATTTATTGAACATTTTTTTTATGTTGAATAAGACTGAAATCGTACAACAAAAATTTCATTTGATTCTGAATAATTTTTACGACATTTAAAAAAAAAAAAAACCTTTTTCATTACTATTGCCAAGGAATTAGTCTTAATTATATATTATTTTATGAAATTTCCGTTGCCTTTGTCAAAATTTACCTTTTATTCTAAAAGCTGTAATAATTTATCGAAATTTGTTTTCATAATCTTCTGTTACTAAGCATGTGATTAAAGTTAACAACAGTTTTGCCTACGTTTCTGATAAATATAATTTATTCTAGAAAGACCTAAAACACAAAGACGCACAATCCAAAAAAACTTCCTAACAATATTCAATTTTAGAACTAATTATGTCTGATTTAAATTGTACTGTGCTATTTATTTTTTGCAAAAATGTCGTCCGACCATATGACATCTACAAAAATGATTTATAATGTCGATGAAAATAACTAAACTCAGAAGCCAACAAAGCCAAGGAATAAATAAATTATATGAATGAAATGCATTTCATAATCACACCCTCATACAAAAAGAGGTACAAAGAAGATTTTTTTTATTTATTTATACAGGAGCACCCGCATCTTGGCGATTTGGCTCAAAGTTTCACAATGTAAAATGAAAACAAAATTATATAAAAATAACAAAAACTGAAACAACAAATAAAAAATTAAATACAACAAATAATCATTATTTATTTATTTATTTATAAACGTCCACTTTTTGCAACTTAGGCTAATCGGGACGGGTTATCTACAGGTTACCACCCTATTCTAGCCAGGGTGGGATTTTAGGACGTTATTTAATGAATAAATAATCATTAAATACTAGTAATAAAGACAATTAATAAACATAAGACATAAACAAACATAAATAAACATTAGACTAGTAATAAAGACAACAATTTAAAATGGTTTTAATAAAAAAATTATGTTATTCCTATATACTAGTACATTTATATTATTTTTTTTTATTTTATTTATTTAGTTTTGTACCCCATAGCGATGGTGATTTGCATTATTATGATGATATATTTACTCCTTCATGAAAGAAGATTTAAGAATTAAGTAAATGAAAAAATGAATTATTCTCAGGCGGTTGACCTTTTTTTTTTAAAAAAAAAAAAATATGTTATGAAAGCCTGTATGCTTTTGTACTACATTATATCATTTTTGTTTCATTTGTTAAACTATTCTAAATAGTCTAATGTAAGGAAAGCCAACATTTGAACTGTTTTGTCTAAGAATTTAAATTATGTCAAAACTCACTTAATGTGATAATCAACAATTGAAAAAAGCTTGTCACGCAGGGGGTGCGTAAACTGAGCAGATTTCCCAAGTAATAACATGGCAAACTAATAATCACATCACACACCAATATATTCTC
Organism: Riptortus pedestris; assembly: GCA_019009955.1. Taxonomy (NCBI): domain Eukaryota; kingdom Metazoa; phylum Arthropoda; class Insecta; order Hemiptera; family Alydidae; genus Riptortus; species Riptortus pedestris. The sequence continues at coordinate 8,833,583 of CM032230.1, read as the reverse complement.
TATTTTTTAAGTAAAAACAAGATAAGTAGAAGTGGTGGTTTACTGAAGGCAGGAAACAAGAAAGGAACTCGTTTAATACCTAAACTATAAAAAAATGTTTAGAACAACAATTGTAGAACATCAATAGTTTAACAAGATTATTGAACGAATCTTGTTAAACTATTGATGCTCTACATTTTAGCAGATTTCCCTTAAGGAAAATCAGCTATTGAGGTTGTACTCATGACGCGATTTTCGAAAAATTTGTTCAATTGTCTATCGATCCTACCCAGGAGATGACGAAAGTGAGGTTCGTTCAAAATTATATATATATATATATATATATATATATATATATATATATATATATACATATATTTGTCTGTTAACGCTCTAGCGGTCGCAATTTTTGTTTGATCGTTACCAAACTCGATATTTAAACGTTTTATGCAAAAAGACAGATCAAGTTCGTTAATGGCTGAAATCGGACCAGTGGGAGGGGGAGGGGGTTTAGAGGGGGGATTTTCGAAAATTCGAAATATCTCCGTTACTATGGCGTCGGATCAAAAAATTGTATAGAACCAATATTATTGAAACTTAAATTTACTATAAATATTGTTATATGCATTTATTCTCTGTCTTGAATCTTAACGGAGATATTTGCATTTTTATTAAATGTGGGCCGATAACGGACGAGCCCCGCCAATAGCTAGTTTGGCCTTAACGTTTCGGCTCTCGTATGGAGATTTCTCTATTGTATAACTGCACGTGTCGGACGTTTTTGTTCTAAACATTATTTTGTAGTTTAAGTATTAAGGGAGTGATTTCTTCAGTAAACCCCTACTCCTATTCATGTCAATATGGCACTAAGATATATCAGAAACTTCTTTATTCAAAGCTTAAATAACAAATTTTGTAACCATTGAACTTTTACTGAGTGAGATACATGGAATTACGTTGTGTGACGATGTCATCGATAAAATTTTACGTTCTTTCCTCGAAAATGATTATTTGATGGATACCATACTTGATATTTAGCCTTTAAATTCAACACTAAAGTTCACAGTCGTTAATGGCTGAATTCAGACCTGGTAGAGAAGGGGGATTCGAAACTTCAAAATATTATGAGCCGTACAGCAAAATATTGCAGAACCAATCTTGTTAATCTATTCATGCTGTACGATTGTTGTTCTGTACGTTTATTCGTAGCTCAAGCCCTAAGCGAGTTATTTGTATTTTCTAGTTTTCAGCCATCAGTACAGTAACCCCCCCCCCCTCGTCCAGTTTTACTCATCGGTTTAAGTCTTTAAACCGTCACCATTTTAGATTTTTCGTTCTCCACTCGGTCATGTTTGTTCGATCTATACAATAATCGATATTTAACAGTTTAATTCAACACTAAATGTCATATCCACAGTGCTGATCAACAATCTCGTATGTCAAAAAAAAAAATTACTTTTACACGAGGCATAAAATAACTGATTAATTCAGTAAATGAAAATATTGATATATAACTTCTAATCATTTCAAAGTACAGGTGAATAATATAAAATAATTTTGAATATAGCCTTGAAACAGAACATCAAGAAGAGTATAAATATGCAATAATCAGGATTTCTCACTTTTTTGACATATGGTTGCTGATCAACACTTTTAGTTAGCAATAGAAAATATATGGTAAGAAGATGTCAATAGTGTGTCATACTACTTACTGAGATCTACTTAGTTTACGAACCTCATGCGCAACGGACTTCTTCTTTTAGTTTTAAACTTCGTGGAAGAAGCCGATTGGAAAATCGCGAAATATCATAGACGATTTCTTTTTACGACCATTATTTTACCCCCTAGTTAAGGAATCTTTATGTTATATCATTATAAGTAATGTTTAGTTAATTATTTCAGAAGTATTAGTTTGAAATCAAATTTATGAAGTTGAATTATGTATATTTTTATTTATACGTATAATATATCTTTTGGAGTTAATATTAAAAATAATGATATCAGTAAATGAGATAAAGCTTGCTGAAATCTTGGGAGAAGAGAAACGAGCCTGAGAGATGGAGCTTCCCCCACCACCGGCCCAACAGAGTGGGGGAAGTGATTTATATTCATAGCCTGCAGTTATTAAAACAGCCCCGCGATATGAAAGGTACTAATTACCAGAGGCCTACAAATGATCCGCCCATATAACACTATTTTACCTCCCTTTTATCAAAATAATATAATTATTCAATATGTCTTCCCACCCTCTCCGCGGCCTCCGCCTTTTCCTTCTCCCCTTCCTCAGAGCGGAGCCCACTAAATCATTTTTCTTTCATGAAGATTGAAATTAATTATGGCGGAAGGGTGGGGGGGGTGGTTCAGCGAGTGCGATTCGCGCTTCCGGGTCTCACCCTGGGATAAACCCATTAATAATCCTTTTTGTGCTGTGTGCATGCTTGCAGCCAGATCCCGATGCCAAGCTACAAAGCACGCAACTTAATGTCCCCACCTTGCACAATCCCAAATAGAATTAATCTTGCTTATCAACAAATGAGCTTCAAATCCTCTCTTGTCCTCAATTTCAACGCCGTTTATATCAATAATGTCCATGAATTTATACATATATTATTTTCAGAAGTCTGTGGCACATGGAAAATAGAACTAACCACATTGTCCAAGAGCCAGAATGATACACAGATGAGCTCATCTTATATGTACCTATCTCATATATTCACAGAACTTTAAACACAAACGAAACTTGAGGTATTTAATGATAGAGTAGCTTAAAGTGTAATATCGCTTGAGAAATGGGGAAAAACAAGTAATTCAGATAATGATTCAGGTCTAGTGGAATGAATATAAAAAAAAAAGCCACGCAGAGCCCGTGTGAACTGAGCAGATATTTTTTTTTAATCCATCTGGTTCTGGTGATTTACCCATCGGTTATTCTCTTTTGTGAACAGTCCAACTTTCACTTCCACAACAGAATTGCTGGCCAGACCAATTATCAGAAATATTTAATGCCCATAAAATAATAAATGTTTCACAGTGGGCACTGTAAAGGTTTATTTCTCGTTTGAATGAAAGGGGAATTTTATTTATATAAATTTTCAATCAAAATTATTACTAAACGTTTGTTATTTATTGACGTCCGCTTTGAGCTGCTCATGACACGATTTTCGAAAAATGTCTTCGACGTTCTAGCGGTCGCAATTATTGTTTACCAAAATCTTGTTTACCGTTACCAAAATCGGTATTTAATCGTTTTATGTAAAAAGAAAGATCAAGTTCGTTAATGGCTGAATGCAGACTAGAGGGTAGGGCGGGGGGGGGGGGTTTAGAGGAGGAGTTTTGAAAATTCGACATATCTCCGTTATTATGAGTCAGATCGAAACATTGTATGGAGCCAATCTTATTGAAAATGTAATGTTCTATAAGTGTTGTCATGTACGTTTTTGCTCTATCTTGATTATTAACCGAGATATTGGCCTACAGTAAACCAACATCCCTACTCATGTCATATTAAGAATAAGCTGTTATATAATGAAGCACATTACGAGTATTTGAAGCCTAAATACCAAATATTTTTCACATTGAACTTTTACGCTTCGAGATATATAAACAAATTCGCGACGCACGTGGGAAATATGCTTAGTTAACGCAGCACTTGCGTGACGGTATTTTTTTTTTTAATTTTAGCCAGGGTAGGACTAAAGGTTTCGTTTATTGAGCAAATCTTTAAATAAATTTTGATTTTTCATGTGAAAATCGAGCTCACAACTCCAGATTTAACAAGTGAGATTAAGACCAACGCCTTAATAGACATGGCTACCCTGATATTTATTATTATTTTAAATTCTATTCCTAGGCTATCAGCACGAATTTTACTGTGGGCACATTTTAATGCTTTGAAGAATGCAAATAGTTGGAGCAAAGTATGTTTATTTCTTTAAATATTGAATTTGATTCGAGTTGTAAAGGATCCCCTCTGTTCTACCTCCAATTAATGTTGTAAACCTTTATCCAGAACGGCGCAGCAAATCAACGTCTTGGGGGAAATTCGCCGAGGGAAGCCTCTAGGCTGTTTCTCTTTGGAATAAGATTGAACATCCAGGCAGGCTCCTAATTAATTTCGTCCTCAAAGCCTCAAAGTTGAGTTTTCCTAATTGCTAATTGAGAACTCAGAGTGAGAGAGAGTTTTGAGTTAATCTCTCCGGGCTGTGAATAGGGCACAGGAAAGGAGTCAATTGAAGATTTCGGTGAGGCTTGTTATCGTTTGCCGGGAAGCGGGTTTCAACAATTTCCTCCTTTTATTGTCGCCAGAAGTATTCAGAGAAGGAGGAGGCTGTTTTTATTTCAGGCGGAGATGAGCGGTTTATTAATTATTATTCCAAGACTTATCTTCAGTCAGTTTAATTTAAATCCTTTTAAAATCCAAATCTTTAACTTTTTTGGACCTTAATTAAAATTGCTTTTAAAGCGTAAAACAAAGCTAAAGCACTTCTAACCCCCCCCTCCCACTACCCTCTCACTCCAATAATCAAGGGGTTCAAATGTCCGTTTTATTATGCTTAATTTGAATTGTTTGCTTTAATGTACTTTTCTTTATTTAATAAGTTTTAGCCCCCTTATTAAGCATAAATAAATAAAACCGTTATTAAGTATTTCACAAAGTGGTACTTCAGTATTTCTCCAGTTCAATTTGCACAATGCTTTTTATTTATTTTCTTTCGTTGCTTATATTTGATTCAAGAAATGTTGCCCCAATTTCGATTGTACTTCATTTCAACTTGTATGGTTTAATAGTTATTTGTACGGTTCTTGCGAAGCTGTTTTGCAAATGCATTCTTCATATCCCACCCAGACTATCAGAAAATGAGGTCAGTTCAAATCTGACTTAATCTGGATTACCATTCATTGATATTTGTCTGTTAACTCTCTAGCATTTGCTTTTGCCCGAGTCTTGCCAAATTCTACAATTAACCGTTACAATGAAAATCAAAAGCACAATTTCATTGTGAGGTCAGTTTCTTAAGTCGAACTGGGATCTGTCGGTGATTGCAACCTCCTAATCTAAATTCTCACAACATGTAAGTGGGGTATGACTAGAAGGGTATATTGTCATTGTAGCCTGCATGCTCATATTTGCTAACGCCTATCATAAGTCAGCTAAAACAGGCTACAGAGGGATGGGTTTCTAACAACTCTGGCCTCGAGTAGAATTTTCTCCACTCATGTTTTTATTGGTGACAATGAAATTTTCTTCATGATGCCTTTATAGCTTATCTGACGCAGAAGGCAACGGTAAATCAAAACTTGTCGTGACTATCTTATTCTCTTGTTCGTTCCCCCAAGATCCTTTTATTGGGTTATGCCAAAGATTCCTCAATTACACATACAATGGGGCCTGTCAATGTATCCCATAGCAACCTTTCATTGGGTTCTGTTTATGATTCCCACAGAATTCTTACATTGGATGCACTCAATGATTCCTTCAAGGTCCTTTTATTAGGTCTTGTCAATGATTATCATAGAATCATTTCATTAGGTCATGTCAATGATTCTTTAAGGGTGTATCTATTAGGTATTGCCCATGATTCCTCCAATATCCATACCTTGGATCCTGGAAATGTATCCCATAGGAACTTTTCATTGGTTCTGTTTATGATTCCCACAAAATCATTCATTGGGTGCACTCAATGATTCCTCCAAGATCCTTTTATTAGATCCTGTCAATGATTATCATTGGATTCTTGCATTGAGATCTGTCAATGATTCCACGTCATCTCTGTGTTACTCCAGCAAGTGAGAACACAGCGCCTGATTAACGAACTTTTTGCTTGAGATGTAGGTAACTTCATTTTTGATTCGTTAACTGATCAACCTTATATGGAGTACCTCTCAATTCCACAATGAACACGAATCATCCGTAACAAAGGTTTCCATGTTAAGCGCAATTTCTCTAGCAATAGGATTCAAGGAAGAGAAGAAAGTTGAACTGTTTTTAATCTATTTGTAAGAATGTCATATCAAAAAAGACTAATCTATTCCCATATGTTATTCAACAATATACACACATTACTCCTTTTACACCTATTCCCAATACCAATACACAAAACAAACACTATTCCATGAAACACGAGACTCAAACATTCTGAGAAGCACATCACCAAATTGTACAGGATGGTACGTATGTGGTTCAAATGCTACTTCGTGTCCTACAAATGATTGCGAACCCCGAATCACATGGCAATAATCATTCGTTTTCCTATTTAACATTTATATTGTACAGCAAACGGATTACCTGCAGATTACCACTCTTTACATCCCAGAGATGTAGATTTTATACTTCGGCACGGAGTAAATTCTCGTTGTCCCACGGATGAATCGTCTCAATGATTTATCTATTTCCAGCGTTATTAAGACCAATGTTGATAACAAATAGGAAGAGTTTTACTAATTTATAAGTGCCTAGGTTGTATAACAAACGTTTGCGCTCGCACGAATAGCTACAGAATACTTATAATTAGGTCCAACGGAAACATCTGTGTTATAAAATACAAAATTGTCTTTTTTTAATTTATGTCCCATATGGGAAATAAGCTATTGCGGTTGTACTCATGACACGATTTTTGGAAAATTTCATCACATCGTTTGTGTGTGTGTGTGTGTGTGTGTGTGTGAGAGAGAGAGAGAGAGAGAGAGAGAGAGTGAGAGAGAGAGGAGAGATAGAGAGGAGAGAGAGAGAGTGAGAGAGAGAGAGAGAGAGAGAGAGAGAGAGAGAGAGAGAGAGAGAGAGAGAGAGAGAGAATCAACGGGGTCAAACAACAGTCAATATACATTTAATCACCAGCCTCAGCATAACTAGCGATTGTGATTCGCGATCTTATTATAATTATTATTATTTATTAACGTCCGCTTTTTGCTACTGAGGGTAATTGGGACGGGTAATCTACAGGTTACCACCCTTGTCTAGCCAAGGTGGGACTGAGGATTTTATTTAATGAGTTCATCACTATACAAATTCCTATTGCCCAAGCGGGCATCGAACTCGCCACTCTAGGTTTACGAACTGAGAGGGATGGCCAACACTTTAAATCAAATACTGAAATAAGTCCGTCACGCAGGGGCTGCGTTAAATACCCACATTTCCCAAGTGTGCCACGTATTTGCATTTATCTCAAAGCGTAAAAGTTGAATGAGAACAATATTTGGTATTTATTCATCAAATAAAGAGCTTTGTCATATAATAGCTTACTGTGAATATGACATGAGTAGAAGTGGGGGATTACTGAAGGCCGAAAACTAAAAAAATGCGGATATCTCGGTTAGTTATCAAGATAAAGAAAATGCATTTATAGAACATTACATTTGCAATATATTAGAAATCCCACTCTCTCTAAACCTCCCCCTCCCACCTGTCGAATTTCCGCCATTAAAGAACTTGATATTTACTTTTACATAAAACGTTTAAATATCGAGTTTGGTAACGAACAACAAAAGTTGTCACTACTGCACCATTAAAAGACAATTATATATATATATATATATATATATATATATATATAAAATTGTAACCTCTGTCTGTACATTGATGTTTTTCGCGAAATTTCACGATAACTTTTCGTTTCACATGTCATAGACACCATAACTGCATTTTGTTTCTTTGGTGCCTGTTTTTTTTGTTTGTGTTGTTTGTTTGTTACCTTTTCACGCATAAACGGCTGAACCGAATTTTATGAAACTTGGTATGTATATTACTACTAACCCACCTTAGACTTTAGGCTATGTTAATATTCTCTGAGACGAACAGGAGTGGGGGATATAAGGGATGCCTGCAATTAAAAATAGCGATATTTCGTTTCCTATTGGGATTTCGGCAAATATGCACAAAACAAAAGTTGTTTATTTTGTTATTAGAGACATTTTCTTAACGATTCTTTGCAATTTGAACTACCAGATACCTCACCTCAAAATTAATTCAAATGTATGTTAAAATTTTGTCCTTAATAATTCAAATGTATGCATAATGCACAGGAAACGGGAAATATGACAATATGGAGGACAGTGAAACCTTCCATAAAAAATTAATTTTATTATTAACAAATCCACAGAAACGACGGGTATTAACCCTAAACACTGGGACGTGTAAATTGTCAAAATGTTGTGCAAAGTAAAGCCTTGCCAAAAAAATACCATCTCCATTCAGCCTCAAATGAATTCCCGGGCGAAGCCGGGTATCTGAGCGAGTGTATATATATATATATATATATATATATATATATATATATATATATATATATATATATAGTTTTGAAAGGACCTCATTTTCGTCATCTCCTAAGAAGGACCGATGGACGTTTGAGGGTATTTTTGAAAAATCGCGTCATGAGTAGGACATCAATAGCAGATTTCCCATTGCTAGGGATATAGGGGATGGATAGACTGATCTGCTAATTACAAGTCTCATCCTTGTCTGATTGCAGGGCGGCGAGCTGGTGTGGCTGCACGTGGGTCAAGCTGGTATCCAGATCGGCGAGGAGCTCTGGTCCCTGTTTGCTGAAGACCACGATATAGACGGTGCCCAAGAGCAACCATCGCCTGCTGCATACTACATGCTCCAGAAGAAGAGACCTGTGGCACGAAACATACTCGTAGACACTGATCCAGCTACAATACGTCAGTATTATTGGCTATTATTTACAATAATTGCATCGTCGAAATGTGACCACGATCCAATTTTCGTTTAAGGGTAAAATAGGCAAAAGATGAATAAGACTTAAATCCTTTTTACTAATATATTTATTATATTATTTCACAATTGTGTAGTTGTAAGTGAAGAATATTGTGTACTTGGTAGGAAGAAAACATCCAATTCTTCACAAGTTTTTTATTTCAGCGCTAAACGCCTTCAAAGACTGTTGTCTCCATCTTCAGAGCTACACATAAAAGCAAAAAAATCTATATACATCATAACAAGACGATAAAACATCAATAAACACAAAAGTAAATATCTAAATATAAATAAATATAGGACAAATATTAAAACGTATGAGAGGTCTTTAGGGACAGAGATAGATAATATGTACTGACCTACTTGCATGCACACATTGACAAAGACTGCAAGTGACTGGCTGGTGCGCGGGAGATTAGATCGAGTTCCAGTTTCCCCACCAATGCAGACTTATAGCAGTCGGTCTTCTTACGGCGATCACCGATAAGTTGGTAAAAGTCCGTCACGCAGGGGCTGCGTAAACTAAGCAGATTTCCCACGTGAAGTTTTACAATAGAGAAATTTCACGAGAGCCGTGCAGTTAATGAAACGGCCGAACTAGCTTTTGGCGGGAAAGTCACTTCGTTCGTTAGCCGCCCAGATTTAATAAAAATGCAAATATCTCGGTTAATATTCAAGATAGAGAATAAATGTATATAACAATAGTCATAGTAAATTTAATTTACAATAAGATTGATTCTGTACCATTCTTCGATCCGACATCTAGTAACGGAGATATTTCCAATTTTCAAAAATCCTCCCCTCTAACCCCCCCCCTTCCACTGGTCCGATTTCAGCCGTTAACAAACTTGATCTTTCTTTTTACATAAAACGACTATATATCGAGTTTGGTAACGATAAAACAATAATTACGACCGCTAGAGCGGTAACAGACAAATATATATATATATATACAAGTATTGACCGGACCTCATATTCGCCATCGACAAGCTAGGATCGATGGACATTTGAAGAAAAGTTTCGAAAATTCCGACATGAGTACAACCTTAATAGCTGATTTCCCCTAAGGGAAATCTGCTAAAAATGAGGTCCGTTCAAAACTGTATATACATTCCTGTTGTAGGTAGGATGAAAAAATTGTTGGCTACGCTTCCACTATAATAATTTATTGAAAGGGCAAAGCGCTTTCGATGCATTGTAATAAAAAATAACTGTTGATGTATGAAATGTTTTATATGTTATTTAATTCCACATTAGGTTTTATATGTTATTTAGTCCTAAGAAAGATAAGTTTTGTGTGCCTAACATATTTTATAGAAAATTGTAACTATTATTTTGTGTGTCAACAGGGCACTGACGATGATGCACAGCATCGAAAGCGCTTTGCCGTGGTGATAAATTGTTATAGTGACAGCTTAGCCAATTATATCATCCTACCTACATTAGATGTCACTTCCACCTGCCAGAATACCAACTCAGTATATTCCTGTTGCTGCTCTAGCGGTCGTAATTATTGTTTAATCGTTACCAAACTCAATATATAGTCGTTTGATGTGAAAGAAACATCAACTTCGTTAACAGCAGAAATCGAAGAGGGGATGGTGGTGATTAGAGAGGAGGAATTTCGAAATATCTCTGTTGCTATACATCGGATCGATAAATTGTATAGAAATAATCTTACTGAAAATTATATTTACTTAAATATTGTTCAATACATATTTTCCGTGTAATGCGTATTACCGAGATATTCGAATTTTTTAGTTTTATGCTTTCAGTAATCCCCCACTCCTACTAGTAGTCATATTAATAATAAGCTGCTATATCATGAGCCACTTCATTACGAGGTCAAATACCAAATATTGTTTTCAACAAAGCTTTATTATACGAGGTACACACAAATACGTTCTGTTGACCCCCCGCCCCCACCATTTATTCCCTTAACAATCACAGTGGTGTTACCAATATGTAGATTTATCTGTTGTAAACCTTCCTGAAGGAAATCTGCTTAGGTTACGCAGCCACAGCGTGACGGACTTTTTAGCAGATTTCCCTTAAGGGAAATCAGATATTGAGGTTGTACTCATGACGCGATTTTCGAAAAATTTCTTAAAATGTCCTTCGATCCTACCCAGGAGATGACGAAAATGAGGTTCTTTCATAACTATATATATATATATATATATATAATATATATTTGTCTGTTAACTCTCTAGCGGTCGCAATGTTTGTTTGATCGTTACGAAACTCGATATTTAACTGTTTTATGTAAAAAGACAGATCAAGTTCGTTAATGGCTGGGAGATTTTCAAAAATTCGCAATATCTCCGTTATTATGCATCGGATCGAAAAATGTTATAGAACCGTTCTTATTACAAATTAAATTTACTATAAATATTGTTATATACATTTATTCTCTATCTTGAATATTAACCGAGATATTTGCATTTTTATGAAGTCTGTGGTCGGGTATAGTTCGGATTACGTCGGCCATCTTCGTCATTTCTCGGCTCAGGCGAAAGCTTCTTCTAACCTGTCGTTTTTAACCTTACCTTACCTTCGTTACTTTGTGAGATTTATGCAAATACGTTCTGTTCATCCGCCCCCCCCCCCCTTCTTTAGTTCTTGGACTACTAAAATTTGAGTTATTATTGTAAAATATAAATTATTCTTATAATTCAGAAGCCGTTTCAGTTGGGAATTTATTTTAATTAACCGAAAGATTTCTCATTATCTAATCACGGTGGTAGTGTGTTACCAGTAGGCAGATTTCTCTATTGTAAAACTTCACAGGGGAAATCTGCTTAGGTTACGCAGCCACAGCGTGACGGACTTTTTTTATTCTCCTTTGGAGATCTATGGTTATAGTAACTTAAAGGAATTATTTTAAATGTTGGTTACTACTCATGGTTTCTAAGAAAGTTTTGGATAATTGATGAAAGACAAAAATTACAAATTTACCCTGTATGTTTCTGCCCGACCTGAGTGATTTTAGCATTGTAAATGCCGATGATGGCGAAACATCTCACTGTTGGTAATAAAGAGGGCTTAGTTAAGACATTAAATTCCTTTTTTTTTTTGTTTGAGAACTCTATTATTTTCTTTAGTTTCCTTTCGTATCCTGCTAGGAATTGGCTCATGATCTATAGAACTCCTTTTCTTGTATTTGAGCTCAACTTTCTCATTTTTATTTTGTTCACACACGGTTCACCCTGTATTTCCTCATCTCGAATATTAATGAATACATATTTTAGGAGTTCAGTACATACCCACATCTACTTGCAAGGTTTTAATTCAAGGCAAGCATATCTCTAAATATCTCATGTCCTTAAATTCTGAGTCTTGTTTACATAGGGTACTTACAAATGAGGATTGGAATATGATAAACTTTACTGTTGAATGAAACAATTAAATATTAAGTATAGTATAGATCAATCCCCCAATCAGATCAATAGATCAAAATCAGATTGATTGAGATAGACATTATTCTGATTCATTTCAAATTACTCCACTAACTATAGTAAATAGTTTTCAATAAAATTAATATATTATATTCAGATATATTTTATTCATTTTTCATCTTTCCGGTCTAGAATAATCCTATCCAGAGCTGCGAAGATGGCTGCCCTGTTTGTTTACAATTCAGACTCTTTCCGATATAGATATTATTAACCATGTTAATTAACTGAATTTCTTATTACTGTATGTATTTATTCGCTTAATATTCACGGTCGTGTTACCAGCATGTAGGTTTATCTGTTTTTAACCTTCCCATGGGAAATCTGCTTAGTTTACACAGCCCCTGCGTGACGGACCTTTTCTTGTTGACAGCCGATGCAATGAAACGAAAGAACTGCCGTGTGTTTTCGCTGCGACAGGCTATCTCAGGAGTGGAGAGCAGCGGTGGGCTGTACCCTCGGGGATGCAGAGCCCAGGAAGTAGGGAAGGCGGAAGACAAGACTAGGCTCCTGCTAGAGGAAGCAGACAGCCCTAAAGGCTTCGTCTTTATCTACGGGCAAGGTGGAGGCACAGGGTCCGGCGTCTCCAGCAGCCTCTCCAGGGCATTCGACAAGCATCTAGCCAAGATGGCACAGGTACACTTCGTAGTATCCCCGAATCCTGCAGTAAGTACTACCTACTTAAATACTAAATCCTTAACCAAAACACTTGTCCTTTGTAAAATAACGTCCTTAAAAACTTAACACTCAACGAAAAACTTAAAATGTCTTCATTGTTGAGTCTCAAGTATAGTATTTACATGCTACACCTGTTAATTGATCAGGTCCAGTAAACCTGCTTTTCAGGAGACCGTGAATAAGAGGGTCACAAGGACATGCAGTGGTTCCACAAGCCCATCCAGGAATAAAGGCATCATGAGGAAAATTCCTGTCGCACCAGTAAAGGCATAGGTTACCAAACTCAATATTTCAACGTTTCATGTAAAAATAAAGATCAAGTTCGTTAATGGCTGAAATCAGACCAGTGGGAGGGGAGATCTAGAGAGGAGGATTTTCGAAAATTCGAGATATCTCCGTTACTATAAGTCGGATCGAACAATTATATAGAATCAATCTTACTGCAAATTAAATTTACTATAAATATTGTTATATATTTATTCTCTATCTTGAATATTAACCGAGATATTTGCATTTTTATTAAGTGTGTGCGAATAACGGACGAGATGAGATCGGCTAACTTCGGTTCTAGTCACAAGTTTCCGCCAAATGCTAGTTCGGCCGTTTCCATAACCGTTAGGCTCTTCCGTTATAATGTAGTACAGGACGAAGTTAATGTATAGTGAATCATGTAATTGTTTTATTTTCGTCTTGTTTAATGAAAAAAAATTAGTCTCCTCCGGGCCGGATTTGAACCAGCGACCTATGGATGCCTGTCTCATTCCAACTACAGTCCACCGCTCTACCAACTGAGCTACCAGAGGGCGATGAGTGGTGCTCTCATTAAATAATTGATTTATATGCATTACCGAATGGCTTAGCAAAAGGTAGAAAAATGAAAAAAATACACAAAAGCCAGAAAAGTGATTTAAATAAATCTCGGAGAACTTAAATAAAATATACCACAATTAATAAATTTAGCTCATACATTCTTCTCCTATACATTAGTTATTTATTATACAAGTGACGAAAGTAGATAATTTTACAACTCGAGTGAAACGTTTACCCGGAGACGATTTCACGAGAGTTGTAAATTCTACTTTCGTCACGAGTGTAATATTAATTTTTTTCTGTAATCGTGTAATACATTATCAGATCTAGCCAGAATATTAACAAAATTAGGATGTTGTGGAGATTATGGTATGTTGTTGGTAGGTTATAAGCATGGTTGTGAAAGGTTATAAAACAACTAGTGATGATTGTGAAGTAGTACAATTATAAACAAGTGCAGGTTATAAACAAGGAAGGTAATTATTATTATATTTAAATTTTAAAATATATTGATTATTTCCACCAATAATTCATTCACATTTCAATTTATTTTGTTAAAATAAATTCTTACAATGTTAAGAAACATTTAAAAGCATTTAATTTCCAACTTCAAATTATTTTTTAATTTATCCTTATTACTAATTAAGAAGGCAATTCACTTCTTCACTCTATTGCAAAATTTATGTTTCGTTTTCTTCACTCATTTCAGTTTAGTAATGTTACCATTATTCAACGATTACAGAAAAAATAACTTGTATACTTGTTTGTTGCATTTATAAAATTGTATACAACTGATCTCTTCTCAACACGCTTTCTATTTCTGCGTAAAAATACTATTAGTTGGGCTCATGTTTTACTAAAGGCTGAAAGCACCAAATTACGAATAACTCACTTAATGTTTGAATTACGAAAACGTACAGAACAACAATTGTAAAACGCAAATTGTTTAACATGTTACCGGTTTTTGATACTACTCGTAATTACGGACGTATCATGTATTTTGGAATCAGCCCTCCTATTCCTGGTTTCGGCCATTAACTATTATGAACTATAGTGATGAATGAAACGGTATGAATCGGGTATGATGCGGATCAACATAAACATTTTAGAGTGAAGAACGTAAAAACTGCAGACGTCTTCACACAACGTATTTGGATGTATCTCACAAAGTAAAACTGAACTTTTACTTCAAAACAACATTTAATATTTCAACTTCGAGTAAAGTGATTTATGGTATAACAGCTCATATAAGACGTGCGTGAGCGTGCGAGTTTACTGAATGCTGAAAACTAAAAAATGCAAATATCTCAGTTAATATTCAAGATAGGGACAAAATGGACATAACAATATACTATAACAACTATAAATATGACTCATTTAAAGGCAAAAAAATGAATTTATGATAAAATTGCTGTTATCAGAAATTTAATTGATATAATAATGGTTTCTCGTCGAAATTTAAATATTGTATATTTGTTATTTTTTCTTTTATTTATTTATTTAAATGAGTTCCGCAACGCAGGCGATTTACTCATTATTAAATTGTCCTTTAAAAAGCGAATTGCAAAAAAAAAAAAAAAAAACAACAACAGACGGAAAAATAGTGAACTATGGCAAACGATGATTTTTGAAACGGGTTATTGGCGTGCCGGGGTCATATATGAAGCAAACGATATTGTACGATACGGACACGTCAGGGTAATGAACATAATATAAATGAAAATGTAACTATAGAAAAGGGGGGGGGAAGAAAAATTAAGGAAAAGGGATAACCAACAAAAAATAAATAAAAAATAAAATAAATAAAATTAAAGTTTATACACCCTGCTAATGTAAGAAATAAGTGGAGAGCGGTGTGTAGAAATTGTAGATTATAGTGTGTTGATGTATTTTAGATGTTTAATGACTGAGTCTATGTAATCACTGTTATCGGTCAAAAGTTCCTGTAAGTCATGTTGAATGTCTAAATTGTCTCTTCGTCGACAGTTAGTCAATATGTGATGTACAGTTAATGTTTCGTTACAATGTCTACAGGTCGGTGTGTCCTTGTTTGTCATTAAGTGTCCGTGGGTCAGCAAGGAATGGCCAATGCGTAGTCTGGTCAGCACAACTTCCTCTCTTCTTGTACTCCTTTTGCTTGATGGTCATTCCTTAACCGTTTGTTTTATTTGTCTTAGTTTATTGTCGTTTGCGTTATCCCAAGATTGCTGCCACTGCTGTTGTAGTGCCTTAGTGCATTCGGCTAGTACGTATTGGTGGTCTGTACAGTTTATGTCAATGTCTGATTTGTCTACAGTACACTTTGCTAATCTGTCAATGTCTGTACTTTCATTGATGTTTGAATCTCAGGGTAATCATAAAAGACTAATGTGTGTGTTACTACAGTTCAGTCGGTGAAATTGTTCAAAACTTTTGATAGCCAAAGGATTTGTCGAGTAAATGTTGTTAAGTGTATGTAGTGAGCTCGATGAATCTGTGCACAGTACTATTTCATTTTGGCAGCTTTGGACTCTTGACAAGGCTAATATATTGTATATTTGGAAGCACTAAATAATTCATTTTATTTTATTATTTATTAACCTGGCAAAAAGCGGACGTTAATAAATAAAAAAATAAAATGGATTATTTAGTGCTTCCAAATATACAATATTTAAATTTCGACGAGAAACCATTATTATACAGATAACAGAAATTCTAAACATAAATTCATGTAATTGCTTATGTTTGGGAAATAGAAAGTCCGTCACGCAGGGGCTGCGTAAACTAAGCAGATTTCCCACGTGAAGGTTTACAATAGATTAATATACATACAGGTGAATGCTCAGTACATGTACAATACAAGGCTGAATTGTAAACAAACAGGCAAGCCAACCTCGTAGTGCTGCATAGATAGACCGGAAAGAAACAATTAATGGAATATATTTGAATATATCATATTAATTTTATTGAAAACAATTTACTATAGCTAGTGGTGTAATTTGGAATGAATCAGAATCAGTTTTATCTCAATCACTCAAATTTTAGTAATCCAAAAACAAAAGAAGGGGGGGGGGGTCAACAGAACTTTTTTGCATATATCTCACGAAGTAAAAGTTCAATGAAAAGAATATTTGGTATTAAGGCTTCAATTAATATCTTTTATTATATAACAGACCATTATTTATGTTACACAAGTAGAAGTGGGAGTTTACTAAAGGCTGAAAACTGAAAAATGTAAATATCTCGGTTAATATTCAAGATAGAGAATAAATGTATATAACATCATTTATAGTGTATTTAATTTTCAATAAGATTGATTCTATACACTTTTTCGATCCGACTTATAGTAACGGAGATATTTAGAATTTTCAAAATTCTCCCCCTCTAAACCCCCCTCCCCCTGGTCCGATTTCAGCCGTTAACGAACTTGATCTTTCTTATTACATAAAACGACTAAATATCGAGTTTGGTAACGATTACACAAAAATTGCGACCCCTAGAGCGGTAACAGACAAATATATAGATAGATAGATAGACAGATTGATATATATATATATATATATATATATATATATATATATATATACAGTTTTGAACGGACCTCATTTTCGTCATCTCCTAGGTAGGATCAATGGACATTTGAAGAAAAAAATCGAAAATTTCGCCATGAGTACAACCTCAATAGCTGATTTCTCTTAAGGGAAATCTGCTAAAACAGATGAATGGCAGCACTTCTACAGATCATGCTGCAGAGCATTTGTGTTATTGGTGAATATGACGGGGTCCATACAATCTTTATTGTATTTACGTGGGAAGCCATTTCTATTTCGATTGGTGACACGGCTAGTACTTTATATACGTTTAAATTATTTTTGACTAATTTAAAAAAGGAAAAAAGTTTTGTCCTCCGGGCCGGATTTGAACCAGCGACCTATGGATGTCCGTCTCATGCCAACTACAGTCCACCGCTCTACCAACTGAGCTACCAGAGGGTGATGAGTGGTGCTCTCATTAAATAATTGATTGATGGGCATTACTCAATGGATTAGCAAAAGGTAGAAAAATGAAAAAAAAAAATACTAAACAAAAGCAAAAAGAGCTATTTATTTAAATCACAAAAAAATAAGATAAAATATACCACAATTAATAAATTTAGCATATAAAATTCTTCTACAATACTAAATAACTTATCCACTTGTATAAATCTTGCATTTATAATATTTTATACTTCTGATCTCTTCTCAATACCCAATTTCTATTTCTACGTAAAAATCCTATGAGTAGAACTCATGGTTTACTGAAGGCTTAAAACCTCAAGTAACGAATAACTCGCTTAATATTTTAATTACAAAAACACGTGTAGAAGAACAATTGTAAGGCATTGCCTGTTCTTCCAATCCATAGCTCACCAACACTGTCTTCCCAGGCCTTCCTCTTGGCTTCCTTCCTTCTCCTATATCTTCCTCCCAGTTCATTCCTGATCCATCCTAAAGGGGGAGTTCGAACCATCTTTTTCCTCATTCCGGTTTCCTATTGTGCGGTTTCCATCCCCTTTTTGAAGGTAACACATATCCATGACCTGGAGTCCAAAACTGGTGTTCTAAAGTGGGAGCCCAAGATTCACTGTAGGCGAGGATAAGGGAAAATATACAGCCAGTTTTAGTTTTCTTTGAGACTTCTCTTTTACCGAAAAAGTCTCTCCTCAGTAAACAGCCACTCCAATCAAAATATAACCAATTATACAATTTGTTTAAATAAATTAACGATTTTTCAACTGTACATTGTATTCTTCTAAGACATCACATCAGAATGCCTGAATAAACATCCGTCATTATTTTATCTCTGGATGCTAAGACAATAAATTCATTATATTTTGACGGAAAACTAGATTTTTTGATCCCAAGAACAATAATAAATTCAATATTCCTCCAATAAGATTCCACGCTTCGTGCTTAAAACTATAAATTTGACCAAGTTGAAGGCAATAAATGTATTATTCAGTGCTTCCGATTATCCAATATTTATATATTGACGGGGAACCATTATTATATCAATTACCGACGTCCACGTTTTGCTAAAACGGCTAATTGGGGCGTGTTATCAACCTGCGTTTTAACTCTCATAAATAACCTGAGCCCCAATCTCCTTAGTCTAAGCAGCCCTTGCGTAAAAGTCCGCAAGGGCTGCGTAGACTAGTAGTAAATATTAACAAATCTTTTTAATTTTAAAAATATCTATTAAATTAAAAAAAAGTTTCACTTCATTTAAAATTATACAAATCTCTGTTACATTTTAAAGAACATAATTTCTGGATCTCTTCATGATTAACTAATAAGGTTCTATACAATTGTTTTCTTCGTCTAATAAGTACGGAGAAATTTGTAAATGGTTTTATTTTCACCCTCCCCTAACCTCACCCCTCTCCTCCCTAAATAGATTTCAATCACAAAAGGAGGAGCCAGTTAGACGGTACAGCAAACCAAAAATAGTTATTTATTATACAAGTGACGAAAGTAGATCATTTTACAACTCGAGTGAAACGTTTACCTACCCACACGAGCGAAGCGAGTGTGGTAATTTCACGAGAGTTGTAAATTCTACTTTCGTCACGAGTGTAATATTAAATTGTTTCTGTAATCGTGTAATACATGATCCGATCTAACCAGAATATGAACAAAATTAGGATATTGTGAAGATTATAGTTGTTGGTAGGTTATAAGCATGGTTGTGAAAAGTTATAAGCATAGTTATAATACAACTAGTGATGATTGTGAAGTATTGCAGTTATAAACAAGAGCAGGTTATAAACAAGTAAGGTAATTATTATTATATTTAAATTTTAAAATATATTGATTATTTCCACCAATAATTCATTCACATTTCAATTTATTTTGTTAAAATAAATTGTTACAATGTTAAGAAACATTTAAAAGCATTTAATTTCCAACTTCAAATTATTTTTTAATTTATACTTATTACTAATTAAGAAAGCAATTCACTTTCTTCACTCATTTCAGTTTAGTAATGTTACCATTATTCAACGATTACAGAAAAATGAAATTTCAACATTCTAAGGCTGTACCGGTTTGACTTCCGTGCTTACTGATAATTTCGTTGAAATATGAGAAACCGAAAATTTTGACCATTACAATACTTCCTTCATACAATGAAGTAAAAAAAGTTTTGTCCTCCGGGCCGGATTTGAACCAGCGACCTATGGATGCCCGCTTCATACCAACTACAGTCCACCGCTCTACCAACTGAGCTACCAGAGGGCGATGAGTGATGCTCTCATGAAATAATTGATTATTGAATGAATGAGGTATATGATACAATGTCAAACGGAAAATAATCTTGAGTATGGTCCATTTTTGTTTGTTTTGCTTCAGGCTTGTTAAAAATATCTGTTTTAGTATTAATTTCAAGGATTACGTTTCAAGTAGTTATGTTATAAATAAGCCAATATAACACTATCTACAACCGCTATCTGGTTAAATAACACAACCACTTCTATGAATGGTCTTATTCTTTCATAATAAAATGTTGATTTGTGCATCTGTAGTAGTAATGCCTTTATTTCCTACCTACCGATACATGATACATAAAACAACACAATATTTCAAAACAATTACTAAATTTATATTTGATGAAGAACAATTACATACACGTACATATATCCATTGATTTTCAGGGTTAAAGTAAATGCCAGTACCTCCACTTTATAGTAATTTAGTAGTACCTATACCTCACCATCAGTGCCATAAATCAAATAAAATCGTTGATTGTAAACATTTTTAATTGGTGTATATCTTGGATCAGTTGTGGATTGGACATCTACCTACCACTGGTTCAAATGTCTTTGGACAAATATTAAATAAAAATAAAATTGATAGATGTTATGGAATGTCTGAACTAGGGAGGAATGGTGTTTTTAATTAAATTAGTTGAAAATGCATATCGTTGGCAATGAAAGCCTTTTCAACATACAGCCTATTAGCATACACCTTTTTAAGCACACAGGTCTTTAAACATAAATTTTTGAAGCATATAGCCCTATAACAATAGAGCCCGCTAAACATACACATTTTTGAAGCATGCATTCGTTAAACATAAAGACGTTTGAAGCATTCGCCCATTTACACATTCAGGTAAATATACAGACTTCTAAAGCATATAACCCTTTAAACATACAGACTTTTGAAGTATAAAGCCTTTTAAACATACAGACTTTTAAAGCATATAACCCTTTAAACATACAGACTTTTGAAGTATAAAGCCTTTTAAACATACAGACTTCTAAAGCATATAACCCTTTAAACATACAGACTTTTGAAGTATAAAGCCTTTTAAACATACAGACTTCTAAAGCATATAACCCTTTAAACATACAGACTTTTGAAGTATAAAGCCTTTTAAACATACAGACTTCTAAAGCATATAACCCTTTAAACATACAGACTTTTGAAGTATAAAGCCTTTTAAACATACAGACTTCTAAAGCATATAACCCTTTAAACATACAGACTTTTGAAGTATAAAGCCTTTTAAACATACAGACTTCTAAAGCATATAACCCTTTAAACATACAGACTTTTGAAGTATAAAGCCTTTTAAACATACAGACTTCTAAAGCATATAACCCTTTAAACATACAGACTTTTGAAGTATATAACCCTTTAAACATACAGACTTCTAAAGCATATAACCCTTTAAACATACAGACTTTTGAAGTATAAAGCCTTTTAAACATACAGACTTCTAAAGCATATAACCCTTTAAACTTACAGACATTTGAAGTATAAAGATTTTTTAACATACATACTTTTAAAGCAAAAAACACTTTAAACATACAGACTTTTGAAGTATAAAGCTTTTTTAACATGCATACTTTTAAAGCAAAAACACTTTAAACATACAGAGTTTCAAACATTCCGACTTTTGAAGTACATGCCCTTTTAAACATACATCCCTTTAAATAGCAGCACTTTTGAAGCTTTCGTCCATATAAACCTACAAACATTTTAAGCATAAAATTCTTTAAACAAGCAGACTTCTGAAGCATAATGCTTTTTAAACATAGACTTTTAAATTATAAAACCTTTTAAACATAGAGAATTTTGGAACATAATGTTTTTCCAAGCATACAAACTTTTGAAGCATACATCCTTTTAAACATAGATACAGCCCTTAAAACATACAAACTCTTGAAGCATATAGTCTTTAAACATACACATATGAAGTATGAACTCTCAAACCTTTGTAGCTTATATAATTTTAAACGTTCAGAAATTTGAAGTATGTAGCCCTTTAAACGCTCAAACTTTTGAAGCTTATATAATTGTAAAATTGCAGAAATAAGAAGTATGAAGTCCTTTAAATATTAAAACTTTTGAAGCATATATCATTTTAAACATGCAGACATTTGAAGTATGAAGTCCTTTAAACATTCAAACTTTTGAAGCCTATATCATTTTAAACATACAAACATTTGAAGTGCGAAGCCCTTTAAACACTCAAACTTTTGAAGTTTATCTAATTTTAAACATGCAGAAATTTGAAGTACGAAGCCCTTTACACCTTCAAAGTTTTGAAGGCTCTATCCTTTTAAACATGCACATATTTCAAGTATGAAGCTCTTTAAACATTAAAACTTTTGAAGCATATATCATTTTAAACATACAAACATTTGATGTAAAAAGCCCTTTAAACTCTCAAACCTTTGTAGCTTATATAATTTTAAACATCCAGAAATTTGAAGTATGAAGTTTTTTAAACACTCAAACTTTTGAAGTTTATATAATTTTAAACATGCAGAAATTTGAAGTTTGAAGCCTTTTAACTTTAAAAAAAATGTTGAAGCATTTATCATTTTAAACATCCAAACATTTGAAGTGCGAAGCCCTTTAAACACTCAAACTTTTGAAGTTTATCTAATTTTAAACATGCAGAAATTTGAAGTGCGAAGCCCTTTACACCTTCAAAGTTTTGAAGGCTCTATCCTTTTAAACATGCACTTATTTCAAGTATGAAGCTCTTTAAACCGTAAAACTTTTGAAGCATATATCTTTTTAAACATGCAAATATTTGAAGTAAGAAGCCCTTTAAACTCTCAAACCTTTGTAGCTTATATAATTTTAAACATCCAGAAATTTGAAGTATGAAGTTTTTTAAACACTCAAACTTTTGAAGTTTATATAATTTTAAACATGCAGAAATTTGAAGTTTGAAGCCTTTTAACTTTAAAAAAAATGTTGAAGCATTTATCATTTTAAACATCCAAACATTTGAAGTGCGAAGCCCTTTAAACACTCAAACTTTTGAAGTTTATCTAATTTTAAACATGCAGAAATTTGAAGTGCGAAGCCCTTTACACCTTCAAAGTTTTGAAGGCTTCTCCTTCCTTTAAACATGCACTTATTTCAAGTATGAAGCTCTTTAAAACCGTAAAACTTTTGAAGCATATATCATTTTAAACATACAAATATTTGAAGTAAGAAGCCCCTTTAAACTCTCAAACCTTTGTAGCTTATATAATTTTAAACATCCAGAAATTTTGAAGTATGAAGTTTTTTAAACACTCAAACTTTTGAAGTTTATATAATTTTTAAACATGAGAAATTTGAAGTTTGAAGCCCTTTAACATTAAAAAAAATGTTGAAGCATTTATCATTTTAAACATCCAAACATTTGAAGTGCGAAGCCCTTTAAACACTCAAACTTTTGAAGTTTATCTAATTTTAAACATGCAGAAATTTGAAGTGCGAAGCCCTTTACACCTTCAAAGTTTTGAAGGCTCTATCCTTTTTAAACATGCACTTATTTCAAGTATGAAGCTCTTTAAACCGTTAAAACTTTTGAAGCATATATCATTTTAAACATACAAATATTTGAAGTAAGAAGCCCTTTAAACTCTCAAACCTTTGTAGCTTATATAATTTTAAACATCCAGAAATTTGAAGTATGAAGTTTTTTAAACACTCAAACTTTTGAAGTTTATATAATTTTAAACATGAGAAATTTGAAGTTTGAAGCCCTTTAACATTAAAAAAAATGTTGAAGCATTTATCATTTTAAACATCCAAACATTTGAAGTGCGAAGCCCTTTAAACGCTCCAACTTTTGAAGTTTATCTAATTTTAAACATGCAGAAATTTGAAGTGCGAAGCCCTTTACACCTTCAAAGTTTTGAAGGCTCTACCCTTTTAAACATGCACTTATTTCAAGTATGAAGCTCTTTAAACATTAAAACTTTTGAAGCATATTTCATTTTAAACATACAAACATTTGATGTAAAAAGCCCTTTAAACTCTCAAACCTTTGTAGCTTATATAATTTTAAACATCCAGAAATTTGAAGTATGAAGTTTTTTAAACACTCAAACTTTTGAAGTTTATATAATTTTAAACATGCAGAAATTTGAAGTTTGAAGCCTTTTAACTTTAAAAAAAATGTTGAAGCATTTATCATTTTAAACATCCAAACATTTGAAGTGCGAAGCCCTTTAAACTTTTGAAGCCTATATCCTTTTAAACATGCACACTCTTGAAGTATGAAGTCCTTCAAACTTTTGAAGCATATATCTTTTTAAACATGCAGAAATTTGAAGTATGAAGTCCTTTGAACATTCAAACTTTTGAAGCATATATCTTTTTAAACATGCAGAAATTTGAAGTGCGAAGCCCTTTAAGTGTATGATACATATGGTTCTTTAACCATAAGACTTTTAAACATACAGGAGTTTAAACATTTGGCCTTTAAAACATGAGACCTTTTAAACATACATTCTTGTAAGCTACCACCCTTTAAAACGCGCTACCTTTTAAGAATACAATTTTTTATGCCTTATCCTGAAGATCAATGGAGACTAGAAGGAAATATTTTAAAAATGTTATCTTGAGTAAAACCTCATAATCTAACACTCAACAACTCTGTATTAAGTTATTTTCTAAATATGGACCCTCTGAATAAATACTGCATTGAGTCGCATTACTTCTAGCTCCAAGCTTGGTTATTAACAATGTTGGAACTTTATACAACTGCCTCTTATTTGTATTTCAACGGAGTTATTTGGGTTTCTGGTCCCCCCTACTACACTCCCCCAGTTATACTAATGCCATCTCTATTTTAAACAATTGTAACATTACACGTCTTATGGCCAGCATAAATTTCAAATCTTACATTTTACATAGTGTACTTGGACAGAAAGACATAGAGAATAGAAGATACAGATGGCATATCCCTTGTAGGTCTAACACACCGTGTGGTTATCTTGCATGTGGGACATCTGCTTAGTTAAAACAGATCCTACGTGTCAGACATCGTGCTATTTTGGAGTAATGTTCTTAAAATCACTATGTTGGACTAGATGAAAGCGCAGAGCACCTCCACGGTGGAGACGTACAACACAGCACTCCTTGCATCAGACCTCAAGGATTCCAAAGCCTGCATGATCCTGACGGACAACGATGCGATCTACGGGCAGGCAGACAGCAAAGCACTCTACGCCAAGCCGGACTACAGCTGGCTCAACCACATCATATCCCATGCAATAGGCACTGCATCAGCTGGCTGGAGGTTCCCTTCCAATCCTGCTATCAGGTCGTATCAAAATATATATCTAATATATAAAATTTCCATGTCACAATGTTAGTTAGCGTACTCCTCCGAAACGGCTTTACCGATTTTTACCAAATTTTATATGCGTATTCAGTAGGTCTGAGAATCGGCTACTATCTATTTTTCATACCCCTAATTGATAAGGGTTGACCCCCCCCCCCCTTAACATTTCTTTTTTAATATTTGGACGAAATGTTTTGTTTTTATTTTTTTATATTGTGGCATTAAAAAATACATACAACCCTAAATTTTTACTTTTTTATAGCCATTTTAGTAATTTAATCATTATCACCCCGCTCGATAACTGATCAATTATAGTGTTTTTAACTGTACTTCGATTAAAATTTCAATTTGCAATGACAATCAACAAATCCCAAGGCCAAACGATGTCTATTTGTGGCTTAGATTTGAGTACACCATGTTTTTCACACGGGCAATTGTACGTAGCATGCTCTCGAGTGGGTAAATCATCCAGTTCGTATGTGCTCGCTAAAGATGGGCAAACAAAAAATATTGTTCACGCTATAGCATTAAAATATTGATGTTGTTTGTTAGTGTTACTGTCGTAATTAATATGTGATATATAATTTTAAGAAATAAACTATAATAACATAAAAATAACATTGTTTGGCGTTTGTTGTTGGCGTAAATTATTATATCTCATGCATATACCACATACACACTTATAATAAGTAAGTTACTTTTTGTCTACACTAGAATTTATCGAGAAACTAGAAATAATTTATTTGGCAAAACAACGTTTGCCGGGTTATCTTCTATATATATATATATATATATATATATATATATATATATATATATATATATGTATATATATATATATTTTTATATATATATATATATATATATATATATATATATTTTCCGGTTGGCATTAGAGACCTCTGAGATCAATTGTCATACCCGAGCGAGTCTCGAGGGATTCCTAACCAGAGTTTTATTAGCAGATTTCTCTTAAGAGAAATCAGCTATTGAGGTTGTACTCATTAAGCAATTTTCGAAATTTTTCTTCAAATGTCCATCGATCCTACCTAGTAGATGAGGAAAATGAGGTCTGTTCAAAACTGTATATATATATATATATATATATATATATATATATATATATATATATACATATATATTTGTCTGTTAACGCTCTAGCGGTCACAATTTTTGTTTGATCGTTACCAAACTCGATACCTAGTCGTTATATTCAAAAAGAAAGATCAAGATCGTTAACGGCTGAAATTGTACAGGGAGAGGGGGGGTTTAGAGGGGAGAAATTTGAAAATTCGAAATATCGTCGTTACTATAAGTCGGATCGAAATAGTGTATAGAGTAAATTTTATTGCAAATTACATGTACTGTAAATATTGTTATACGCATTTATTCTCTATCTTGAATATTAACCGAGATATTTGTATTTTTAAATTTCAGCCTTCAGTAAACCCTCACTTCTATTAGTGTTACTTAAACAATACTCATATTATAAACCACATTATTCGAAGCTTAAATACCAAATATTATTATCCAGAGACTTTTATTATGCTTAAATTCTTGGACTACTAAAATTTGATTAATTCAGATACAAATTATTCTGATTCATTATAAATTACAGTAATAGGTTTCAGTTCTGATATGGAAGCGTTTGAAATGTAAACAAACAGATTGGCCAGCCTCACACCGGGAAGAAAAACAATTACTGAAATATATCAGAATATATCATATTAATTTTATTGAGAACTATTTACTATATCTAGTACTGTAATTAATAATGAGTCAGAATAATTGTTATCTCAATCAATCAAATTTTAGCTATCCAAGACCATAAGACGGGGGGGGGGGTCACTGGGACATATTTGCATGTATTTCGTATAATAAAGATCTCTTGAATACAATTTGATATTTAAGCTTCGAATAATGTGGTTTATTAGAGATAGAGTATTGTTTATGTAACATGAGTAGAAGTGGCGGTTTATTCAAGATAGAGAAAAAATGAACATAACAATAATTATAGTAAATTTAATTTTCAATAAGATTGGTTCTATAAAATCTTTCGATCCGACTTATAGTAACGGAGATATTTCGAATTTTCCAAAATCCTCCCCTCTAAACCCTTTCTCCCCCTAGTCTGATTTCAGCCGTTAACGAACTTGATCTATTTTTTTTGTTTTTTTTTTACATAAAACGACTAAATATCGAGTTTGGTAACGATTAAACAATAATTGCGACCGCTAGAGCGGTAACAATGTAATATAACTGAAAAGTTTTGATTTCTTGTCCCTTCTTACAAAAAATTTTGTTATATTTATTTAAAGACAAAATTTAAATAGGTAATTTCAGTCTATGATTTAACAATTTCACTTTTAAAAATAGAATAATATCAGGTTAATATGCAGCGTATATAAGTGGATTTAATGTAAGCATTATATTTTATGATGTGCACACGAAAAAAAAGTTAACTCCTCCGGGCCGGATTTGAACCAGCGACCTATGGATGCCTGTCTCATACCAACTACAGTCCACCGCTCTACCAACTGAGCTACCAGAGGGCGATGAGTGCAATGATACAATTAAACACGCCAAACATATTAACTAGCTTAGGGTTATAACAGATTTCCCTTAGGGAAAATCAGCTGTTGAGGTTGTACTCATGACGCGATTTTCGAAATTTTTCTTCAAATGTCCATCGATCCTACCTAGGAGATGAAGAAAATGAGGTCCGTCCAAAACTGTATATATATATATATAAATATATATATATATATATATATATATATATATATATATATATGTATATATATATATATATATATATATATATATATATATATATATATATATATTTATATATACTAGCTATGGTACCCGGCTTCGCTCGTGAAATCATTTGAGGCTGGATGATGATAGTATTTTTTTTGGGCAAGGCTTCAATGTTTACAACTACACTTCCCGTCGGCGCGCATTGTTTTGCTGTGAGGGTCAGGCAGGCGACTTATAAATGAGAAATTTTATATTTGAAGAATAAATAAAAATGTGTTCCTAATCTATCCCTTGCCACTTTTTAACTCACCTTTTTGAATACTTCAAGCCATAATCATGGATAGTATTTATTACAATTAAATATCCTCTATAAGAAAACTTATTTCTTGTCAAAAACCAATCCGAGCAGATATAGTTTAAGCATAGTTTAGCACGTAAGGTTATATTCATAATAGTAGATCTCAGTGGTAATCACTTCCCGTAATGCCCAGCATTTCACAGGAAATTAGTAAACTCAATTAACTCTATTAGCCTCCGTCTATTTCCGCTCTCGCATTAGAGCTATCAACACTCTTCTCCTTAAATTATTAATTCAAAATATTATTGTAATAATTTTTCTACCTGATGGAATTAAATAATAGTGTTACCCTAAAAATAATTTCAATTATATTCAAAAAGCTAGTCGAGGGGAAGAGATCGTAGCCGTCCCTGCAACCTAAGTAATACTAAGTAAGTAAGAGCATTTTGTCTTTTATCATAATGACATTAACGTTTAATTGTTATGATAGTACATATTTGTTTCAATAACATGAAGATATAGGAAATAAGATAGTATATAACCAAAATCAGAGTTTGATTCCCTAGTACATCCCCTATCACTCCTTGAGGAAATTCAGCACGATTTTTTTTTTTTAAATAATACATTATACAAATTAAATAATGGAAATGCTCTTATAGTTTAAATTTCTATTGGAAATAAATAACAAAGTTATTTTCTATGGAAAATAAATAAATGAGGCGAAGGGGGAGGGGGATTTATAATCTCACTAATCCGAATCATACTTAGTACTAAATAATCGAAATAGATAAGGCTAAAACATAACATCATTTGTCATAATATGCCTATATTAAAAACGCTTAAATAAGTACTAATAAAATCGTCGACTCCCGCTATAGATTTAGCTTATATCCCGTATTTACTTCATTTTACGACATAAGTGAATGAAACAAAAGTTGCTCTAAATAACAAAGTAAACAACTTTCGTTATATGCACCTTTGCCGAAAAACAAATAGAAAATGAAATATCGTGAATTTTTACTTCAGGCCTTCCTGATAACTCCCACTCCCGTTCGAGCCTAAACATTTAAATATAGCTTATAATCATGGGAGAATTAATGCTAGTTGACATACCGAGTTTTGTTAAGTTCGGTTCAATCGTTAGCGCCCAATAAAATAGATGACTCCCGCTTTAGTTTATAGTATATATCTCGTTCATACTTCGTTAAAAGTCAAAAATGAATATCACAAAAGTTACTCTAAATATCAAAATAAACAACTTTTGTTAGGTTCATATTTGCCAAAAAACGAATAGAAAACGAAATACCACTATTTTAAATTCAGGCCTCCCTTACAACCCCCACTCCTGCCCGTCCCTAGAAATGAAAGCGTTAGTGCTAATACACATACCGAGTTTTATTCATTTCGGTTGGGTCTTTCGTCTCAAATAAAATTGTTCACATTCGTTATAGGTTTTTGCGTATATTTCGTTTATAATTCAGTATACGAAAAAAGTGTATATAACAAACGTTACTCTAAATAACAAAATAAACAACTTTTGTTATGTTTATATTTGCCGAAAAACCAATAGGAATCGAAATATCGCTATTTTTAATTTCAGGCTTCCCTCATAACCCCCACTACTGTTCGTCTCAGAGGAAATTAATATAACCTAAAGTCTAAGTTGGGTTAGTTGTAATATACATACCAAGTTTCATAAAATTCGGTTCAGCCGTTTATGCGTGAAAAGGTAACAAACAAACAAACAAACAAACATACACGAAAGAAACAAAATGCAGTTATGGTGTCTATGACATGTGAAACGAAAAATCAATGTACAGACAGAGGTTACAATTTTATATATATATATATATACATATATGTATCTATGTATATATATATATATATATATATATATATATATATATATATATATTGGCAAGGCTTTACTTAGCACTTTATTTTGACATTTACACATCCCAGTGTTTAGGGTTAATACCCGTCGTTTCTGTGGATTTGATAATAATAAAATTTGTAAATTCAGGCCTCCCTTATAACCCCCACTCGTTTCCGTCCCTAGAAATGTTATTATGGTTTATTATCAGGATGGCGTTAGTGCTAATACACATACCCGGTGTTTTATTTAGTTCGGTTGAGTTTTTTGTGCCAAATAAAATGTTGACTCCCGCAGTAGTTTTTAACGTATAGCTCATTTATACTTAGGTATACGACAAAAGTGTATATAACTTACTCCAAATAAAAGTTACTCTAAATAACAAAATAAACAACTTTTGTTATGCGCATAATTGCCGAAAATGCAATAGGGAACGAAATATCGCTATTTTTAATTTCAGCCCTCCCTTATAACCCCCACTCCTGTTCGTCTCAGAGAATATTAACATAGCCTAAAGTCTAAGTTGGGTTAGTAGTAATATACATCCAAGTTTCATAAAATTCGGTTCAGCCGTTTATGCGTGAAAAGGTTACAAACAAACAAGCAGACACGATAGAATCAAAATGCAGTTATGGTGTCTATGAAATGTGAAACGAAAAGTTATAGTGAAATTTCGTGAAAAAAAAATCAATGTACAGACAGAGGTTACAATTATATAAAAATATACTAGCTCAGATACCCGGCTTCGCCCGGCAATTGATTTGAGCCTGAATGGTGATGGTATTTTTTTGGCAAGGCTTTACTTTGGACAATATTTTGACATTTACCCACCCCAGAGTTTAGGGTTAATACCCGTTGTTGGCATTTGTTAATAATAAAAGTTAATTTTTTATGTAAGTCTTCACTGTCCTCCAAATTGTCATATTTCCCGTCTCCTGTGCATTATGCATAGATTTTAGTAGAAATATACATACCAAATTTCATAAAATTCGGTTCAGCCGTTTATGCGTGAAAAGGTAACAAACAAACAAATAAACAAACACACACGAAAGAAACAAAATGCAGTTATGGTGTCTATGACATGTGAAACGAAACGTTATCGTGAAAATTCGCGAAAAAAATCAATGTACAGACAGAGGTTACAATTTTATATATATATATATATATATATATATATATATATATATATATATATGTCTGTTACCGCTCTAGCGGTCGCAATTATTGATTAATCGCCACCAAACTTGATATTTCGTTTTATGTAAAAAGACAGATCAAGTTCGTTAATGGCTGAAATTGGACCAGTGGGAGGGGGGGGGGGGGGGTTTAGAGCAGAGGATTTTGGAAAATTCTAAATATCTCCGTTACTATACGTCGGATCGAAAAATTGTATAAAATCAATCTTATTGCAAATTAAATGTACTATAAATATTGATATACACATTTATTCACTATCTTGAATATTAACCGAGATATTTGCATTTTTATTAAATGTCTGCAGGTAACGGACAACGGCTAGAGCGTTAACAGACAAATATATATATATATATATATATATATATATATATATATATATATATATATATATTTGAACGGATTTCATTTTCGTCATCTCCTGGGTAGGATCGATGGACATTTGAAGAAATGTTTCGAAAATCGCGTCATAAGTGCGACCTCAATTGCTGATTTCCCTCAAGGGAAATCTGCTGAAATGTTAGACTTGAGATGTTTAGAGACTAGCCTACCAGCCGCTAAAATACATTTTCTCATAACACAAATGTTGCTTGATACTTTCTTGTTTTGAGTTTCCATAATCCCCCACGTTTACTCGTCGGATTTCTACTAAAAATAGTGACCAGTGTCATTCAGCGCATAGGAAATCCTCTTAGTTTACACAGCCCCTGAGTGATAGATTTATAAATTCCACGAGTTGTTGGCCATGAAACAAGGCCCCACCTAAATAGTAGGTTAACACTTTCTAACACCAGTTTTAGAAAGAATCTTCCATCAGGAGCAAAACCTGCTGAACTGGTTTTCATTTATTTTAAATTCTCATTTAAAGAGCGACCTTCGAAATTACGCCAATATATATCATATATAAAATAGTAACCTCTGTCTGTACATTGATTTTCTTTCGTCAAATTTCACGATAACTTTTCGTTTCACATGACACAGACACCATAACTGCATTTTGTTTCTTTCGTGTATGTTTATTACCTTTTCACGCATAAATGGCTGAACCGAATTTTATGAAACTTGGTATGTATATTACTACTAACCCAGCTTAGACTTTAGGCTATACTAATATTCTCTGAGACGAACAGGAGTGGGGGTTGTAAGGGTGGCCTGAAATTAAAAATAGCGATATTTCGTTTCCTATTGGCTTTTCGGCAAATATGCCCATAACAAAAGTTATTTATTTTATTATTTAGAGTAACTTTTGTTATATACAGTCGTCGTATACCTAAGTATAAATGAGTTATTATTATTATTATTTATTTACGTCCACTTTTTGCAACTCAGGCTAATTGGGACGGGTTATCCTACAGCTTACCACCCTTTTCTAGCCAGGGTGGGATTTTAGGATGTTATTTAATGAATTTCGTCACTAAATAATTTCCTTTGCTCAGGCGTGAATCGAACTCGCCGCTCTAGGTTTGCTGAATGAGTTATATGCTAAAAATTATAGCGGGGGTTATTTGGCACAAAAGAATCAACCGAACTAAAGAAAACTCGGTACGTGTATTAGGACTAACGCTTTCATTATAATAAGCCATGCCTACATTTCTAGGGACGGGCAGGAGTGGGGGTTGTAAGGGAGGTCTGAAATAAAAAATGGCGGTATTTCATTTTCTATTTGGTTTTCTGCAAATATGCACATGACAAAAGTTGTTTATTTTGTTATTTCAAGTAAATTTTGTTTTATAACAACGTATAAACGAGATATACACGAAAAACTAAATCGGGAGCCAACTATTTTATTGGGCACTAACGATTGAACCGAACTTAACAAAACTCGGTATGTGAATTAGCATTAATTCTCCCAAGATTATAAGCTATATTAAAATGTTTAGGTTCAGACGGGAGTGGGGGGTTATAAGGAAGGCCTGAAATAAAAATTCGGGATATTTCATCTTCTACTCATTTTTTGGCAATCGTGCACATAACAAAAGCTGTTTACTGTTTATTATACTTTATTATATAATTAGATTAACTTTTGTTTTCTAATTTTTTTTTTGTTGTAAAATAAGGTATGAAGCAAGTGTAGAAATATTGATATGCTCAACAATTCATTCCAATATGAACTACTCGGTACCTCACCTGGATAAGTTAATTCAAATCCATGTTAGAATTATGAAACTATGTTATTTTTTAACGTCAGTAACAGTTTGCACCAAATAAAGTATGCTTCCCCCCCCCCTTCTCTTATTCCAAACATTAATTCATCAGAAACGCTTCTCGGCTTTCTCTAAGTGTATTTAATACATTATTTAATTAGAACGTGAAAAATATTTGAGCAAACAGTTTTCGTATTGTGATAATAATGCAATCTGATTTGTTAATATAATTTAATGTATTACAGAATCGATATCCCAAAGGAGTTGGCAGCACAGAGGCTAGGGAGGTGTCGAGCTACTTCCTTTGTCCTATCAGTTCTGCCGCTTCCCTGCCGACCGGTCTATGTTTACATGATAATTGATGCTTACACTTTTAGCAATGTAGTGTTATTCTCAGGAATTTGTTTAATAATCATAAATAAATAATTTAAAAGAGTGAACACTGGGGATGTGCACCCAGTTATTTCTCGTAGATACAGTTTACAATCGAGACTTACAAAAGAGTATTTTTAATAGCGATGACTTACCTAAAACAGCTGCCACAATTAAGATTTGTACTGCATCAAGGGAAAGGAACTTTTTATTCATACATACTTAGGAAGATAGAATACTTTCTACGATTATGAATTATACTGTTAAATACTTTATAAAAAAAACAACGAAAAAACGACATGCACAGGAGAAAGGAAATATAAACAATATTGAGGAGGGGGAAGTCTTAAACAACAAATAATTTTATTATGAACAAGTCCACAGCAACGACGGGTATGAACCCTAAAGACTGTGACGGGGAAATGTCAAAATATTGTGGAAAGTAAAGACTTGCCAAAAAAATACCCTCTTGATTCAAGCTCAAATGAATTCCCGGGCGATGCCGGATACCTTAGCTAGTATATATATATATATATATATATATATATATATATATATATATATATATATATATATATATTTGTATGTATGTATGTATGTATGGGGTTCACTATAATCAACACAAACCAAATTTGGATCAAAGCATTAGACGAGGAACGCACACTTGGCTCGAAAGACTATTCCAGAATATTATAATTACTGTAAGTCGTATGATTTTATTTGGAATAATACGAGGGTCTAATGTCAAACATTAACGAATTCATTAAATAAAATACTTAGTTCCACCCTGGCTAGAAAATGGTAGTAACTTGTAGATAACCCGTCCCAATTAGCCATAGTAACATAAAGTGGACGTTAATAAATATTAATAATTAGTAACTTGGCACAAGCTAGCCATGAATGTTTTAATCTTTAACATGGTAAACCTAGAGTCGTGAGTTCCATTTTCTGTTAGCCAATAGGAATTTAATACAGTGACTAACTCATTAAATAAAGTTCTTAATCCCAGCCTAGCTAGCGAACTCTATATACCCCGACTACCCATTGTTCTAATGTGGACGTTAATAAATAACATAAAATAAGTAATAATAATTATTAGAAAAATGGCAGGTACTGGTTTGTCGAGAATAAATTGAACACAAAAATAAATTATTGGTAAACTAGAAAATATGAATAGCCTGGGAATTTTCTTTTGGTTTTTCATATTTAAGCATTTAGAATAAAATTTGTTTATAGCATTGAAACCAAATTAGACTTAGGTGAATAAAACGAGGTATTGCCATTTTTAGAAGAGCTCGTTAAATGTATAATAAACCTACTATAGACAGATATCTTAAATAGTTATTGAAAGGGGGTAAAAAAATAAATCGTAAATATCTCTGTTTCCTCAACAACATAAAATATAGAAACAAAATCTGATGTGGGTACCACATGACTCAATTAATTAAAATGAACATCTCTTACTATAGACTAGGAAAATAAAGAAGAGGAACACTATAACTTCGGTTGAATTTATCTATATTTTTCTCTTTCATTTCGTCAATTTTATCGTTAATTAATTCCCTTCTGGGAAATCAGCTATTGAGGTTGTGTTCATGACTTTCAAAAAATGTCTTCATCTGTCCATCGATCCTACGCAGGAAGTGCAGCGCTGTAGTGGTTTTCAAATTTTGTTTGATCATTACCAAACTCGATATATAATGGTTTCATGAAAAACTAAATAAGTTATCGCTGAAATCGAATAGGGGGAAGGAGGGTTTAGAGGGCGAACAAATCGAGAAACACAAAATATCTCCTTTACTACAATATAAGCAGATCGGAAAATTCTATATAGCCAATATTGTTCATATTGTTACGTTTTATTACAAAATCAGTAATAAACGTTATTTATTAGATTTCTTTTATATTGAAATATTAAACACACACAAGCTTCAGAGTTTTTATCACTGCACAATTTATTTAACAATGCACTACACACATAGTTAATTATTCTTAATTACTACTCACAGTATGGACTGATAGCTCCACTATTCTTTAAATTGTCCAATAATTCA
Source organism: Riptortus pedestris (assembly GCA_019009955.1). Taxonomy (NCBI): domain Eukaryota; kingdom Metazoa; phylum Arthropoda; class Insecta; order Hemiptera; family Alydidae; genus Riptortus; species Riptortus pedestris. Next base: position 8,797,649 of record CM032230.1, on the reverse strand, counting down.
TAATAATTCATTCGCAATAACTGAATTTCAAATAAACACGGCACTGCACTGTCCTTTACTTCGCGAAGTTAACGGCACTGCACTGTCTTAAACTCGGCACTATACTGCTCTTCACACTTTACCGCACTGCAACTAAGTCGCACTGTAGCACTGATGATCACTTGAAGGCAGCTGAAAACAAACTAACTAAACTGTCGAGCGAGTTGTAGATGTTTATATAGAGGAGCGGCAACATCAAAGGAGACTGGCTCGTAGGTACTGGACTCTTTAGTATGGAACTATCCAGGCTCCACTAGACACCACAGGCGCCAATAGTCATTCCTCGGTCGGCTCCTTTCATCTCCTTCGTACTTCCCAAATACGTGACTATTTGTGAGTTTAATTTGTCGTGTATTTAATTTTCGCAACAATATTTAATGTTTCCTAAATTTTGCTTTATAGACATTTTCTTTATCCTGAAAATTAACCTTCTTACATTATTTAATTTCCAGCCTTCAGTAAACTCTCACTCCCACTCATGCCATATTAATACTAAGTTATTATATTACATGAACCATTTTATTCGACGCTTACATACCAAATACTGTTTTCATTGAACTTCTACATTTTTAGCCTTACTTAATAACCCCCTACTTCTACCCATCGGACTTTTTTTAGATATAGGGACCATGTGGTGAGATGAGATCAGTAGTCATATTAGGACGTTGGAAATCTGCTTAGTTGACGCAGCCCATGCTTGACGGACGTTTTACACTTTAGATTGATGTGACGTTGGATGTTTATACAAATTTGCTACCTGTTGCAGGTTCGAGGACATGCCTCCAAACCTGGTTCCATACCCATCTGCCAAGTACCCCGTCATGTCCTTCGCTCCTCTGTTCAACGTCAAGTCCCAGACTCAGGAACTGTTCCTCACCGGAGACGTGACCAGAGAGCTGTTCGAGACGAGGAGCTTCCTGCTGAGATGCGATCCTAGATCGGGGTCGTTCGCTGCTACCATATCCTACAGAGGACCCACCGTCAGTGCGGTGGAAGTTGCTCAAGCACTTACTCAGCAGGTGGTGAGGAAGGGCGTCAGGTTCCTGCCATGGATCAAACCTTCGTTCAAGGTAATTACGATGAGGAAGATGATCTGTGTGGATTTCTAAACACATACACAGCGGATCCCAGACGTCTTCTAAACAGACTCTCAACTGGGCACGTACTTCTGTATTGCCTCGATCTACTGTTCCACATTAGGGTCCAAGTAGAGGAGTTACTCCTGGTTGCAGCACTGATCAGTCATCTCTTCAACAGTTAAGCTGTACAAGTCCTTTAGGCCTTAACCACCTTCTGCATTACATTCTCACTTCAGGTCCCACCGCCCACCCCTCAAATCCCGGGAGTTCTACCTCGTTCACCAAGAGCCATCTCAGGAAGAGAGAACCAGGGTCTCAAGCTAAAATCTGAACACTAGCTGTAAATTAGCTAGCCAAACGACAACTACGTGCTCCCTTTTCAGCCACGTCTCATCAACTAGATATTGGTTCTACCTATCGTATCATTTTTGAGTGAGTGAATCTATGATAAATCACAGGCGTGGGACATCAAAACTGTCTAAATAGCTAATGGCCCTTCCATTCTAATGGAGGATCACACGGAAACTCTCTGTTGACCCTGGAGACTCGTGGATCCATACCCAACGAATGTCTTCCTTCATCATTATTTCCTGTAGATCTTTTCAATTCCCTTCAACTAGATTTTCTGTAATACATCCTGCCGTCATGACCACAAATCCATGCAATCTGTAAGATTCTAACCTTCATTAGGACCAACTTTCACGATAAATATAATACAAAAGTATGCACAGAAATACAAAGGCATTAAGAGCCCGTATATATTTGTTCACCTCGACAAAATATTTGGCGAGCCATTTAATCTCTTCTGTTATTCTGTAACATGGAAGCCATTGCGTTTGTACACATTCTTGAGTCTGTCGCATGTTATCAAGATTAAAAATCCCTTCCATAAATAGACCTTTCCAACTAAAGCTTTGAGTACTTTTTGTTTTTTCAAACATATTTCAACTACAAATTAAAATAAAATTCTTTCCACCACAAATACACAATTTCAATTAGCGACAACACCAATAAAACATAACGTCCTTGTATCACTAAATACTCCATAACAATACTCCTAAAATGATTTATTCCACAGATTGGGATAACACCTAAGAAACCTCCAAGGATCAGAAATACCGTTATCCCGAAGTGCGGATGCATGGTGACCAACACGACGGGAGTGAAACCTACCTGGGAGCAGATCAACTACCACTTCTACCAACTGTACAGGAAGAAAGCCTTCTTCCATTGGTACCTCAACGAAGGGACTGAAGAAGATGATTTTGCCAATGCTGGACACACCGTCCTAGACATTATTGACTCATATACAGACTTCAAATAGAATAAAACCACAAATATATTATGTTTATAAATTGAACTCTTAAAAATTAGATTCCCACGTACGGTTGTCTAAACTCATCTCACCATACATTTTGGAATTCTTAGTAAAAACCCGATAAGTAGAAGGGAGGGGTTACAGACAGCAGGATATCTGAAAAGACAAATAACTCGCTTAATCTATGAGCTCCGATAAACGAGTATGGAACAAATGAACATTTTCAACTCTAGATCGGAAAGTCTTAATTGATGACGTCATTATCCTACGTAATTCTTCACGCAGTAAACGTCCATTGAAGACAATATTTGCTATTTAAACCTTTAATAAAGTGGCTCATTATATAACAACTTACTCTCGATATGGCTTGTGCTGGAGTGGGGATTTACTGAGGGATGAACACTAAAAAGCACACATATGTCGGTTAATAACCAAGATATTGGAGAAAAAAAATTGCAACATTTATAGAACATTACATTTGATATATATATATATATATATATATATATATATATATATATATATATATATAGTTTTGAACGGACCTCATTTTCGTCATCTCCTGGGTAGGATCGATGAACATTTGAAGAAATTTTTCGAAAATTGCGTCATGAATACGACCTCAATAGCTGATTTCCCTTAAGGGAAATCTGCTAAAATTTCCTTGGAATATGATACACTGATGATCTCATCTTACCATCAAATTCCCATTTCTCCCAAAGCAAGAAGCCCATGTTAGAATTAAAACGTTAGCTTAACACGAAGTGTTTAGTGACTGAGGTACCTGAAGTGAAAATTGGATGAGTAGAAGTGGATATGTGTATATATATATTATAACACTCTAGCGATCGCAATTTTTGTTTAATCTTCACCAAACTCGGTATTTAATCGTTTTATGTAAAAAGAGAGATCAAGTTCTTTAATGGCTGAAATCGGAGGGGGGGGGGGTTAGAGTAGAGGAATTTCGAAAACTTGAAATATCTCCGTTACTATACGTCGGATCGAAACATTGGATAGAACAAATCTTATTGTAAATTAAATTTACTATAAATATTGTCATATACATTTATTCTCTATCTTGAATATTAAACGAGATTAGGTGTAACGCATTTTTATTAAGTGTAACGGACGAGCTGTGGTCGCTTCCAATCGTTCCCGCCGAAAGCTAGTTCGTAACTGTTCGGCACTCGTATGGAAATTGCCTATTGCATAACTTTACGTGGAAATCTGCTTAGTTTACGCAGCCCCTGCGTGACGGACTCTTATTAGGTTACGCAGCAACTGTGTAACGTACTTTTATTTATATAGATGCAACATCTACAGCTCAAATTCCTAGTATGGTTTACATATAGTTCTTACTCAGAAATGGGTTTAGTTCATGCAGACCCTACTTGGCTGACTTCCTGATCATCTTTTAATATCGCCGACTCACGCATTTGTGATGGATGCAGTATATCTGCTTTGATAGTCCTATCCATCAGGAGCCAAGAGGCGACCCTCCTTCAGCTAAGCCATGACTGGCCAGGGCGGCACATCCTAGCCGATAAGGGAGGAGGCGGTGGGAGTGAATCAAGTGTTATCAGATAGATTCCAAACAGCGCCGGTAGATGGAGCCGTGCCCCGCCATAATCAGCTGCTCCTGACTCAGCCGTGAGCAAGAACATTATCATCGGATTATATATACATATTGGGATAGCAAACCCCTTCCACAGCCGGGCCTAATTCCAACAGGCAGCAGAAATTTAAACTATCAGCACTAAAGTGACATCCAACGCAGAAACGAAAAATATAAGCATTCCTTTACCGCAAGCTCAGCACTTTTAACTGTAAATAAGTATTTTTAAGTCCAACATGCAAGTTCTGCGTGTTATTTCGAAATCCCAACACTCTCCCACGGGTCCGATTTCAGCAACTAACGAACTTGATATTTATTTTTACATAAATCTTTTGAATATCTAGTTTGGTAATGGTCAAACAAAAATTACCACCGAATGAGCATACATACATACTGCTCTGTTAACGCTCTAAATTTAACAGTTTAAGTTGAGCATTAACTGAAATTTATATATAAACTTACATATATTGAAATATGATGTCTTTTCGTAAATCGTGTCATTATTACACACTCAATAGCTTAATTCCCTTGTAGATAATATGCTAATAAATACAGTGGGTTCTAGACCATTGAGAGATACCTACATACATACACCTTATTTTCATCCTAACTTGACAAACATTTTTTAAATCTTAGCATGAAACCCATTTTGGAAGAGTATGATAGAAGGCACTTTACATTGGTTAGCATATTCTACTACTTGGGTAATCATTTGGAGGTATTAGAAAAAAACATTAGCCTGCTAGTTCAAACAATTGGTCCCAATGTATGGTAGGAATTATTCTTAATACTTCTTCAGGAAAGGGTGCAAAAGTACAATACAACTTGAGAGTAAAGAGACGTTAGTCATCCAGAATTTACAACTGTTCTCAGGCTGATATTAAATTTACAAGATTTAGTCAGACTTACAATATAACAATAAATAAATCTCAGGGAACAATTACAGTTGTGGTAAACCCAGCAAGCAACATATAAAGAAGGCAATGGTTTGTGGTAACCACCTGAGACTTAAGGTACTCAAGGCAATAAAAATAAAACAAGATTCGAGCAAGAAATCCAGTAAGCCTAGATCCATATTGTCCAGGAGCTGGTGTATAGTTTGGTCGAGTGAGCAGCATAACCATTGGCGGGAACAGCCGTTTTTGGGCGCGGGAGATCGTAAAAAGCCCGGGAATCGGCCTGACCCTCCCAGCTGCATTCGCTGCCGCTGACATTTTTATTGCACCCCCGAGCTGCACCCTTGATGAACATGTCCCCTGCCGAGGGGTGCTTTACAACCCTCGCCCCATTCTGTTTCAACCCCATCAAAATGTATCCTTGAACAAAAATAATTAAAACTTAGGTTTAAATATGGCCATTAGAGTTCGCACATGGGTCCAGTAATGTAAGCCATGTTGATATATCTGCGTAGGAGCTAATGAAATGAAAATATTACACGAAATAACTACCAGTGGTTGAGCTAGAGACCGCTTTTGGAGGGGAGATGCTTTTATTATTGCATGGCTCATAGTGTAGATACTATTAATGATTATGGTTTATAGGTTTGGAAATGAGCGTGTGTGCGTGTGTGTGTGTGTGTGTGTGTGTGTGTATATATATATATATATATATATATATATATATAGTTGCGAAAATGACGTATGCTTAAAAAGTACAAAAAACATGAAGGCATCCACGCAAAGGTTAGAACTGTCTAGAGAACGACCATTCGCCTGGCGCCGACCATTCAGGGAGCTAATTGACATCTCGAAGCTTCTAGAACCGCCACCGAGCCTATAAAGTTCCCCAGGGGGAGGGGGAAACGGATCGAAAAATTGTATAGATTCAGACTTTTTGCAAATGTTATGTTCTACACATGTTGTTTTATAAATAGTTTCTCTATCATGATTATTAACCGAGATATTTTCATTTCCTAGTTTTCAGCATTCTGTAGTAAAACCTTCCCTCCTGGTCATACCATATTAGCAATAAGCTGTTATACCACGACCAATTCATTTTATTTGAAAGTTAAATACTAAAACATATTTTCATCCAACATTTACTTTTTGAAATAAAATGTGTATAGCGGTGACGTGTTCACCCGAGATTTCGTGGCCTTGACTCAAAAATGTTTCTTCAATATTTAACTGTTTGTCACATCCATTAATGGCTGAAATCGGACCACGACTAGGGGGATCCACTACACTTGCTGTATTATAAATTTTTTCGTAGCTCGAATATAATTACTCGTACTTTATTGTTTTCGGCCTTGAGTAAACCCCTGCTATTACTAATTGGATTTTGATTTAGAAATAGAAAATATATGTTGATATTACATAACTGGAGAATGGGAGTGGGAAATGTACTTTGTTTCGCAGTCCAGGCGTGACGGACTTTAATAAATATTGATCTACTTATTACAATGAGAGTCAATCTGCAATAGGATAACCCAAGACAAAGAGTAAGAAAAAGATTTAAATTTCAATCTTGGAAGGAGGAACTCCAGAAATAGGGTTGGAGGAAATAGAAATGTTTCTGGGAGAGGAAAAAGGGAGTAGGAAGCTCCTGAATAAACTAATAAATGTGTATGAGGCCTTCTCGTCACTAATTCAATCCCCATTCATACTGGAGAGGGTCAGACCAGGCAAGGTTTGGGTAGGAACAACCCACAACCTGGGTGGGGCAGTGGACAGGTTGGCTGTTGGCTCTACTGTCAGTGCATGCCAAGCCTCTCACGAAGGGGCTGTGGAAACTAAGCAGATTTCCCGCGTGAAGTTAAAGGTAGAGAAATTTCACGAGAGCCGAACTAGCTTTCGGAAACTCACGAACCCAACCGACAATTTATGACTTCATCACACTGCGCATTTGTATCTCTCGAAGAAAAGATCAGTCGCAAACGATATTTGAGCTGGAATTAAGACGTTTCATGATATCATGGCTTATCTTGTTTTATTAACATTGACCACATACTTGAAAAGAAAACACATTATTTATAATAAAAGTCCGTCACGCAGGGGCTACGTAAACTAAGCAGATTTCCCACGTGAAGTTTTACAATAGAGAAATCTGCCTAATAACAACTGTAGTAGTAAGAAACCTCTAAACCTAAAACATTATTTAGGGCGTAATAACCCAGTAGTTTCTAGCCCCAAAAAACAGTTAACCTAACCTCTAAACCTATTCACGAGGGACGAATAGTTATGGAAACGGCCACCAGAGCTCTCGGCGGAAAGTCCGAACATAGCCTACTGGTGACCACACGCAGAATACAAATGCAAATATCTCAGTTAATATTCAAGATAGAGAAAAAATGTATATAACAATATTTATAGTAAATTTAATTTGCAATATGATTGATTCTGTACAATTTTTCGGTCCGACGTATAGTAACGGAGATATTTCGAATTTTCGAAAATCCTCCCCTCTAAACCCCCCTCCCACTGGTCCGATTTCAGCCGTTAACGAACTTGATCTTTCTTTTTACATAAAACGACTAAATATCGAGTTTGGTAACGATCAAACAAAAATTGCGACCGCTAGGGCGGTAACAGACAAATATATATATATATATATATATATATATATATATATATATATATATATATATATATATATATATATACAGTTTTGAACGGACCTCATTTTCGTCATCTCCTGGGTAGGATCGATGGACATTTGAAGAAAAATTTCGAAAATTCCGTCATGAGTACAACCTCAATAGCTGATTTCCTTTAAGGAAAATCTGCTAAAAACCTTTTCAAAACACACACACACACATATAATATTATATATATATATATATATATATATATATATATATATATATACTAGCCAAGGTACCCGGCTTCGCTCGGGAAATCATTTGAGACGGAAAGATTTTATTTTGTTTTTGGCAATGCTACTATGTGTAGAACTGCTCTTCCCGTCTAGGCGCACTATTCCCCGTAAGGGTCCCTTGGGCGACTTATGGAAAAAAAAAAATTAGGTTTGAAGAATAAATGGAAATAAGTCTCTAATCATTCCCTCTCCGCTGTTTGACGCTACCGTGAATAATTCAAATCATAATCATGGATAGCATTTATTATAATTAAATATCATCTATAATGTGCGTATTTTATATATACGATCTAGCTAACAACCCGGCAATGCCCGGAAAATCATCGTTGACTGACTAATGATTGTATTTCTATAGAAAATCGTTGAAAAATCAATTGGAATCGGAATATCACAATTTTTCATTTCAGGCCTCCCTCATAACCCCCACTCCCGTTTGGACCTAAAAATTTTAATCCTATAATCATGGAAGAATTAATGCTAATTCACATTCCGAGTTCTTTTAAGTTCGGTTCAATAGTTAGTGCCCAACAAAATTGTTGGCCCCCGCTCTAGAATGTTTATTTTGATAAAATTTTAATAATAATTTTTTAAAAAATGTTTATTTTCATAAAAGAAATTTTAGATTTGCCATAAGCTAAGGGAAATTTTAATCGAAGAACAGTTAAAAACACTATAATTGATCAGTTATCGAGCGGGATGATAATGATTAAATTACTAAAATGGCTATAAAAAAATAGGGGTTAATGATAAAAAAGTAAAAATTTAGAGTTGTATGTATTTTTTAATGCCACATTATAAAAAAATAAAAACAAAAAATTTCGTCCAAAAATTTAAAAAAAATGTTAAGGGTGAACAACCCTTATCACTTAGGCGTATATATAGTAGCCGATTCTCAGCCCTACTGAATACGCATATAAAATTTGGTAAAAATCGGTAAAGCCGTTTCGGAGGAGTACCGTAACTAACATTGTGACGTGGAAATTTTATATATTAGATAAAATAAATAAAAGGTTTATCCTTAATGTAAAATATTTCATTCGTTCATTCGAATATTTATCATCTGAACTACATAGTTCTAAATTCGTTTTTTAAGCACTCAAGAAAAAGTTATCTCCTCCGGGCCGGATTTGAACCAGCGACCTATGGATGCCTGTCTCATTCCAACTACAGTCCACCGCTCTACCAACTGAGCTACCAGAGGGCGATGAGTGATGCACTCATGAAATAATTGATTGATGGGCGTTACTAAGTGATTTAGCCCTAGAACTACCAAGGGGGGGGGGGGCTCCTTGAGCCCACAACTTTTTGTTTTTGTTCCCTATCACCCAATTTTAATGGGATATTTTTGATATTTTATGTATTCCTCAGAAAAACATCCTAGAGTGAGGGCATAACAATAAAATTAAATAAAAAAATTTCTATGTTGAGAAAAAAATTTTTTTTTGACGTATGGGCTCGAGGAGACCCCCCCCCTTGGTAATGCAAGGGGTAGTTATACACTTAAGTACCAAGGGGGGGCCTCCTCGAGCCCACTGATATTTAATACTACTTTTAACTAGTAATTCAAGTGTTATTAATTATATTGCTTAAATAATAATTACTTTGATGTAATTTTAACATACACAAACCTTCTCAAGTTTTTATTTTCTCAAAAAAAAATATATATATTCTCCCCATATAATTTTTTTTCATATAAAAATATATTACTGAGATGGTTATAATTATTGCTCCTGATAGGTACTTTTTTAGAAAAGAGAAGATTTTCTAGGTTGTTCCCAACTAGGGGAACAGTTAGTCCATGCTGCATCCTGGATAAACACTCGGAAAAAAAAATTATTGTGCAAAAGCACCGATAATTGCATTACGAATCTGATAATTATATTTTCTTAAATTATTATTCTATTATAATGTTATAATAACTTAGATATAGATAACTTTTTATTCTAACAATGTTTAGATATGTTCCTCCAGTAGAATAAAATTACATTTAATTTAAAGTCATCCTTTTTTCCCCATCCGAACTTTTTTTTTAATTTATTTTTATTTTTGTATTTAATTTTTTTTTTCACAGGTGTCATAAGAAACGTTCATTAAACATAATCCAATAGAAATAAAAATTTTAAAAAAATTATAGAACCAAAATAAAAGGTTTTTAAGGTTGTGGGCTCGAGGAGCCCCCCCCCCTTGGTAATCCATGCGACCTGGGAGAGGTCGGTAATACTAGGGTTAGCAAAGTTTATAAATATGAAATAGGTCTTGGAATAGAGGTCACGCAGGGGCTGCGTTAACTAAACAGATTGCCCACTTGCATCCCCTATTTCCATTTATCTCATGAGGCAAAAGTTCAATGAGAACAATATTTGGTATTTAAGCTTCAAATAAAGTGCTTCATAATATAACAGCTTGTTGTTGATATCACATGAGTAGGAATGGGGGTTTACTGAAGGCCGAAAACTAAAATCGCAAATATTTCGGCTAATGTTAAAGATAATGAAAACATGTACATAACAACATTTATAGATCTTTTAATTTGCATTTTAGATTGGCTCCTGGGTAGGATCGATGGACATTTCAAGAAATTGTACGAAAATCGCGTCATGAGTACGACCTCAATAGCTGATTTCCCTTAAGGGAAATCTGCTAAAATATTTGAGTAGAATCGAAAAATATAGACCCATCTGTTTTAAACTATTGATGCTCTACAATTGTTTTTAATCTATATTTTTTCATAACTCAAATATTAAGGGAATTATTCGTATTGTACCTTTACTCATCCCAGTTTTACTTAGAAATATAAAATATATATTGAAATGCAGCGCTGGGCAGGCAGCTATGGGGGCTCTTGAAAAATTATCCGTGCCCCTCCTTTATCTTATCTCAGTTATCTTGGTATGTATATTACTACTAACCCAACTCAGACTTTAGGCTATATTAATTTTCTCTGAGACGAACAGGAGTTGGGGTTATAAGAGAGTCCTGAAATTAAAAATAGCGATATTCCGTTTCCTATTGGTTTTTCGGCAAATATCCACATAATAATAGTTGTTTTATACTGTTACTTAGAGTAACTTTTGTTATATACACTTTTGTCGTATACCGAAGTATAAATGAGTTATTCACTAACAACTATAGTGGGAGTCAAAAAGTTTATAATTTGTCCACTTTCCAAACATACAAAAGAGTATTTTGAATAGTGGTTAATATGCATATAAAACAGATGCCATCCAAGTAGTGCTTTGGAACACTTTTTAGGAAATTGACGTTTATTCATAGATGGTTCGGAATGCAGAATTCTTTCAATGATTATGAATAATATGGTTAATACAATAATGTATGATTATGTTATATATAAAAAAAGATACATGCACTGGAATGTTGCAATATAAAAATATTGTTTATTAAGTACATAACAAATACTTTCATTATTAACCTATCCCTAGCAGACCGGACTCGGGTGTAAATCCTAAGCATTGAGACGGGAAAATGTAAAAGTATTGTTCAAAGTAAAGCCCCAAAAAAATACCATCATCATTCACCCTCAAAAGATTCCCGGGTACCTGAGCTAATTATAATAAAATTAATGCCTTTAAAAATTTTTCTTTTTTCCTTTTAGCAGATTTCCCTTGAGGGAAATAAGCTATTGAGGTTATACTCATGACGCGATTTTTGAAATTTTTCTACAAATGTCCATTGATCCTACCCAGGAGATGACGAAAATGAGGCCTGTTTAAAACTGTATAATTTATATATATATATAATATATATATATATATATATATATATATATATACACACACATATACGTGATACGTGATACATATATATATACGTTAGCAGATTACCCTTAAGGGAAATCAGCTATTGAGGTCGTACTCATGACGCGAGTTTCGTACAATTTCTTGAAATGTCCATCGATCCTACCCAGCAGCTAATCTTATTGCAAATTAAAAGATCTATAAATGTTGTTATGTACATGTTTTCATTATCTTTAATATTAACCGAGATATTTGCGTTTTTAGTTTTCGGCCTTCAGTAAACCCCCACTCCTACTCATGTCATATCAACAATAAGCTGTTATATTATGAAGCACTTTATTTGAAGCTTAAATACCAAATATTGTTCTCATTTAACATTCACGTCAATATATATATATATATATATATATATATATATATATATATATATAATATATATATATATATCTATATATATAAAATTGTAACCTCTGTCTGTACATTGATTTTTTTTGCGAAATTTCACGAACTTTTCGTTTCACATGTCATAGACACCATATCTGCATTTTGTTTCTTTCGTGTATGTGTGTTTGTTTGTTTGTTACCTTTTCACGCATAAACGGCTGAACCGAATTTTATGAAACTTGGTATGTATATTACTACTAACCCAACTTAGACTTTAGGCTATATTAATTTTCTCTGAGACGAACAGGAGTGGGGGTTATAAGGGAAGCCTGAAATTAAAAATAGCGATATTTCGTTTTCTATTGGTTTTTCGGCAAATATGCACATAACAAAAGTTGTTTATTTTGTTATTTAGAGTAACTTTTGTTATATACACTTTTGTCGTATACCGAAGTTTAAATGCGTTATACGCTAAAAATTATAGCGGGAGTCAACAATATTATTTGCCAAAAAAGACTCAAGAACTAATTAAAACTCGGTATGTGTATTAGCAGTGAAGCCTTCATTATAATAAGCCATACCAACATTTCTATGGACGGGCAGGAGTGGGGGTTGTAAGGGAAGCCTGAAATTAAAAATAGCGATATTTCGCTTCCTATTGGTTTTTCCGCAAATATAAACATAACAAAAGTTGTTTATTTTGTTATTTGGAGTAACTTTTGTCGTATACCTAAGTATAAATGAGTTATACGTTAAACTTTAGCGGGAGCCAACAATTTTATTGGGCACTAACGGCTGAACCGAACTTAACAAAGCTCGGTATGTCAATTAGCATTAATTCTTCCATGATTATAAGTTATATTAAAATGTTTAGGTTCGAACGGGAGGGGGGTTATAAGGGAGGCCTGAAATACAAATTCACCATATTTACATGTATAAGGGACGGGAAATATAAAAATATCGAAGACAGTGAAGCCTTATCGAACAAATATTCTATTATTAGCAAATCCACGGCAACGACGGGATCCTAAACACTGCGACGGGTAACTGTCCAAATATTGTGCACAGTACCGCCTAGCCAAAAAAATACCATCACCCTTCAGCCACAAATGAATGCCCGGGCGAAGCCGGGTATCTGAGCTAGTATATATATATATATATATATATATATATATATATATTATATTATATATTTATATATATATATATATAATATATATATTATATATATATATATATATATATATAAATATATATATATGTCTGTTTTCGCAATTATTGTCTTATCATAAGCAAATTGATATATAATCGTTTTATACAAAAAGACAGATCAAGTTCGTTAACGGCTGAAATCGGACTAGGGGGAGGGGAGGGGGTTTAGAGGGGAGAATTTCGAAAAATCTTAATATCTCCGTTATTATGCGTTGGATCGAAAATTGGCATAGAACCTTTCTTATTGCACATTTAATGTTCAATAAATGTTGTTATGGACATTTTTTCACTATCTTTATTATTAACTGAGATATTTGCATATTTTAGTTTTTGGACTTCAGTAAACCCCCACTCCTACTCATCTCATATTAACAATATTCTATGACACTTGAAGCTTAAATACCAAATATTGTTCTCTTTGAACTTTTAAGTTTTGAGATAAATGCAAATACGTGACGCACGTGGGAAATCTGCTTAGTTAACGCAGCCCCTGCGTGACGTACTTTTATTTCTCATTTGAGACCCAAGTGAACCTTAGGGCTGTGGGCCCTCGGCATTTGCCGACCTCGCCAGTCCAGTATTGGTGAATTATCATTGCTAGTGTGTCATCAGCAGGTGGAAATCTGTTTAGTCTACTTAGCCCTTGAGTGACGGACTTTCTTGTATCTTACCAAAAACATCAACAAGGATTGATAGAGACGACACTGGTTTGCAAACAGCTGGTAGCCAAGACTTGTTGAAATATCGATCGGCGGCAAGACCCAGGCTTAGAATCGAGTTATCCTTTTAATAAATTAGCCGAGGCAGCCCTTAAATCAACTTTACATACATTAAGGGATGAAGGGACAAGCTCATTGTCCATTCATTAAGCCCTTCCAGGTGACTCTCTCTCGCTCTACAGCCAATCCATAATTTATTTTTTCGAAATACGCCAATCAATATCGCCAATACTTATTTCATCTGGAGGAAAACTTCCAAAATAATTGCTTTCGTGAATTTATAAGCACTTTCCCTGAGGGGAAATCAGCTACTGAGGTTCTACTCATTACACAATTTTCCTCAAACGAAAAATTTCCTCAAGTGTCCATCGATCCTACCCAGGAGATGAAGGGACTGCGTAAGCTAAGCAGATTTCTCAGGTGCTGCTAAGACACACAAGTGTTCTCATCTCAATGCCTATTCTGACTGAAAACAAGAAAGTACGAATTACTTGCTTAATTTTTTAAAAAACGAATAGAAAAAAATTGTAGAGTATCAATAGTTTAACAACATTGGTTCTGTAAACCTTTACGATCCAACTCATAATTACTGAGATATTTTGAATTTTCTTTGAGATCTTTAGTATTGAATTAATCATAGTCATTAATGCGTCATCGTACAAAGAATTCGCTCGCGTATATCGAGCAGGAGTGGGGGTTTACTGAAGGTTGAAAAGTAAAAAAGTCCATCACGCAGGTGCTGCGTAAACTAAGCAAATTTCCAACGTGAAGTTTTACAACAGAGAAATCTGCCTAATAACAACTGTAGTAGTAAGAAACCTCTAAACCTAAAACATTATTTAGGGCGTAATAACCCACTAGTTTCTAGCCCCAAAAAACAGTTGACCTAACCTCTAAACCTATTCACGAGGGACGAATAGTTATAGAAACGGCCGCCAGAGCTCTCGCCGGAAAGTTCGAACATAGCCTACTGGTGACCACACGCAGAATACAAATGCAAATATCTCGGTTAATATTCAAGATACAGAATAAATGTATAGAACAATATTTATAGTAAATTTAATTTGCAATAAGATTTATTCTATACAATTTTTCGATCCGACGCATAATAACGGAGATATTTTGAATTTTCAAAAATCCCCCCTCTAAACCCCCTCCCACTGGTCCGATTTCAGCCATTAACGAACTTGATCTTCCTTTTTACATAAAACGATTAAATTCCGAGTTTGGTAAAGATCAAACAAGAATTGCGACCGCTAGAGCGTTAACAGACAAATATATATATATACTAGCTCAGATACCCGGCTTCGCCCGGGAATTCATTTGAGGCTGAATGGTGATGGTATTTTTTAGCAGGCTTTACATTGCACAATATTTTGACATTTACCCGTCCCAGTGTTTAGGATTGATACCCGTCGTTGCAGGTGATTTGCTAATAATAGAATTATTTGTTCGATAATTCTTCACAGTCTTCGATATTTTTATATTTCCCGTCTCATACATGTAAATATGGTGAATTTTTATTTCAGGCCTCCCTTATAACCCCCCTCCCGTTCGAACCTAAAAATTATATATAACTTATAATCATGGAAGAATTAATGCTAATTGACATACCGAGTTTTGTTAAGTTCGGTTCAGCCGTTAGTGCCCGCTAAAGTTTTAACGTATAACTCATTTATACTTAGGTATACGGCAAAAGTGCATATAACAAACGTTACTCTAAATAAAAAAATAAACAACTTTTGTTATGTGCATATTTGCTGAAAAAGCAATAGGAAACGAAATATCGCTATTTTTAATTTCAGGCTTCCCTTATAACCCCCACTCCTGCCCGTCCCTAGAAATGTTAGTATGGCTTATTATAAGGAAAACGTTAGTATTAATTCACATAGCGAGTTTGATTTAGTTCGGTTGAGTCTTTTGTGCCAAATAAAATTGTGGACTCCCGCAATAGTTTTTAGCGTATAACGCATTTAAACTTCGGTATACGACAAAAGTGTATATAACAAAAGTTACTCTAAATAACAAAATAAACAACTTTTGTTATGTGCATATTTACCGAAAAACCAATAGAAAACGAAATATCGCTATTTTTAATTTCAGGCTTCCCTTATAACCCCCACTCCTGTTCGTCTCAGAGAAAATTAATATAGCCTAAAGTCTAAGTTGGGTTAGTAGTAATATACATACCAAGTTTCATAAAATTCGGTTCAGCCGTTTAAGCGTGAAAAGGTAACAAACATACACGAAAGAAACAAAATGCAGATATGGTGTCTATGACATGTGAAACGAAAAGTTATCGTGAAATTTCGCGAAAAAAATCAATGTACAGACAGAGGTTACAATTTTATATATATATATATATATATATAGATATCTACATTCTTCTTAGTTCTACATGCAAATACGTTAAGTGATTACGTCTTTAATGAAGATTTTATGTACTTATATCCGAAATGTAACCTTAAACTGTTCTATTCTCGAGCATTAACAGTTTCAAAGATAAAGTTCAGATTCTTTCATGCCTAAAATCGGTTCCGGAATAAAAGGAGTTTAGAGGGGAAAATTCAAAATATATCCTTTATTATGGGTCTGATCGAAAAATCGCATATAACCAATCATATGGCAAGTTTAATTTCCTATAAATATTGTTATATACATTTTGTCTCTAATATGAATATTTAAAATATTTGTATTTTTGTAATTTCCAGCCCTCTGTAAAGCCCCACTAATAGTCATCACACATTATTATCCAAGCTTAACTACCAAATATTGTTTTCGAAACATCTTTACTAAGTAAGATATATGCAAATACGATGTATGATGACGTAATCAATTAAGATTTTAATTCTTAGCCTCGAAAATTTTAATTTTATCTATACCATATGTAAATGTTTCAGTCAACACTAAAGATAGTATTCATTAATAACTGAAATAGGACCAAAAAACTTCAAATTGGTTCAGGGGATGTTTAAAAACCTGTAGCCCAGGGCTGATCTCATCTTAACACATTTCCTATTTCTATGTAAAAGAGCCAACGAGTAGCGAAGAAGGGGGGGGGGGTTCTGAACGCTCAAAACAAGAACGCAAGAATTGTAGAGCATCAATAGTTTAACAAGATTAGTTCTAAAACATTTTACGATCCCACTCATAATAACCCAGATATTTTGATTTCCAATTAATTTCCTCTCTCTGAACCCCCTATTCCTGCTACGATTTCAGCCGTTAAGAACATAAGAATATGATATGTAGTTTTGAAAGAAATAGTTAAATATTGAAAGAACATTTTCTAGATCCCCCCGCACCCCCCCCCCAAATCCTCCTTTCTTGATCAGGGTTCATCAGGTATTTTCATGTATTTCCCTCAGTAGAACTAGAATGAAACTGTGATTAGGTATTCAACTTTCAAATAAAGTAAGCGGTGCATGATATAACTGCAAAGTGCCATTCTGACATGAATAGGAGTGGGGGCTTATTAAAGGCCAAAAAGTCCGTCACGCAGGGGCTGCGTAAACTAAGCAGATTTCCCTCGTGAAGTTTAGTAATAGATAAATCTACATAATGGTAACACAACACCGTCAATAAATCACAAACAAGGAAATTAAGAAATGGTTATCCAATTTCAATAGCTGCGACAGGGAAGCGTAAGGTTAGAAATGTAAACAAAACGGGTCCCGCCTCACCGGAAAGACAAACATTACTGAAATATATCAGATTGATGAACATTTTTAATTTTATTGAGAACTATTTACTATATCTAGTTACTGTATTAATAATGGTCAGATAATTGTTATCTCAATCAATAAAATTTTAGTAGTCCAAAAACTTTAAGATGGGGGGGGGGGAGTCTCCCATGTACATATTTGCATGTATCTCGTATTAATAAAGGTCTCTTAAATACCCATTTTTGGTATTTAAACTTCCAATAATGTGATTTATTATGTATCAGAGTATTGTTTACGTAACATGAGTGAAGTGGCGGTTTGGTGAAGAAAACTGAAAAATGCAAATATCTGTGGTTAATATTCAAGATAGAGAATAAATGCCCATAGAACGATATTTATAGTAAATTTAATTTGTAATAAGATTGATTCTGTATAATTTTTCGATCCGACGTATAGTAACGGGGAGATAATTTTCCCAATTTTCGAAAAATCCTCCCCTCTAACCCCCCCCCCCTCCCACTGGTCCGATTTCAGCCGTTAACGAACTTGATCTTTCTTTTTTTTCATAAAAACCGCTTAAATATGAAGTTTGGTAAGGATAAACAAAATTTGCGAACGCTAGGAGCGGTAACAGACAAATATATATATATATATATATATATATATATATATATATATATATATATAGATATATAATATACAGTTTTGAACGGACCTCATTTTCGTCATCTACTAGGTAGGATCGATGGACATTTGAAGAAAAATGTCGAAAATTCCGTCATGAGTACAACCTCAATAGCTGATTTCCCTTAAGGGAAATCTGCTAAAACGAAAAAATACAATTATCGCCGTCAGTATTGATAGATAATAAATGTTTATAACAATATTTATAGTATGTTTATTTTGGATTAACAATTTGTCTTTCCGACTTATAACGACAAAGATTCTTGGAATTTTCGAAATTACCCCTTCTAAGCCCCTCCTCCTCGATTCGGGTTCGATTACAGCCGTTAACGAACTTGATCTTTAATTCTGCATAGTGGTACCTGGCAAGAATATATATATATATATATATATATATATATATATATATATATATATATATATATAATTTTTACATAATTTTGAACGGACCTCATTTTTGTTATCCTCTCGGTAGGATTGGTGGACATTTGAGGAAATTTGTCTAAAATCGCGCCATGAGTACTATCTCAATAGCTGATTTCCCTTAAGGGAAATCTGCTAATATCCTTTGTCTATGTTTGGGCTGGGATATAACGGATCGCGCCCCTCTTAACAGAACATGAAAGAATGAACTCATTAAAGCGTAAACAATATAATATGGCGTGGCAGTGACAGGAGAAGGGTTCTCCAAGCCCAAAGTAATTTAAATTTTATTGCAAAAATTTATATTCATGATGTCTTTCAGTCGAGATGAATAAGAATGGAGTTAATGTACGGTAGATTTTCTGGGCGGCTTCACGGAAAAGTGGCGTTTGTTGTCGGAAAGAACAAAGAGGAATATTCATAACCGAGGATCGCTCGTTAGAGGTAATTGGGCGAGGAGCGATGCCTCCGGGCTTCCTTTGGCGATCCTTTGCTGCTCTGTCCTTGGAGTCTCTCTCTCTCCCCAAAGGATGTGTAAAGGTAATTAATTAATTTGCCCTATAGCTCTTCCCCGGGGGTAACTACCCTCTTTCTCCCACCTGCCTCCCTCTCACGCACCAATAGCTTCCATATTACTATACCACCTATCATAAAACATCCACGGACAAGTATAATGTACTACTACGATATTAGATCACTCTTTATAAAAATTCCGTCACGCTAAGCAGATGCTTAGTCCTCATTGTAAACTCTCGCCCTTCCCTCGGCCTGATTTGAGACGTTAACGAACCTGATCGGTAGTTTTACATCAAAGTTTTAGTTGAAATATAGATTTCATTTGCGACTGCTGTATTGGTGACAAAAAAGTATATATATATATATATATATATATATATATATATATATATATATATATATATATATAGTATTTACAGATTACACCAGCTAATTGATCTCGTGACCAGGTAAACTTGAGTTTCATTAGACTGAACAAAGGAATAAGAGGGTCACAAGAACATGAAGTGGTTTCCCATTGCCTCCTGCATCAGACCATCCACTAATAAAGGTATCATGAGGAAAATTCCATTCACACCAGAAAAGCCATGAGTGGAGAAAATTCGATTCTATGCCAGAGCTGTTAGATAGCCTTTCCTCGGTAGCCTGTAGCCTGCATAAGCTGACTAAGATAGACTATTAGCCAGTATGAGTATGCAAATTACAACTTTAACCTACCCTCCAGTCTTGCTCCACTGACATTTTAAAAGTATGAATTTAGACAAGAAGGGGAATATATATATTTACTCTGGCGAGTGTGTGATCATTTTTATCTCAATCACTCTAATTTTAGGAAACCAAGAACATAAGACAGTGGGGTGGGGCCCATCAGAACTTATTTACATCTGTTCAGTCGTCATTTGAATTTGAATTTCCCGAGCTCGCAGAGTTCAGAAACCCGCCACACACACATGAAGATCACCAAGGCTGTGGCCTACAGCGGAAACTACGTTGCAGCTCAAGAAGGCATCGGCTAGTTACAAAGATACAGTTCAGTTGGGCGCATTTTTACCGTTTTTGTTTTAAAAGATTCACCCGTTACAGAGTTGTAGTTAATCTTTTCAGTCTCCGCAAAGCTACCATCATATACCACAAAACAGCTAGAAGACAGAAATCTTATAGTGAACCACAGAATAAATAACAACGGAAGAAGAACTCACACTTTCAAGGAAAAAAATAAAAATATAAAGTATATGTTTCCCGCAGGTACTCTACTTCTAATAATGCTAGCATTATCTACACAAATTATTAAATGAGTTACCTCATACAAAAAAATATAGGGCGACCGATCCGATCATTCTTAACTGTATATATTTATTGGCTTGCCCGCTAAATTATTTTATAAAGTTAGTTTCCTTTTGTTTCTTTTTCAACCTCTATTATCTATAAAGTGTATTATATGTTGCTTAATCAATTCAGATATACTTGATTCTTTGGAGAGAACTCCAAATAGTGACTTGTATTATTTCCTCCCTCATCTTTCCATAATAATAGTAAATATTTCAACGTCCAGTATCTTCTACGCTATTTGTGACCTCCGAGATCCGTCCTCTTATTCTTGCCGTGAAAAAGCTTCCCGCCATTACAACATCTATAAACAATTTATTAAACACAATATTTGGTATTTCTACTTGAAATAAAACCGTTCATGATATGATGACATACATAACATGATACAGATTGAAACCTAAAAATTAAGAAGTGCCAATTTCTCGGTTAATATAGAGAAAGAATGTATATAAAAAACAACATTTAACATAATTCAATTTGCAATAAGATTGATTACGTAAAATATTTTTTTTCGATCCGACTTATAGTAACGGAGATATTTAAAATTTTTGAAATCCCCTCTCCCACCTGTTTTCCGTCTTCAGTAAACCCCCACTTCAATTTGGTATCATGAAATTAAATTTTGTATCAACCGTCTCCAAAACTGCTCCCATTCGATCGAACAGAATCGCAAAATATTGTGTAGTATTAAAATACATTCTACTCTTCAACACCATTGTCATCGGCAATAAAATTGTTAACTTGATGATACAAATATACGACAGTGATCCATGGGCAAGCATAATGAAAGTATAGCTCTAACGTATAAAACTGTTAAAAAATATTTTAGTAGATTTCCCTTAAGGGAAATCAGCTATTGAGGTCGTACTCATGACGCGATTTTCGAAAAATTTCTTCAAATGCCCATCGATCCTACCCAGGAGATGACGAAAATGAGGTCCGTTCAAAACTATATATATATATATATATATATATATATATATATATTTATATATATAAAATTGTAACCTCTGTCTGTACATTGATTTTTTTCGCGAAATTTCACGATAACTTTTCGTTTCACATGTCATAGACACCATAACTGCATTTTGTTTCTTTCGTGTATGTTTGTTTGTTTGTTACCTTTTCACGCAAAAACGGCTGAACCGAATTTTATGAAACTTGGTATGTATATTACTACTAGCCCAACTTAGACTTTAGGCTATATTAATATTCTCTAAGACGAACAGGAGTGGGGGTTATAAGGGAGGCCTGAAATTAAAAATAGCGATATTTCGTTTCCTATTGCTTTTTCAGCAAATATGTCCATAACAAAAGTTGTTTATTTTGTAATTTAGAGTAACTTTTGTTATATGCACTTTTGCCGTATACGGAAGTATAAATGAGTTATACGCTAAAAACTATAGAATTTTATTTGGCACAAAAGACTCAACCGAACTAAACCAAAATCGGTATGTGAATTGGTACTAACGCTTTCCTTTTAACAAGCCATACTAACATTTCTAGGGACGGGCAGGAGTGGGGGTTATAAGGGTGGCCTGAAATTAATAATAGTGATATTTCGTTTCCTATTGCATTTTCGGCAAATATGCACATAAAAAAAGTTGTTTATTTTGTCATTTAGAGAAACTTTTTTTATATACGCTATCGTCGTATACCGAAGTATAAAGGCGTTATACACTAAAAATTAAAGCGAGAGTCAACAATTTTATTTGGCACAAAGACTCAACCGAACTAAATAAAACACTCAGTATGTGTATTAGCACTAACGCCTTCCTTATAATAACTTATACTATTTCTAGGGACGGGCAGGAGTGGGGGTTGTAAGGGAGGCCTGAAATTAAAAATAGTGATTTCCTATTGGGGGTTTCGGCAAATATGCACATAACAAAAGTTGTTTATTTTGTTATTTAGAGAAATTTGCTCAACACTTCTTTTCAATATGAGGTACCTAAATGAAAAAATTGATTCAAATGTATATCAATATTTTCTAATTAATAATTAAAATCTATCCATAATGCACAGGAAACGGGAAATATGACAATATGAAGGACAGTGAAGTCTTGCATAAAAAAATAATTTTATTATTAACAAATCCACAGAAACGACGGGTGTTAACTCTAAACACTGGGACGGGTAAATGTCAAAATATTGTGCAAAGTAAAGCCTTGCCAAAAATATACCATCACCATTCAGCCTCATATGAATTCCCGAGCGAAGCCGGGTATCTGAGCTAGTTGTCTGTTAACGCTCTAGCCGTCTAAATTTTTGTTTGATCGGTACCAAACTCGATTTTTAGTCGTTTTATGTCAAAAGAAAGACCAAGTTCGTTAACGGCTGAAATCGGAACAGTGGGAGGGGGGTTTAGAGGGGAGGATTTTCGAAAATACGAAATATCTCCGTTACTATATGTCGGATCGAAAAATTGTACAGAATCAATCTTATTGCACATTTACTATAAATATTGTGATATACATTTATTCTCTATCTTGAATATTAACCGAGATATTTACATTTTTATGAAGACTGTGGTGGGTATAGTTCGGATTAGGTCGGCCATTTCCGTCAGTACTCGGCTCAGGTGGAAGCTTCTTCTAACCTTACCTGTCGTTCCTAACCTTACCTTCTTTACTTTGTGAGATTTATGCAAATATGTACGTTCTGTTCAACCACCCCCCCCCCTTCTTGATTTCGTGGACTACTAAAATTTTAGTTATTAAAATATAAATTATTATTACAATTCAGAAGCCGTTTCAGTAGGGAATTTATTTTAATTAATTGAAAGATTTCTCATTGCCGTATTTAATCACTAATCACGGTGGTATTGTGTTACCAGTATGCAGATTTCTCTATTGCTAAACTTCACATGGGAAATCTGCTTAGTTTATACAGCCCCTGCGTAACGGACTATTATATTATTTTGTTCACACACAGTTCACCCTGTGTTTCCTCTAATTCAAATATTAATGTAGTAATTTATATTTTAGTATTTTCAGGATTTCTGTACACACCCACACCTACTCGCAACGTTTTAATTAAAGGCTAGCGAAATCGCCTCATGAGTACGACCTTCGCTTAAGAGAAATCTGCTAATAATCAGGAGCATTCCAAGGCTTTCCGAATGGAAAATAAACAGATACTCTAAAAATGAAGGTAACAGACAATAAATTTAGTTATTTGTAACAAGATATGGTGGAGTAGAGGGTGTTCCCCTTTGGCGGGCTATCTAGACAGCATTGGAGAGGAGGGAAAACAACATGACCCGCCATTTGTTAGCAGTGCTGCCAACAGTCAGGAACTCAGATAAAAATGATTAATATCGCCTTGCTCCCATCGGCTCTTTGTTTACCTTCATTAGTCCCTCCTTAGGGCAGCCCTGTCTGTCTTATCGCCCCCGGATACTGAATAATGGCCACTTTGTTTTTCATTTATGGTTTTTATGAATATTTTAAGGTCTTTGATAATTAAAGGGACCTTTTCATTAGTGACATAATTTTATGAAAATTTTAATTTAACAGAATAATATTTTGAACGACATTTACCTTTTTCCCTTCAGCCTCACAACTCATAGAATTTTTATATTATATGTTATTTTTCTCAAAAGACTTCCCCATCAAAATTTGTTGCCAAAATTTTCCCCCTTTCAGAGAGTAGTGTGAAAAGTTTTATTTTATTGATTTAGAGCAAGTGCCCCACAAATTCCCCAAGTTAATAGAGGAAATATGCATATATTTCACTTCAGAATTTTAAATATACAGATGTAATATGATATTATTTTTAAAAAAAGTACAAAATTGTTATAAAAGTCCGTCACGCAGGGGCTGCGTAAATAAGCAGATTTCCCACGTGAAGTTATACAGTAGAGAAATCTGCATAGGAGAGCCAAACGTTGACGGCAAAGGGCCGAACTAGCTTTTCGCGGGAAATTCAAAAATCCGTTATCGGCCCAAATTTCAGAAAAAGGCAAATATCTCGGTTAATATTCAAGATAGGGAATGAATTTATATAACACTATTTATAGTAAATTTAATTTGCAATAAGATTGATTCTGTACAATTTTTCAATCCGACGTATAGTAACGGAGATATTTCGAAAATCCTCCCCTCTAAACTCCCCCCCCGCTCCCGTGGGCCGATTTCACGAACTTGATCTTTCATAACATTTCTAGGGACGGGCCAGGAGGGGGGGTTATAAGGCAGGAGTGAAATTAAAAATAGTGATATTTCGTTTCGTATTGGGGTTTCATCAAATATGCCCATAACAAAAGTTGTTTATTTTGTTATTTAGAGAAACTTTTGTTATATACACTATCGTCGTATACCGAAAGATAAAGGCAATATACGGTAAAAATCATAGCTGGAGTCAACAATTTTATTTGGAACAAAAGGCTCAACCGAACTACATAAAACACTCGGTATGTGTATTAGCATTAACGCTTTCCTTATAATGTTGGTCCATACCAACATTTCTAGGGACGAGCAGGAGTGGGGGTTGTAAGGGAGGCCTCAATTTAAAAATAGAGGTATTTCGTTTTTCTGCAAATATGCACATGACAATAGTAGTTTATTTTTTTATTTGAAGTAACTTTTGTCTTATAACAAAGTATAAACGAGATATACACTGAAACTTTAGCGTGAGCCAACAATTTTATTGGGCACTTATGATTGAAGCAAACTTAACAAAACTCGGTATGTCAATTAGTAATAATTCTTCTATGATTATAAGCTATACTAAAATTTTTAGGTTCCAACGGGAGTGGTGGTTATAAGGGGGGCCTGAAATAAAAATTCGGGATATTTCATTGTTTATTCGTTTTTCGACAAACTTGCACATAACAAAAGTGGTTTACTTTGTTATTTAGAGTAACTTTTGTTTTATACATTTTTTTCGGGAACAATGTACAAAGCAAGTAATTAGCGTGGAAATATTGATATACTCAACAATTCTATCCAATATGAACTACCAGGTACCTCACCTGGAAAAATTAATTCAAATCTATGTAAATATTGTGTCCTTAATAATTCAAATCTATGCTTAGTGTACATGAGACGGGAAATATGACAATATTTCTTCTGGCAGTGAAGTCTTTTCCTTGAATTTTATTATTAACAAATCCACAGCAACGACGGGTATAGACCCTAAACACTGGGGCAGATAAATGTCAAAATGTTGTGCAAAGTAAAGCCTTGCTAATAAAATAATACCTTCACCATTCAGCCTCAAATGAATTCCCTGGCGAAGCCGGGTATCTGACCTAGTATATATATATCTTTAGTTTTACATAAAACGTGGTGAAATTGGACCAGTGCGAGGGGGGGGGAAGGTTTAGAGGGGGGATTTCGAAATTTCAAAATATCTCCATTATTATACGTTGGATTGAAAAATGATATGGAACCAATTTTATTGCAAATTAAACGTACTATAAATATTGTTCTATATACATTTTCTGTATTATGAATATTAATGGCATTTTTTAGTTTTCAGCCTTCAGCAAACCCCCACTCCTACTCGCGTTATATTGACTATAAGCTGATATATCATTAATCACTTTGTTCGAAGCTTAAATACCAAATATTGTCTTTTACTATGTTTAAATTGTAAGTGTTCTACAATTGTTGTTCTTTACATTTTCGTGTAGTTCATATATTAAGCAAGTTACTTGTGCTTTCCTTTTTTTCAGCCTCTGGTAAAGCCCCACTTCTACTCATTGGAATTTTAATTAGAACTATAAAATATTGAGATCATCAGAGGGCTATAACTGTACTTGAGAAATCTACATAGTTAACGCAGCTCCTGTCTGTCCGACATTTGGTAACTCGTTTGAATATATTTTTATTTTCAATAAAAAAATGGAGGGGGATTTTGAAAAATTCTAAACATGTGCGTTATTAAATATAGATCGAAAAATTGTACAGGACCAGTCTTACTTCAAATTTAATTTTCTATAAATATTGTTCTATACATCTTTTCTGGATTATGAATATTAACCGAGATATTTGAATTTTTTAATTTTCAGCCTTCAGTAAAGCCCCACTCCTACTTATGTCATATTAACACCAAGCTGTTATATCATGAACAACTTAATTGGAAGCTTAAATACAAAGTGTTATTTTTTTTGAACTTATACTGTGGATGGAACTTGCAAATATGTTGTGCTATGATGTCATCATTTAAAATTTTAAATTCTGAACTCGAAATTGTTTATTTGATCTATACTAAACTGATATTTAATCATTTCATTCAGCACTAAAGTTTTCCTCATTTGTAAATGTCATATGTAAACAAGACTCAAAAATTTAAGGACATGATGTCTTTAGTGATACGTTAGCCTTCAATTAAAACGTTGCGAGTAGGTGTGGGTGTGTACTGAAATCCTGAAAATACTAAAATATAAATTACTACATTAATATTCGAATTAGAGGAAATACAGGGTAAACTGCGTGTGAACAAAATAAAATGAGGAAAGTGAGCTCAAATACAACAAAAGGTGTGATCATGGTCCAATTCCTAACAGGATAAGAGTAAATTTTGTTTTTATGACTTATCAATGTGGTATTGTTTTGTTGGAATTAATAAGGTTTGAGGAAAATAAAGTAAATAATAGAATTTTCAGCCAAAAAAAAAATAAAAAATCTAATGGTCTTAACTAAGCTATCTTTATTGTTACCTGACAGATGCTTCGCTCTCCTGGGGATTTATTTATTTATGTAAATGAGTTCTGCAACGCCAGTGATTCATTCATTAACCAGAAGTGCTCAAAATAGCAAATGGAAAAAGATAAAAAGGGTGAACTATGGAATACGGTGGTTCCTGAAACAGTTCATTTGCATACCAGTCTTATATGCTTGCAAACGATATTGTGTATGCAAACATTAGGGTTATGAAAATAATATAAATGAAAATATAAGTATATATGAGAAAAAAAATATAGGAAAAAAAGAAAGTAAAACCCAGTGGCGGCTCGCGTATAGGCACTGTGGAACTGCAGCACCCCCAATTTCCATTTGATATTATCTATAACATTTAATATAATGAGCCTTTTTCTTTAATTCTTTCTTTATACTTGTATAATATATAATCCTTAAGCTTAATGCAGTAACCATCCCCCAGTTTATGAAAAAAGATACAAAAATCTTTGTATGGAACTGTGAGCTTCACAGTTGCAGTGGCGAGGTGTTGGACTGCTGTCCCACAGGAAGCTCCACAATGGAGAGAAAGCACTGTAGTTCCTGCAGTGCTGACCCTGCCATGCTGAATTTTCTGGAGCAGCACCCACACTAATTTTAGCTACGAGCCGCCACTGGTAAAACCAAAAAAAAAAAAAGAATAAATAAAACTAAAGTTTATACACCCTGCTAATGTAGAAGAGAAGTGAAGAGTAGTGCGTAGAAATTGCAGCCGAGACTGAACAATTTACTGTCTTTGAGCCATCAGTATAAGCAAATACTATTTGCTTTGTCACTCAATACTAGCCTAAAACAGGCAGAGTATATGTGTTGTGAGGTTGGTTTGGATGTTTTAAACTTTTCTAAAGATGTGTCTATTGCAAAATTTTGAATACGTCAAGATATGGAAGTAACAGGTGAGTGTATATGTCTGTGTTTGCTAATGGTATTTATGCAGTGTAAAATATATATCTTATAGAAAGTGGCTTAGGTCTAGTTCAGTAAACCAGATAATTATAATAATATGAATTATGTAGGACTGATGATAAACAGGCTTCATTTAAAAATTTAGATCGTAGAACGCATTTTATACATAATTTTCTTCCTCCTAAAATCTAAGCGTGGTTCGCCAGCCTCCACATAAATGCTATTTACCAGACCAGACCTAAATGCCTCTGTAGCATTGTAAATCCCTCCTTGGGATTTAATATCTAACATACAGGATAAATTTGTAATTTTTATCTCTCAACCATTATGGTAATCCAAAATTTTCTTTGAAACCATGAGTACTAACCAACATTTAAAATTATTTGTTGTTGTTGTTTATAGGGTTTAAGGGGGAAAAACTACCAGGTTATCATCGCCCTGTAATATTTATAATTCACATTTTGGTATCCTCATCCATATCGCCATTTTAACAATATAAACGAGGATACGAGCAATTGCACTTTAAATTTCTTTGTATAAACTCGTTAAAAATTATTTCTCTAAGCCACTGTAACTATAAATCTCCAAAAAAAAAAAAACTCTTATGCTAATCAACCTTAAATCAAGTGGTAATTTGTCTGACAATGTTTAGAGTGACTTAGAGGAATAATTTTAAATTATGGTTAGTACTCTTGGTTCTACGAAAATTTTGAATTGCCATAATGGCTGAGAGACAAAAATTACAAATTTATCCTGTAAGTTTTTAGCATGCCCAGGAGGGCGAAATGTTTGGCAGTTGAAAAAAAATAGACACCTTAAGATAATATTTTTTCCGTAATACTTTTGTTTGTCTCAGTAAGGAAAAGGTGCAATAGCATTCTCTTTACCTCTTGGAAAGATAATGAAGTGTCTATTGACCTACACTTTACATTTAAACAATAAAAGCCTGACGCACAAGGGCAGCGCAAACCAAGCAGATTTCCCATGTACAGGGATGATGCAATACTGATCTTATCGCAACATATATTCTCTGTTATTAAATAAAAATCTGATGAGTAGAAGTAGGTGCTCAATAAAATCGTAATTGATGACTTCATCACACAACATATTTGCCAGGTATCTCACCTAAACAATCTGTTGAAAAGAATATTGGGTATTTTACTTATAATAAAAGGCTTCATGATAAATCCACTTTTGTTAAATTGTTAAAGTGCAATGACTGAAAGAAGGGGTTTAATGATGGCTGAAAATTTAATATGCTTGGTAACAGACAAGAAGATGTGATATATATATATATATATATATATATATATATATATATATATATATATATATATATATATACTAGCTCAGATACCCGGCTTCGCCCGGGAATTGATTTGAGCCTGAATGGTGATGGTATTTTTTTTGGCAAGGCTTTACTTTGCACAATATTTTGACATTTACCCGTCCCAGTGTTTAGGGTTAATACCCGTTGTTGGCATTTGTTAATAATAAAATTAATTTTTTATGTAAGTCTTCACTGTCCTCCAAATTGTCATATTTCCCGTCTCATGTGCATTATGCATAGATTTCAGTTATTAAGGACAAAATATTAACATAGATTTGAATTAATTTTTCCAGGTGAGATACCTCATAGTTCAAATTGGAATGAATTGTAGAGCATATCAATATTTCTGCACAAATTACTTGCTCCACATATTGTTCCTGGAGAAATGTATAAAACAAAAGTTAATCTAAATAACAAAGTAAACAACTTTTGTTATGTGCATGTTTGTCGAAAAACAAATAGACAATGAAATATCGCGAATTTTTATTTCAGGCCTTCCTTATGATCCCCACTCCCGTTCTAACCTAAAAATTTTAATATAGCTTATAATCATGGAAGAATTAATGCTAATTGACATACCGAGTTTTTTTAAGTTCGGTTTAATCGTTAGCGCCCAATGAAATAGCTTTAGTTTATAGTGTATATCTCGTTTATACTTTGTTAAAAGACAAAAATGAATATGACAAAAGTTATTCTAAATAACAAAATAAACAACTTTTGTTATGTTCATATTTGGCGAAAAACCAATAGGAAACGAAATATCGCTATTTTTAATTTCTGGCTTCCCTTATAACCCCCACTCCTGCCCGTCACTAGAAATGTTGGTATGGCTTGTTATAATGAAAGCGTTAGTGCTAATACATATACCGAGTTTTATTTATTTCGGTTGGGTCTTTTGTCCCAAATAAAATTGTTCACTTCCGCTATAGGTTTTAGCGTATATCTCGTTTATAATTCGGTATACGAAAAAAATGTATATAACAAAAGTTACTCTAAATAACAAAATAAACAACTTTTGTCATGTTCATATTTGTCGAAAAACCAATAGGAAACGAAATATCGCTATTTATAATTTCTGGCTCCCCCTATAACCCCCATTCTTGTTCGTTTCAGAGGATATTAATATAGCTTAAAGTCTAAGTTGGGTTAGTAGTAATATACATACCAAGTTTCATAAAATTCGGTTCAGCCGTTTATGCGTGAAAAGGTAACAAATAAACAAACACACACGAAAGAAACAAAATGCAGTTATGGTGTCTATGACATGTGAAACGAAAAGTTATCGTGAAATTTCGAGAAAAAAATAATGTACAGACAGAGGTTACAATTTTATATATATATATATATATATATATATATATAGAGAGAGAGAGAGAGAGAGAGAGAGAGAGTGAGAGAGAGAGAGAGAGAGAGAGAGAGAGAGAGAGAGAGAGAGAGAGACAGAGACAGAGACAGAGACAGAGACAGAGACAGAGACAGAGACAGAGACAGAGACAGAGACAGAGACAGAGACAGAGACAGAGAGAGAGAGAGAGAGAGAGAGAGAGAGAGAGAGAGAGAGTGTGAGAGAGAGCGAGAGAGAGAGAGAGAGAGAGAGTGAGAGGGGGACATTAATTTTAAAGTAATTAATAAGTATCTAATATAAATTATTATACATGGAAAATCTCATCCTAGAGCATTCAGATTAAATATGGCAGATCGGGACTTTATTCTATGGCTTCATCGGCAAACAGGTTACTTTTTGACGGTGTAGTCTTAATTTTTCCCCCTTCCTGCTGCATGTGATTGATAGAGCTTTACATGGTTGAAAAAATATGAAGAGAAGCAGGAAAGTGTGAAGCCAGTTCTGGCTCACAACCATGAGTCTCCTTCCCAGACATCACTTCAGTTGAACTTAGGGCTATGGCTGCTTGTAGACGAACATATTTTGTAGAATTTTTTTATTTATAGGAAATATGTGTGTTCATTGGATGAAATAGATTTCTGTAGTAAAATGTGCTATTTTTGTTTAATCTGGCACTTGACATTCCTTAAATATAAATAAGCTGTCCTGTTGATGTAGCACTCCTGACAGAGACTTCTCCTGGATGTCAAATTTTAATACATTTCATATTTTTCCATCCTTGTTATACCTTTTTCACTTAGTACCGTAGCTCTAGAAATTGTACACATTACAATATATTATAATGAAAACTTGAATATTGGGTCAAATTATTAATATCTCTTTGGCTATAAACAAACTTTTTTTTTTAAATTATTTATTAACATCCACTTTTTGCAACTAAGGCTATTTGGGACGGGTTATCTACAGGTTGCCACCTCATTCTAACCATGGTGGAACTGAGGATTTTATTTAATGAACTCCGTCACTAAATGAATTCCTATTGCCCAGGCAGGAATTGAACTCACCACTCTAGGTTTACCAAAAAAACAAACTGTTATAAATATAAATGGGCTATTTTTTTTATTAGCAATGAGACTCTTAATAATTAAGGTTTATGTGTGTGTATTGGTCTTATAGACCTATAAGATCCGATTGGATCTAAAATGACCATATGCACCTTCATAACAGGCCAATACTTGATAAGAATTTATATTCACATGGCTAGCTAAACTAGCTAAGGTACCCGGCAATGCCTAGGAAATTTATTGTTGGCTGATTAAGCTCCAAGCATTAGTTCTCTGTTCAAAAAGTGAAGCTCCCTTATTTGTTAGATTGATGAAAAAAAAGAGGTAAGCAAAACCTTTATATCCTCCACCAAACTCTGTGTTTATCTTCAATTATAAATGTCTTTCTAATGTTTTTTGTTTTTTTTATTATTATTTTTTATCCAATAAGTTTAAGAGTGATGAATGATTTGGAAGAGGGAAGACTCTATTAGCTCTAAACCAGTGATACGAGTTCATAGGAGGAGAGGAAATGTTTTCCACTTAAGTATTGTTTATAGAGAAAATATAGCACCTCTGTACATGGATAGAGCACAAAGGAAAAAAAAAATAATAGTTCTTAGTTGAATTAAAACTTGTTCATTCCTCAGTGCAAATACAAACCAGATTTCTATCTATCTAAGCATACATTTGACATAGAACAGAACAATCAGTATCTTGCAACCATAACAAAAAGTAAAAAAAAGGGGGGAAAGCAGGGAAAAAACAAATAAATTGAAAAGTAAATTAAGTATATGGGTGGAGTATTTTCTCTGCAATTCTGATTTTTCTCAGCACTACTTCATCTCATCTTTTTACAAGACCACGTGGCAATCTCCTTGATCTCACATTCTCAAATGAATTATACAGACAGTCCAATGAGTCTGTCAATCCATCAAGAAAATGTTTGTAATTTATTACAATGTATTATTATGTCTTATTGTCATTTTGTATGGATTAGTCTCTTGCGAATAATTTTAGTGTAAATCTGCTTTATATACTCCCATGAAAGCTGAAATTTCATATTTAAGACTATAGCAGCACCTAGTTGTCCAACTCCTCTTTTCAGTAAAATTGACTAAGGAGGAGGGTGAGGGTTAATAGGAGAGTGAAAATAAATAATTACAAATTTCTCTACACTAAATAGAGATAGAGAAAATTTGTATGGAATCTGTTTTAGTTCCTATACAAACATTTAAAAATTATGTTACGGGGCTCAGGTTAGCCATGTGAGTTAAGGCGTTGGTCTAAATCTCACTTGGTAAACCTAGAGTCCTTGATCTTATGCAAACGATTTATATAGACAGCCCAATGAGTCTGTCAATCCATCAATAACTACCAAGTAAATGTTTGTAATTTATTACAATGTATTATTATGTTTTATTGTCATTTTGTATGGATTAGTTGTAGGCAACGACCAGCATGCGGTTAGGTTTGATCCAGCCCTCGAGACATTTTGAAAAGCCCAATTAAACAAAAATATTACACTACTTACTCCAAATGAGGAGAAATTTGTGCTTTTGGCAGCACTTATAAATGCGAACAGTTCTTTTCAATGATGTTAATAAATCAAAACATCGTACAAGGCTGACTGACGATAATTTGGAACATTCTTTACTTCTTTGTATCAGTGGAATTAATCCAAACATCAATGGATTAGTTTCCCAAATTCAAGCTCGTGTCTCATTGATTTTGGTTTCACTATTTAACTTTCGTTATTTGTATTAATTCTAAATTTTACGATTTAATTATAATGTTGTACCTATTTTTTTCGTTTCATTTTGTTATTTTAATAAATTGTATTATAATTACATTGTCGTATAATTTCATGACTAATATCTATAGTTAAAAATTATGAACACTACTTTAAAATGCACTACTTGCAAATGTACTACTTTTAAAAGTGGCCTGCAAACGTATTCGCACGCTAAAGTTTTGCCCGCAACATGTCATAGGTTGCCCATACCTGTATTAGTCTCTTGTGAATAATTTTAGTGTAAATATACTTTATATACTGCCATGTATGGCACATACAGAAAATATACATAAAATTATAAAATAAACTCAACCGCAAAAAAAAACCGGACACTTTCTTATAATTTTATTAAATACTTAATATATATGTATATTAATCTTTTTAATTAAAATAATTGGTTAATCTATAGTTTATTTAAACAAAATCTGTCAAAAGTGAATAACTTTTATTGATTATTTACAAAAAAAGATAAATTAACACATTTTTAAAAAAAAAAATATTCTTCATTTTTATTACAGTGAATGGTAGACTTCGCTACCCCAAGCGTTTCGGCAATGTAACGCAAGCTCCGGCCTTCCATCTAAGTTTGAAAGACCCATTATTCTGGACCGAAATAAAAATAAAACATTAATTAAAGAAAATGCTTGGTTAATAATTAAAGATGTTTAAATGTGTGAAAAACTAATTACAGTTTAGAATAGATCAATTTCACGACAAATAAATCTAATCTGAGTTTTATCTAATTGTTTACTAATCCTGAAGGGATTAGTTCAATGGACTTAGACTCTACATTCTCTGTAATAACTAGAATACCCACATAAAGAAACACATTGCTGAAAATTAGCTTTTAATACAACAAATATGAAGTGTCCGGTTTTTTTTTTTGCGGTTGAGTGTATTTATAAAAGCCGAATAAAGAAGATTTTTCGGAGGAAATGGGTCGATGAAATAAAAACACAAAGTTAGGAATTAAAATATATTTCTTATTACAGCCTTAAAACTGATTAATACGTAGTAACAGACATTTATTATTCAAAATCTGATAATAAATAAAGAAGAGCTAAAAAAAACTCATAATGTCCACTGATGTGAGAGGTAAATAAATATATAAAAATTTACCCATTACAAGACAAGTCGTCTTAAAAAACAAAAAAGAAGAAGCACTATTACTGATATATTGAAATATAATTATCTGAATATAATAGAAAACCATTCACGAGATCGACGTTTCATCAACAATTCTCACTTTTGTAATACACTTTACAATATCCTTTGTCAGAAGAGAAGTCAGGCGAAGATAGATCCAATAGACGTATCTTATCAGTTAGGTAAAGAGCAAATATCACCGTGACTTTCCCATTATGTTAATACATCACATCTTTATAGACAATAACAAATCTATTCTACCTAAAAAGATTTTTTAGTATACAAAATAAAGTTGCCGAATCGGCATTAAGAAATGTACAATTAGATCATGTACAATTTTTCTTTTCTCGTTTGATCACTCTTAATTAAATATAATCTCTCTTCTTTTTTTTTTCTTTTTTAATTTTTAAAACTCCTTTATTTTTTTTTTTTGGTTTATTCTTAAATTTCATCGCATTACTCTACTAATATTACCGTTTAAAAAATAAAGTGTGGAGGACAAAATAAACTGGCAAAGAGTGGTAACTGAATTGTTTGATTTGTGTGAGCTGCTTTGCCATGATAAATTTGTATATTAACAACGAACAAGTGAGCTTAAACCTAGAAGGCAGCTGGCTACCTCATGCAAAGTTCATTATACAAACTCAAAGGAATGTTCCTTATTCATAATCATATTTAACACAATTAAAACTAAGAAATTCATAAACTTAATGACTGAAGTAAAACAGTGTCATTAGAAACTTCTACTCAGTAAGGAAAGCTTACACAGGCCTAGACATACTCCCACAAGAAACGTATAATAACCACCTTTTGGAAGCTATAGAAATATCTCCATTAGTAAACTGCAAATGACATCTAGTAAAATTCATATTGAGAAATTTGACAAATATGCAATTTGAACTATTTTAATTTTTAATAAAACACTTTTATCAGGTAAAAATTATAATTTAAGATAGGTTCTGATAAAAACCGTAATGTTCTAAATATATAACTCGGAAGTCTATTATCTGCATTGTGTGCTGCAGACAAGATGGCACTCTTATTAATTAGAATTGAACTAATCTCTGATTTTATTATGAATTAACTTCATGAAAATTTTAATTAAGCTTGAAAATCATACAGCCTGGGATTAGGTCTTGCACATTATTTTATGAACAAAGAAGTAACACTTAACACTTATTATTTTCCTCAATTCAGAATTTATAATTAAGAATTCCTTCATTAAAATTACATTCAAAAGATTGTAATTAATCATACTTAGCCAAAGTCAAAAGATAATTGAGAGCCACAATGATGTAGACTCCTCAAATGAATTTGAAACATCACACACATTACATTTATGAAAGTAAATTATTTAAGAATTGGAGGAATTAAAATAATAAATTAACACACACACAGGCTAAAAATTTAATGTCATTATTTGAATTAGTGAAATGTTCAAAATTGCATATAATTAATTTAATAATATTTTGCAAAAGTCAAAGGATAATTGAGATATAAAATGGTGTAGATGTTTCATATTTGAAACATCGCAAATATTAAATTTATGAGATGAAATTATTTAAGAAATTGAGAAATCTTAAATAAAAACGCACACCCTGGATAAAAATTTAATGTTCAATTACGTTAATTGGTGAAATGTTCAAAATTATGATAGCCAAAATGGTGCAGATGTCTATATCATACATTTATGAGAGCAATTATTTAAGAAATGGAGAAATCTTAAATAAAGACACAGACGCTGAGTAAAAATGTCATGTTTTATTACTTTAATTGGTGAAATATTGAACTTGTGGAGACCATTTTGCACTGTGTAAGCTTTGCCTTTGTGACTGCGTAAATAAAAAACACCCAAATAAAAGGGAAAAACAAATAAAACTAGAGAAAAGAAATGAACTTATTTTAAATAAAATAAATACTTGTATCATATTCGATGGTGCATACATACACGCAAAATAGTCGAGGTATCTACAAAAGGTTTGAATGAAAGCTATCGCCTATCCCTATGGGGATTTAGGTTTAGGGCGAGCCTTATAGAGACATGTATGAATTTGTTTTGTTAGTTATGTGCTTTATACAAAATAAGTCTTTGATTGTAGTGAAAGTCTATTGTGCCGAGGCAGAGATATGAGCCGGCTTCTCTCCGGAGTTGAACCTCGCCCACATCATCCTGTACAGCTTCTCGAGCCCTTCAGCGTACATCTTGCAGCTGAACAGCGGGCTCTCGGTCCTAGCTCTCCACACTTCTGCTCTCATCGCTTTCAAACTGAAATTAAAAGAAATACAATCAATAAAGGGGTTACGGAAACTATGCAATTTCACACATAAAGGAATTGCACAATGGTGACCTCATCTCACTACCTCCACAATGGTGACCTCATCTCACTACCTCCACAATGGTGACCTCATCTCACTACCTCCACAATGGTGACCTCATCTCACTACCTCCACAATGGTGACCTCATCTCACTACCTCCACAATGGTGACCTCATCTCACTACCTCCACAATGGTGACCTCATCTCACTACCTCCACAATGTGACCTCATCTCACTATTAACAGACTTCCCCTAGGAGAAATCAGCTATTTAGATTGTACTCATGACACAATTCTTGAAAAATTACCTTAAATATCCATCGATCCTACCCAGGAAATGACTAAAATGAGGTCTGTTCAAAATGTGTATATATACATATAATGTGATATTTAAACGTTTTATGTAAAAATGAAGATCAAGTTCGTTTATGACTAAAATCGGACCCGTAGGAAGGGAAAGTTTAGAGGGGGAGAATTTTGAAAGTTTGAAATACGAGTATCTCTGCTACTATACGTCAGATCGAAAAATTGTATAGAAACAATCCTATTGGAAATTAAATTTACTATAAATATTGTTCTATACATATTTTCTGTATAATGAGTATTAACTGAGATATTTGGATTTTATAGTTTTAAATTTCAGTGTCATATCCTACTAGTGTCATATTAACAATAAGCTGTTATATCATGAACCTCTTCATTACAAGGTTAAATACCAAATATTGTTTTCATTGAACATTTAACTTGTGAGATATATGCAAATACATTCTGTTGACCTCCCCCCCTCCCCTTCTTTTGCCCTTCGATTACTAAAATCTGAGGGATTGAGATAGAAATTATTCTGATTTATTTTAAATTACTCCATTATCTATAGTAAATAGTTTTCAACAAAATTAATATGTTTTATTCAGATATATTTCATTAGTTGTTCATGTTTCCGGTCTAGAATAATTTTATCTATTCAGCACTGCGAACTTGGCTGCCCTACTTGTTTACAATTCAGACGCTTTCTGTTGTAGATATTAACTTGTAAATTGAATGAACGATTTCTTATTACCATTTGTATTTATTCCCTTAACATTCACGATGGTGTTACCAGTATGTAGATTTATCTGTTGTAAACCTTCCTTTGGGAAATCTGCTTAGTTTATGCAGATTCCTGCGTGATGAACTTTTTTGATGACAGATCACCTCCTACCTGCCCCAAATTATATTTATAATAAGGACAATGATTAGAAATAATACTTACTATTCTCTGTCAGTGCCGAGCCTGATGGCTATCTCCTGGTACTCCTGCCTGGTCCTGGCGATCAGCTCATGGCAGCCTAGGGTGGCCAGCTGTGATGCAGCTACTCTAGATGCCAGAGTCTCTCCTGCAACATAAACATTATTAGTCAGCAACAAAGCTCCTTTACCAGAAGCAAAATCTGCTATTAAGGTTTATTCTTGATGCAATTTTTGAAACATTTCTTCAAGTGTCCATCGATCCTAACTAGGAGATGACAAAGGTAAGATCTATTCAAAATTTTATTTATATATATATATATATACATATTGCAATATCTATGCTTTTGAGACCCCAGATGTGTTGGAAAAAGGGAACGTTTAATGCAATCTTCCTGTACTTGAATTTATATTTCCAGCCATTTAGTAGTTCTCAGCTGTGTAGCTGGTAACGCTAGAGTCAGTCTTCAGATTAATAACTTCTTTAACAGAACATTCTGGATTCATATAAAAATTCTTCTGGTCAAGAAAGAAAAAATATCAAAGAAATTTAAAAAGGAATCGTACTGTGTTGAAGAACATTGGTAATCCTGAGAATTGTCTGTATTATTGCCAACATGATTTTGGCAAACGAAGAGCGATCTTCAAATATCTCAGAAAACCTAATAATCAAACATTTTTTCCTTTTAAAACAAAATATATTTGAAGACTTACAAGCACAGCATTTGAAATGTACTACTTTCATGCCCCAATATACATATTTTTTACACGGCTCATGGCCTTAGCACTACAAGTATTGTGAGTGCAGTGAGCTTCGGGGGTTCCCTAGTTTATCCCCACTTTAGTATCAAAAGTTGAGTGTGCACACTCAAAAAAAAAATAATATAAAAATAAAAGGAGAGTTCAAAATTTTTTTATAATTATTAATAAAAGCAAATCTGTTTCAAGACCTAAAGTGCCCTGTTTTTATATTTAAAAGTCTATAATATATATGGTGTTGCTGTTGTTGTTTCTTGGAGTTTTGGTCAGTGTTGGTGAAAAAGTCTTAGTTTATTCCAATATTTCAAGAATATTTATTTTCTCTTCTTCAGGGCAAGACTAAAGATACTTAAAAACTATTGTACATAATGTACTGCACTTCTGGTTACATTAGGAATACTGGTAACATTAGGAGTACTGGTTACATTAGGAATACTGGTAACATTAGGAGTACTGGTTACATTAGGAATACTGGTTACATTAGGAATACTGGTAACATTAGGAGTACTGGTTACATTAGGAATACTGGTAACATTAGGAGTACTGGTTACATTAGGAATACTGGTAACATTAGGAGTACTGGTTACATTAGGAATACTGGTAACATTAGGAGTACTGGTTACATTAGGAATACTGGTAACATTAGGTTTTCCTAATGTAACCAGAAGTGCAATACATTATGTACAATAGTTTTTAAGTATCTTTAGTCTTGTCTTGAAGAAGGGAAAATAAATATTCTTGAAATATTGGAATAAACTAAGATTTTTTGACCAAATTTATATCTTATACTTGATGACTGTGTTAAGTACAACACCACTTTTAGCACCTAAAGTGTAGCAAATATAATAAACATAACAGTTGGTGAGCCAAGGTAGGGCTAAAAAAACATAACAATTGGTGAGCCAGTGTGTCATATATAAAAAGTCTGTCACGCAGGGGCTGCGTAAACTAAGCAGATTTCCCACGTAAAGGTATACAATAGAGAAATCTGCATACGAGTGCCGATCAGTTACGGAAATGGCCGAATTAGCTTTTGCCGGGAACCATAACTCGTCCGTTACAGTTAATAAAAATGGAAATATCTCCGTTAATATTCAAGATAGAGAATAAATGTTTATAACAATATTTATAGTAAATTTAATTTTCAATAAGATTGGTTCTATACACTTTTTCGATCCGACGTATAGTAACGGAGATATTTTGAATTTTCGAAAATCCTCCCCTCTAAACCCCCCCTCCCACTGGTCCGATTTCAGTCGTTAACGAACTTGATCTTTCTTTTATATCAAACAATTAATATGGTAACGATCGAAGAAAAATTGCGACTGATAGAGTGTTAACAGACAAATATATTATATATATATATATATATATATATATATATATAGTTTTGAACGGACCTCATTTTCATCATCTCCTGGGTAGGATCAATGGAAATTTGAAGAAATTTTTCGAAAATCACATCATGAGTGACGACCTCAATAGCTGATTTCCCTTAAGGGAAATCTGCTAAAATAACACAATACACACATATGTGTGATGATGGTGTTAGAATTCCACACCTATTCTTCCAATACATAGCATATATTTGAATGGAATTTCATTTTCAATACCTACTAGTATAAGGAGTGGACGCTTAAAGAAAGTTTTGAAAAACGTGAGTAGGAGTGAGTGATAAAAAAAGTCTGTCACAGACTACTGCAGGGGCTGCGTGCAGATTTCCCCCACGAAGTTTTAGAATAGAGAAATTTCAGGAGAGCCATTGCTGAAACGGCTGAACTAGCTTTTGCCGGAAATTCATGACTACAACCGAAGTTAGCCGATCTCATCTCCGTACATTACGGTCAATAAAAATGCAAATATCTCGGTTAATATTCAAGATACAGAATACATGTATATAACATTATTTATAGTAAATTTAATTTGCAATAAGATTGGTTCTATACAATTTTTCAATCCGCCGTATAGTAACGGAGATATTACGAAATTTCGAAAATCCCCCTTCCCACTGGTCCGATTTCAGCCATTAACGGACTTGATCTTTATTTTTACATAAAACATTTAAATATTGAGTTTGGTAACGATTAACCAAAAATTGGTACCACTTGAGTGATAACAGACAAATATATATATAATTTTGATAGGACCTCATTTTCCTCATCTCCTGGGTAGGATCGATGGACATTTGAAGAAATTTTTCGAAAATCGCATCATGAGTACGACCTCAATAGCTGATTTCCCCTAAGGGAAATCTGATAAAAATGCTAAGAATATTATTTACCAGGAAGAGTTACGACAGGAGTTCCAGTCCAGAGGACATCCATGGAGGTAGTGTGTCCGTTGCAGAGGGGCGTGTCTAGACAGACATCGGCTAGCTGGCCACGCCTTACATGCTCCTCCTTAGCAGCTACGTTGGAGAATATGATCCTGCCTGGAGGTAGGCCTAGTGATGTAGCAGCCGCTTGCAGATGGGCCTCTCCCACCGATGGGAATCGTAGCAGCCATAACACACTCTGCGGCACTCCCTTCAATATCTACACACACACAAATTACATTATAATTAATAGTTGATATTATTATCTAGACACCAAGAATATACTGATAGAATCATAGATCCAAAAAAGTATGTTAAATTTTCACAAGTCAATGCATTTCACGCAATGTAATATCTTGGTTAATATTCAAGACAGAGAATAAAGGTATATAATAATATTAATAGCACATTTAATTTGCAATAAGATTGGTTCTATAAAATTTTTCAATATGACATATAGTAACAGAGATATTTTGATTTTTAGAAAATCCTATTCAACATGGAGAATAAATGTATACAACAATATACATAGGACATCTAATAGGTCTAATAAAATTGGTTCTATTCACAGTTTTTCGATATGATGTATAGTAATAGAGATATTTTGATTCTCTAAAAATCCCACCTCTATGAACACCCCCTCCCACTCTCTCACTGATCCGATTTCAGCCATTAACGAACTTAATCTCTCTTTTTATATAAAACGATTAAATATTGAGTTTGGTAACGATCAAACAAAAATTGTGACTGTTTAACAGACAAATTATTATGCATGCAACACAATATATATATATATATATACACACCTAATGGACCTCATTTTTGTCGTCTCCTAAGTAAGACCGATAGACATTTGAAGAACTTTTTTGAAAATCGCGTCATGAGTACAACCTCAATAGCTGATTTCCCTTGAAGGGGAATCAGCTATGAATGTCAACCATGACCTCAGATTTGGCTGACATTTTTTTTATTTGACCATCCTCATAATCTATACAAAGTTTAAAAAAAAAATTATCTATAATAGTTTTAAAGTCAAGAATTTTTTTAATTGAGCAAAATAGGTTAAAGTGGTGTGTATGAGGCTATTGCTTTTGGTGAAATTATTTCATTGAAAAATCCATGACTTCTATAATGTTTAACATAGAGCAATAACTTTTTCATCAAAATGTCCAGTAGAGTCAGGCGATTATAAGAAAAATATATTTGGTTCAATATTACTTTTTATTTCTATGTAATACTTTGGTAAACTTAAATTTGGAGACATTTTTTAGCTGCCAAACTGAAAATCTTTAAAGCTGATTATTGACCAAAGGCATATCTGTACCCACAGTTTTTTTTGTTTTAATTTACTCTTAAGATGTCAACTAAAATAATCTGGAATAAAATTACTGGTTTTTACCTGCTAATATTTTTAAAATTGCTTAAAAGGTAAAATACAGGTTACGTCGAATATATTGTATAAAACCAATTGATTTAAACTTCTTATCCATTCTAAAACCTCTATAGCTCCCTCTATTTGCAAAATAATATTATTGATTTATAATATTGCTCTATAAACTGTAAAAGTTGAAGTTTTTATTCTCTTTGCCAACACTGCACAGTTCAATTTTGTTTTCAGACACTCACCTGTAAAATAAAATTAGTTTCATGTGGCGATCAATGCAATATTATAAATCAAAGATATTATTTTGCAATTAATATCTCAATTAATTAAAGACTCATGACTTTGTTTGCCTAACTTGGCACATTATTGTGGTGCAACTGTAGACCAGACATAGCTACTTCTTTATTCAAGTTGCTACTAAATTACCTCACGATGCTAAGATTTTTCACAGAAAAATTACACAGTTACGAAAAGAATAATTTTTTTTTTGTTCTCTTCAGAACTTTTTCTGAATTTCTATATTTGTGCTGAGTATTGAATCTGAAGTCCAAAAAATTCTATCAAGTACCATTTTTTTTTTTTTATCATATTTGTGTTTCGGATTAAAAATGAGGCGTTTTTTGATATTTTGAACATTTTTATTTATTTCATGTAGTACTTAAATTGTAATAGCTTCAAAACCAAATAGATTTTACATTTTTCGTTGAAGTTTTTAATGTTAAAAAAAATACTCAAAATGTCTATAAACACCTCATTTTTTGACACAAAACACAAATTTGGCATAAAATGGTGCCCGAAAATAGAAATAGAAAATTTTCTTCGGATTCCTATTCAGCATATCTCAAAACAAAAAAAAAATATTTTAATTTCTGTTAAAAAATATATTATAAAAGATGGTCTATACTTACATTGACCCACATCTGAAGAGTGTGGGGGTCGATTTTGTAGAGTTGATTGAAGTTGCAATAGACGATAGCATCATCAGGGAGGCCATACTGCTGCCTGGTAGTAATGACTATAGACTGCGGCACTTCCTCACCTGTTGCTGCTTTGTTGTTAGTCTGGTTCGTTGCTAGTCCATTTTGGACGACAACTCCATTCAGTGATGTCTGGATTTGGCCAGAAGCTATCATCGTCTGCAAATAATGAATTAGCTTAGTTTGCTAGAATTTAAAATTGCAATTCAATATAACCTGTAATTTTTAGTTCCTTGTATGAAATAAAGGAAGTATTGCAATCATGAAAATTTTTGGACTTAAATGAATAATCCGTTTTAAGCCTCCCAGAACCTATTTCGACTAGTTACAGATGTCTAACAACAAAACAAAGGTTATTGAACATGGCCACAAAAGAATTCCAAAACTGGAAACCCTTTACATTGAGCTGGAGAGACAGAGGAGCTGAGTAGGGCTGGCTGTCTCTCTGCTAGTCGCCAGTAATGGCCCCACCCTAAAGCCAAGCACTAGCATCTAATATACAGCCAAGGTAT
This sequence comes from Riptortus pedestris, assembly GCA_019009955.1. Taxonomy (NCBI): domain Eukaryota; kingdom Metazoa; phylum Arthropoda; class Insecta; order Hemiptera; family Alydidae; genus Riptortus; species Riptortus pedestris. The sequence continues at coordinate 8,753,358 of CM032230.1, read as the reverse complement.
GAACTTTGTTAAATAATAGAAATTTACTCATACCATATAGATTTCTTTAAATTTCAAAATATGTATATATTTATTAAGGTATTATCTGATTTTAACGATATTTTAAACTAATGAAGTTATAATTTATTAGTTTTATGACTGACTTTTGAAAGGCTGATTTCAGTAGTGTATTTAGTTTGAAACATTTCAAATGAAATTTTTGGATACATCGTATTGTCTTAAACATGTTTCTTTTTTGTTCAGTTGGTGGCACCTGATGATGGCATTTTAGTGCCAAATCCTCTTGTGTTTTAATAAAAAAATTGGTGGGAAGACTTCCAGTTATTAAGAACTGTTTCCCAAAGAGAAAATAGTTTCCAAAAAAAAAATTTCCCAAGCAATAATAATAATAATAATGAGTTATACACTAAAACTATAGTGGGAGTCAACAATTTTATATGGCACAAAAGACTCAACCGAACTAATGAAACTCTTTATGTGATTTGGTATTAACACTTCCCTGATTGTAAGCTAAATTAAAATTTTGAGGTACGGACAGAAGTGGGGGTTATAGGGGAGGTCTGAAATATAAAATCACGGTATTTCGTAACCTATTCATTTTTCGGCAAACATGCTTTTAACAAAGTTTGAATGAGGTACACACGAAAAACTATAGAAGTCGTCAACAATGTTATAGGACATGAAGGACTAAATCAAAATCAACGAAACTCCATATTTTTGACTATGATAATATGATAATCTTTGATTATATTATATATAAAAAAAGATGCATGCACAGGAAACGGGTAGTATAAAAATATTGTGTATTTTGCAGAATTAAGTGCATAACAAATATTTTTATTATTAACATATCCCCAGCACGCTGGACTCAGGTGTGAATTCTAAGCATTGTACGGGAAAATGTAAAAATACTGTACAAAGTAAAGCCCAAAAAAAATACCATCATCATTCAGCCATTCAAATGATTTCCCGAGCTGGGTACCTTAGCTAGTTTGATTAAAGTGAAATGGAATAGTTTACCTCAATTGGAGTGGTTGTGGGTAATTGAGCAACTTTAAGCGATATTTCGACAGGCCTGCTAGTCTTGGTATCTGTGACTGGAGCCACAACTTCCCTGATCTCCTTCACCTCGGTATTCTCGATCATGGGCGAAAGGTCTGTAGCATTTATAACAGCAACGTTGTCTGCCAATCCTCCGTCCTTGGAAGCCTGCAGAAACATTATATAAATACAAGCGTTATTTATATGAATCGTGACAAGTAGTAAAAGTTAGGCATGTTTGTTTTTCATTTGTAAAGTTTAAAGCAAAGAAACTGCAGAGATCTTCAAATGTTATTTATTAACATCCACTTTCTGCTACTAAAGCTAATTGGTGTGTGTTATCTACAGATTACCACCCTTTTCTAGCCAGGGTGACTAAGAATTTGTTTAATAAGTTTGTCACTAAATAAATTCCAATTGTCCAGGCAAGAATCGAGCGCACCACTCTAGGTTTATCATGTGAGATTAAGGCCAATACTTTAACTCACATGGCTAACCTGATACCCTGGCACTTTATTTAAAATTACTTTATTTGAAAATGCCATAAAATATAGTTCCATTCAAATAGGTCAGGTCAAAAATTGTCATGGAACATAATTTGTGGTTAATTAACGTTCATTTTGTACTACTTCACTAATTGTGACAAGTTATCTACAGGTTACCACCCTTTTCTAGCCAGGGTTCTATTTAATGAGTTTGTCTCTAAAGAAATTCCTATCGTTTGTTAACGGCTAAAATCTGGGGGGAGGGGGGATAGAGAAGGTGAATTTTGAAAATTCTATATGTCTCCATTATTATGTGTCGAATAAAAAAATTGTATAAAACCAATTTTGTTTCAAATTTAATGTTCCATAAATGTTTTTATGTGTGGTTTTTTCAATATCTTGATTATTAACCGATGTAATTGAGTTTTTTATTTTTCGGACTTCAGTAAACCCCTACTCCTACTTGTATCGTATTAAAAAGAATCTATTCCTTCATGAAACACTTTATTTGAAGTCTAAATATCAAATATTGTTCTCATTAAAATTTTACGTTTTCAGATAAATGCAAATATATGATGCACGTGGGAAATCTGCTAAGTTAATGCAGACCCTGCATGATGGACATTTTACCTTTCTCATTTTCTTTTTTTCTTTATATCTTTATTTTATGTTCTTATATATTTTTGGCTTAATATTTGTCATAAACTTACTACTTTTATTTTAACTGAAATTTTATTTCAGTAACACTTTCTTTTATATATTTTTTAATGTGATTGATGATTTAGTTGAGTAGTCAGCAACTCACCCACCATCAGTGCACTTAGTCAAACTTTATTCTTTAATAAAGTTTTTTTCTTCTCTGCTTTATTAGAATTTTTAATTATTGACATTAAATTATTTTATAAAGTTGAGATTAGTTGACAAATATAAACAAATGATTCATTGAATAAATAATCAAATTGGTCAATATTTAACAATATTTTTATAGTTATAACTAAATTTATTACCTTGTCGGTGAGTATGAGCCTCTCCTTGAGGTGAGGGAACATCTGTTTGTGATCGCCGATGAAATAGGTGTGAGGCATGAAGGCGAGCTTCTCTGAATACTGGTGAGCTAGTTCGAGAGGGGACGTTACTGAATCGGTTATCAGGTAGTCCATGAATGATGCTCCGCTCGTTCCTGGATAGCCAAGCCACATCACCTACAACACACAGAAACCTCTTACTTATTATCAGTCTCCCATCATATACTATCAATTGAGGAAATTTATTCCCTTTTTAGTAGGATTTGCTTTTAGATAATCTATTACTATAGATAGAATGATTAGACACTTGTTTGCTACTCAATTACTTAAAAGAAGTTGTGCCAAGCACATGCTGAGTAAACTAAGGAAATTTCTCAGCTGGATAGGCATAGCTTCAATTTCACACACACTGAAAGAGGGAGAGAGAGAGAGAGAGAGAGAGAGAGAGAGAGAGAGAGAGAGAGAGAGAAAGAGAGGAGAGAAAGTAAAGCTAAAATATTAAAAAAAAACAAAAAAGATGTAATATAAGGGCACCCTTATCCATTTAGTATGTTCATTGAAGAAGGGATAATGAAAATAATACAATTTCCACAAATTTCTTATCTAACTTTCGTTCATTGCAGCTCTGAAGAAGGATAGCAAAGGTGTCCGAAACAGTAACATAAAAAATACACTCATCTTCTGAGTGACTGAGTACTTCTGTAACCAATACCTAACTATGTTATTTTCAGCCAAAGGTTAACTAACTTCCTGCAAATAAATAATAGTTTAAAATTACCTGAATAGGAGCAGGTCTCAAAGCGAAAATCTCATTCCTTGCGCCTTTTGTGTAGCCATTCATGTTGACTAAAATATGAATTCCATCACCATTAATCCTGTCAGCAGCTTTACCATTGCAGGGGATCTGTCAAACAAAATTTTAATATGTTAAAAAAGATTAGTCACAAAAAAAAATTAAACTCATCAATTTTTACAAAAAGAGGAAACATAAATTGGGTTGAAAAACTTATTTTGCCAAGGTTCGTTACTCTGACTGACAGTAAAATAAAACCCCTTTGAAAATATGTTTTAATTTCTGTATTTTTAATAAATTTGGCATTTTTGACAAATTTAATGCATTAACACTGTTAATATTACTTTTTTAATTCATCTCCACTTTATGCTACCAATGGCCAATTGGAATGGATTATATACTGGCTACCAGCCTCTTCTAGCCAGGGTGGGACTAAGGGTTTTATTAGTTTGGCACAAAGAAATTTACGTTATCGATTCATCTGATTTTTCTGGGTAAAATTGACTGAAAATTATTATTATTTATTAACATCCACTTTTTGCAACTTAGGCTAATTGGGACGGGTAATCTACAAGTTACCACCCTTTTCTAGCCAGGGAGGGACTTAGGATGTTATTTAATGAATTTCGTCATCATTCGTTCGATGGCAAATCGGCTTAGTTTATGCAGTCATGTATGACAAAAATCTCAACACGAATGTGACTGCTTTCTTAGACCGGAAAAAATTTACTGTTTTCAGAAATGGGAAAGGAATAACAAATCATGTTATTTGTATTTTAGAGGTTTGCATATCTTTTATTGGGTTGCTTAATCTTTAAAATTCTGTCCGTGATCATAAATGTAATATTCAAACGCATTGAAAATTATATTGAAATGCCTGTACAAAATAAATTATCAGCTAATGGTGAGTGCCCATTATCAGAGGTTCTACTGTAGTCAGAAAATACATTAGGAGTTTGGTTCAAATGATTATGTCGGTAACAGAGTGATTACAGGAAGAAATATTGTAGCACTGACCAATTAAAGACCAAAGCAAATAGGGAATCAGAAGGGATTCATAACTGGACGGCCAAGCTCTTTACGGAAGGGACATGGCTGAGGTCCAAGTCCTACGTGGGATATAGTGCCAAAGTGTAAGAATAAAAAAAATAATGCTTGTGGTTAACAAACGTTTTTTATAGAAATTCATGAGTTGGACTTACCTGTGAGAGATCAACAAAATGCTCGGCTTCTCTGCATATCTTTGCTCTGAACGTAGTTCCATCATCAGGAGAGAGAGCATAGCAGAATATCTCGACTTCAGCCCTGCGATGAAGGCCAGGGATCGACTGCATCAAGTGCGATGTAGGGTGGTTCCCAAAATCTGATGATACATATCCAATCCTAAGACGTCCATTTGCCAATTCCTTAGGGTACTTGTAGCCTGGTTTGTGAAGAACATGGATCTAACAACACAAAACCAGAAAGGCAAAAATTAATTCAAAGATTGCATGTTTAGAAGTGGTTTTAACTTCCATAAGTAAGAAATATTTGTTTAATAAAATAATAAATAACATTGGTTTTCAATTATTTTTAATATTCAGATTTTGTGGCGGACTGTGGAAGAAAAGAGAGCCCACAATTCGTTGCCAATACAGCATTTACCTGAGAATAATAAAAAAAGCCTGAGTAATCACCGTCATAAATTAACATTGGACAATTATTTTACTCCATCATAATCATTAGAAAACTTTTAAATTTAATTGTATTTATTTAATAATATCACAATGAAGACCAAGGGCCTTTTTACTTCCTTCTATGAAGTAATACTGTAATTATAAACAAATTCTGGTTTCAGATTTCAACTGAGTTATCAGTTTAAACCTTCCCTGGACCCATTTTGACTAATTTTGGCATGGCCTCTGTGTGTATGTGTGTATATCACATAACTCAAAAACAACTAGCCTTAGAATATTGAAATATGGAGTTGTTGTAACATCTTGTTATGCAACACCACTATTAATTGAAATTAACTAAAGAGGACGAGCGGGGGGAGGGTTATAGGAGGGCAAAAATAAAAATAAAAAAATCAAGTTTTTCCATAAATATTACAGATACAAAAAAAATTGTATAGGGCTTTTTTTGTTTATCAATCCTGTAAAATACTTTCTATAACTTTGTGTGATCTAACACATTGGAACAGAGAGATTGTATATCACTGTCAAATGAAATACAACAGAATAGTTTACTTATTTTATTTAATAGGAATACACCAAAGCCTTAAAATTAAAAGGTTTTGTTTCATTCCATTATCAGTAAAGAATTATATTTTTTAATTAATTTAGCTCTAGGTTTAAAATTTGAATGTTTTTTTTGTTTATTTACGTTCAATGTTTATATATACAAATTCCTCTTGTATGACATTAAATACATGTCACACACAACAGTACCCGGCTTGTATTTTTTTTTTACCCGAATGAATCCTCATTCAGGAGTTATGTGGATTAGGAATGATTTATTATTAATCACTAGCTAATAACAAGTAATATTATTGATTATTACCTTTTCGAGGCAAAGATTAGCGTGCCTGGCAGCAATGGCCTTCCTGAATTCGTGGGACAGAGGATAGAGCATGGAGTGGTGAGGATGGACAGATGGCAGCCTGTTCTTCTCTAACTGCTCTGCTACAATAGAGACGAGCTTCTTCATCCTAGCTTCATAGTCAGTCCAATCGCAGACTATCTGGAGACAGTGGGCCAGGTTGCAATATGCATCAGGGAAATCAGGCTTCAGCTTCAGGGCAGTCCTGTACGACTGGATCGCTTCGGGGATGTTACCAGAGTCCTGCAACAATTCAGACAATTAATAATACATTAATATAAAGAAAAGAATAAGTCTACTGGGGTGTGTTACCTAAAAGTAACCACCCTTTTTCTAGCCAGGGTCACCAAGAATTTAATTTAATAAGTAATAGATTAAGTAATAAGTTTACCACTAAATAATTCCTATTGTTCAAGTGTGAATCGAACTCGTCGCTCTAGGCTTACCATGTGAAATAAGGGCACATTAACTGACAAGGCCAACGTGAGCCCCTTCTATAAATTATGTTCTGGTTTGGTATTATGGTTCTGTGTTGGTATTCTGGCATGTGGAAGTGACTTCTAATGTAGGTAGGATGAAAGAATTGGCTACACTTCCACTATAACAATTTATTAAAACGACAGAGCTCTTTCGATGCAGTGAATCATCGTCAGTGCCCTGTTGACACACAAAAACAATAATTACTATCTCTATTAAAATATTTTAGATAAAGGGTAAACTATCCAACATATAACAATAAAAACTATCATTCTTAGAAACTGAAACTATCTTGATGTATGAAAAGTTTTATATGTTATTTAGTTCTAAGAAAGATAGTTTCTATTGTTATATGTTGGAAAGTTTACCCCTTATCTAAAATATTTTAATAGAGATAGTAATTATTATTTTTGTTTGTCAACAGGGCACTGACGATGATGCACTGCACCGAACGCGCTCTGTGGCTTTAATAAATTGTTATAGAGGAAGTGTAGCAGATTCTTTCATCCTACCTACATTATGTTCTATGGCATCATTTGAATGGAGATAATGCATAAAACTTTCAAATGAAATAATTCGAAGTCAAGTGCATCAAAACATCTTGTTTATTTAATTTAATTAATGGCTACTTCTTTGGCAATATAATTTAAGCGATTTACACCTGTTTAAAAGACACAGCTAACCTGAGCCCCTAACACCATGTTTTCCTGGTGTGCACTTTTGTGAATAGTAGTTGGTCCAGGTATCTCATTCCGTCTTCTGCAGTTAGTAAGTGTTTTATAATGAGTAGTCTATTACAAAAGGAACAAGTTGGGTGTTCAGATTTAGCCATAATTTAATTTATAATAGGAGTACAAGGGAGTCATGTGGTGCCCACAATAGATTTTTTTAAACCAACAACTTACTTTAATGTTGAGCAATCGATTTTGCATGCCCAGAACTTAGGAAAAGAAAGATGTAGTCTTCCTGCATTAAATGTTTTTTGTTTTGACAACCAGCTTCTCCATATCAGTGGTATCTTCAGGCTAAAAATACACAGTTATGAACAATTTAAACTCAATAATATACACATTTTAACATCTATAATCATTTAAATTCTAACAGAGCAACAATATAAGTTAATTTAACTTATGGAGCTGCTTTGTTGGAATTTTTAAAACGGTTATTAATGTTAAACATTTTTTTTTTATATTGTAGAGCTTAAATTGTTCATAATTTTGAACTTTTATCCTAAGAAGACTACATCTTTCTTTTCCCGAATTGCTGGATCCTGCAACATTGATCACTTAACATTGTATTGGAACTTTCATATTTAGTAAATATGAATCATTTAAATATTGAGTATGGCTGTCCTAGAGGAAGGATGTCTCGCTCAGCCGTGGCCAGCTCTTGCTAGCTTAAGGGAAATCAGTAATTGAGGCACTCATAACACGAATTTTGAAAAATTTCTTCAAATGTCTAACAATCTTGCCTGTATATATTGTTAAGTTTATCACAAAAAAATAATAAAGGTTGATTATTAGAGTTCTTTGTGGATTGCAAAATTAAACACAATTGGTAAATTATTCTTCACTACTACTCCACGATATGCACTGATAACTTCACTTCTTATTGCGCAGTATAATAACTAACTATCATGCAAATCACTGAAGATCACAAAACACGGCACTGCCATAATCTTCACATAAACATGGCACTGTACTGATCTTCATGAAAAACACTAACATAGTGAAACTAATGCTGCCCTTAACGCACTGTTATTCACAAGTATAAGAACTGAGAACTAACTAGCTGTCGAGTAAAAGCTGGGCCGCTTTTATATACGGGTGTGAGTTCAAAGAAAAAGGGTTGATACTGGTCTAGGCTCTCCAGACTGGCATCACCTAGAATATTCCTGGTGCCGTTGGTCCTGCAGAGTTGCTTTCATTGAATTCATACTTCTTAAATACGTGATTAACTCTACGTAATTTTTTAAGAACACAGTTTTCGCAACAATATACATAGTTTTGAACAGACATCATTTTCATTGACTCCTGAGTAGGATCACCCGGGCATTTTTCAAAACATTTTACAAGTACAATCTCAATAACCTATTCCACAAAGAAAAATCAGCTAAAAAAAACGATTAATTTCTGATGGTGTATTTCCTTCAAAATCAATAAAAATAGGCAAATTATTTATATTAATATACACACATCAAAGGACCCAAACTTTCTTAAATGTAGATAAAGGCCTTATACAGTTAAAACAATGGATCCATAGAACTACTCAGTTCACTCGATAGAGTAAACATCCATTTCTGGAATAGAGTTTGTTATCACATTTCCTTTTAAATCTAAACCTTGAGCTGGGAAAAAAGTAGTACAAAAGCCTCTCTGTATACTAGCTAGAATAATCATCCTTTATGTTTCACTATAGTTGCCCACATCAAAGGAATCAAATTTCCCCAAGAGTAGGAAAAGGACAAATACAAATGAAAACAATGGATCCATTGAACTCATTCTCACAATATCATTCACATCTAAACCTATGACAAGGCAAAAACAGCACAAAAACCTCTGTATACTAGCTAGATAATAAGGTGTATTTATATTCTAGCTAAAATAATTTGATATATTTATGTACAAGAAGGGATATGTGTGCTGTATAATCTAATACTTTCCCTTGGTTGCTAAAAATGATCAAATTCACCCTCAGCCTTATAGCAGATTTTCCTTAAGTGAAATCAGCTATTGAGGTCATGACGCGATTTTCAAACAATTTCTTCAAATGTCTATCAGTCCTACCCAGGAGATGACGAAAATGAGGTCCATTCAAAATTATATATATATTTTCATTGGGAGGACTTTGGCTATCTGCTCCAGCGATTGGAATGTTTGTTGGTTTGCAAATTTTCGATGGAAATGTGTCCATATAGTAGCTATTCCAATCATATTTATTGCCTGATGAAGATGGACGCATTTCCATAGAAAAATTTGCAGACCAACAAACATTCCAACCGCTGGAGCAGATAGCTGAAGTCCTCCCAACGAAAATACTTCCCGGCGATGCAGCCTCAAAAACAGAATATATATATTTGTAAGATTCTCATTAGAATAAACAAGTGAGAATAAATAACGATCAAGAACTATAATGTGCAAATGAGCACTGAATTTTGCAGAGGACAAACTATTACAGACCTCGTCGGACCCTAAAGACAAATTGAGACCCAGCGAATCTGAATACACAAGAGAATGTACTCCTGGATTTACAAAACCAAAAGGTGTGTTATTGTCCTTGTCGGATTTTGTGGAAACAAAAAAGATCCCATGAGAAGGGGCTATAGGGAGGTAGAACCACCATTGGAGGTGAAACTAATGTGGTTGAAGTCGGTGGTCAAATATAAACATTTATTAAAGACAGATTACATCTTTCTTTTCTCTAATTACTGGATCCTGGAACATCGATCACTCTACCTTGTACTGGAAATTTTATATTTAGCTAAATATGAATCATTTAAATATTGAGTATGGCTGTCCTAGAGGAAGGATGTCTCGCTCAGCCGTGGCCAGCCCTTACTAGCTTATGGAAAATCAGTAATTGAGGCACTCATAACACGAATTTGGAAAAATTTCTTCAAATGTCTAACAATCTTGCCTGTATATATTGTTAAGTTTATCACAAAAAAATAATAAAGGTTGATTATTAGAGTTCTTTGTGGATTGCAAAATTAAACACAATTGGTAAATTATTCTTCACTACTACTCCACAATATGCACTGATAACTTCACTTCTTATTGCGCAGTATAATAACTAACTATCATGCAAATCACTGAAGATCACAAAACACGGCATTGCCATAATCTTCACATAAACATGGCACTGTACTGATCTTCATGAAAAACACTAACATACTGAAACTAATGCTGCCCTTAACGCACTGTTATTCACAAGTATAAGAACTGAGAACTAACTGGCTGTCGAGTAAAAAAATATGTACAGGTAAACATATTGTTACATTTATTACAAAAAAATAATAAATGTTGATTACTAGAGTTGGAGAAAATATAAAACATGTTAAGAAAAAGGTGTTTACTTATAATTATCACTTAAATTTAAGCTCTGACATCATAAGGCTGCAATTCTAAGACCTTGGAAATGAAAATATTAATTGATAAATGTTTTACAAATATATTTATTTGATCCCCAGTTAAATCTGGTTGGTAGACATAAAATCCATACAACAGTACAAGATTCAATTTTGTAGACCTGAGGATTAGTTAGTCAAAAAATTTTATATTAGATTTATATTGAAAATAATTGCATCATTGTTTAAAATTAAACATTCTGTATAAATTATTATTATTAATTAACGTCCACTTTTTGCAACTCGGGCTAATTGGGACAGGTTATTTATAGGTTACCACCCTTTTCTTGCCAGGGTAGGATTTTAGGATGTTATTTAATGAGTTTCTTCACTAAATAATTTCTTTTGCCCAGGCGAGAATCAAACTCGCCACTCTAGGTTTGCCATATGAGATAAAGGTCAACACTTTAACTCGCATGGCTAACCTGAGCCCCTGTATAAATTAAAAACAAGGTTTAGTGAGTGTTGATGAAAAGAAAATATTTTTGAGTAAGTAAATTTAAAAACTACTATTTTCTAACATATTTGAAAGTGAATATGGAACTGTTACATATATATTAAAATACCTCTAGATCCTTGCCGGCCATTGTTAGGACCTCCATAACTACATCCACTGTCCTAACCTGAGCATGGATTTCACAATATATTGGGCATAATGGTCGGCGCGTAGGATAGTTTGAAAGCCGAGGAATAGGAAAACGCTGCATCATAGAGCAACTGACACTGAGCCAAGCAACGAGTGAACTGGAGAGGTTAGAACAGTCCAAGGACAGGGTGCAGACTGCCTAGGAGCAAAGTGCTGACTGGTAGGCCTGTTTAGTTGGCACCACTGTACCCCCACCAACACAAACAACGTAATATTTTACTTCATAATCTTTATTGGCTACAAAAGATTTGTTTAATCTCACAGACTTTCTGTTCAAAGATTTTATTTCATAAAAAAGCTTTTTTTTCATTGTTTGTTTTTGTTTATTATAAGATATTTATTGACATCCACTTTACACCATTACAGCCAAATGGGACTGCTTATCCACTCCAGGATTTTATTTAGTGAGTTTGGTACTAAATAAATGCCTACATTGTCGACATCGTAATGGAGCCAACGGTTCTATATTTACCAAGAGTATAAATACCAACACTTTAAATTTAATGGTTTTTCAATCCCCTAAAGGAAAACAGTTATAGAGGTTATACTCCTGGCAGGTTATATATATGTAAAACTGTAACCTCATCTTTACATTGATTTTTTCCTCAAAATTTCAAAATACTTTTTCATTTCACACAGAATTGAAATGATAACAACAGATTTGACTTTGATGTCTGTTTTCATGCCTAAACTACAGAACCAAATTTTATGGATCTTGATACGTTTAGGTTATTAATACTAACCAAATTTATACTATAGGCAATACTAATATTTACAGAGACTAACAGGAGTGGGGTTTATAAGGGAGGCCTGAAATGAAAAATCACATATTTAATTACCTCTTGTTATGTACACTTTTGTTGCTAATGAAGTATTAACAAGAAATAAGCTAAAAACTGTAGCTTTAGCCAACAATTTTATTGGGCACGAACGACTGAGCCGAACTAAACAAAACTTGGCATGTGAATTAGTATTAACTCCTCCGTGATTAAAACCTGCATTAACATTTCTAGGAATGAACAGGAGTAAGGGCTCAAAGAGAGACCTGAAATGAAAAATCGCCATATTTTGTTTTGTTTTTGTTTTTCTGCCAAAATGCACTTATCAAAAGTTTTTTAATTTCTTAATAGGAGTAACTTTTGTTGTAAAAGTTTTTATCAAATAATAATTCATAAACAAGATATGCTCATTAAAATTTATTTTATTCTGGCGCATTATGAAAAATGATGTAACGTTTTTATACTTAAATGATAGTTCTAAGTATGATTTTGGGTTAAGATGAAGAGATTTATTTATTTTCCCCAGATAAATACATTATTGTAAAATTCTGATGGTTTAGTAATTGAAACAAAACAGTACTGACTTTGTATAGCATACGGGACCGGAAGTTGTGGAGAGACAAACACAGTTGGCTTTAAGTGTTTTCCTTAGAAAGGTAAATTTGTTTAAATTTCTTAAATTATTTTCATAGAATAATGTTAAATCTGACTGACTCAGCAATAGAACATTGATTGTCCATGTTTTTAGAAAGCTGTAAAATTTAATAAAAGTAAATACACAGACAGGATACATACACACACACATAACGACATAGAAATGTTACTGCTCTAGTGGTCTAATTTTTGTTTGATTGTGTTCAAACTCAATTTTAGGGTTGGAGAGGGAGGGGGGAGGAGATTAAAAATTATATTTATCTCCATTATTAGAAGTCAAATAAAAAAATAAAAAAAAAAATCTTACCCAATAAGATAACCAATCTTGTTGAAAATTTAATTTAATAATTTTGAATACATTTTTTCTCTTTCTCAGATATTTCCATTTTTTTTTAGTTTTCAGTCTTCAATAATTCCTGACTTCTACTCACATTATATTACAAGATTCAGTATATAACATTTTTTGATACGACTCATAATAACAGATATTTTTATATTTACCTCCCCTTTACCATTCGTCAGATTTCAGCTGTTAACAAACTTGATCTTAAATAAAACTTTTAAATATCTTTAATGTTTTGGTAACAATCAAACATAGATTTCAAATGCCAGAGCAGCATCAGAAGTGTATTTGTCTACATAAACACAAAATTTTGAATATACCTCATTTTCCCCTAAGAGAAATCTGGTAATAAATGACAAAATAAAAGGGAAGATATATATTTATATGATATCTGTACCTTGTGAATAGAGGCGAGATTGCTATGGGCATCTGCAAAGGCAGGGTTGATTTGAATAGCCCTCGAGTAGCATTGTAGAGCTCCCTGGATGTCCTGCATCTCCTTGAGGGTATTGCCCATGTTGGAGTAGGCATCAGCGAATGTAGGCTGGATCCTAATAGCTTCCTTGTAATGCATCAGAGCTTCGTTCAGCTTACCCTGCTGCTGGAGGACTGATGCCAGGTTCGAATGAGCTGCAGCAAACTCTGGGAACACCTACAACAGAAAAATGTCCAAACAAATTTGTGAATAACATGTAATAAAAAGAAAGACACTTTAAATAAATTAAAAAGTACATTAAACACAGGCTGTGTTAAATTAAGCAGATTTCCCACATTATGGTCATCTCATCTTAACTTCTATTCTATGTTCCTCTCATAATAAAAAGCCAATGAAAAAGTCCACCACGCAGAGGCTGCATACACTAAGCATATTTCCACATGCTGGTATAACACACCTGTGATGTAATTTTTTAATTCTCTATTTATAAGTAAAATAATGTAGATATTTTGATTTTTCAAATTCCCCCTCTCTAAGCCCGCCTAGCCTATTCCAGGTCTGATTTCAGCCATTAACTATTATGAGCTTTAGTATTGAATGAAACAGTTAAATATCAGGTTCGATCTAGAACAAATAAACATTTGCAAGAATCTTATCTAGTAAATATCTGTGGAAAACGATATTTGGTACTTAAGCTTCAAGTAAAGTTGTTCATTATTTAACAGAGTATAATTTATGTGACATGAGCAGGAGTGGTAGTTTACTGAAGGCCGAAAACTAAAAAAATCAAAATATCTCAGTAAATATTGCAGTTAGAGAATAAATCTACCTATCAATATTTATAGTAAATTTAAATTGCCTAAAGATTGATTCTGTACAATTTTTCGGTCCAACTAATAATTCCCTCTCCTCTTAAACCACCCCTCATTGCTCCATTTTCAGTCATTAACATACTTGATCTTTAGTTTTGCATGAAATGCTTATATAACATGTTTGGGAATGATCAAACAAAAATTGTGACTGCTAGAGTGATAACAGTCAAATATATATAAAATTTTAAACGACCCTCTTTTTCAACATCTACTAGCAGGGTGGATGGACATTTGAGAATTTTTTTTTGTGTACAACCTCAATAACTGATTTCCCTTAGGGGAAATCTGTTAATAGTAATTAAAAGTCCATCACGCAGGGGCTGCGTAAACTAAGCAGATTTCCCACGTGAAGTTTTACAATAGAGAAATTTCACGAAAGCAGAGCAGTTAATAAAAAGGCCGAACTAGCTTTTGGCGGGAAAGTCACTTTGTCGGTTAGCCGCCCAGATTTAATAAAAATGCAAATATCTCGGTTAATATTCAAGATAGAGAATAAATGTGTAGAACAATATTTATAGTAATTTTAATTTGTAATAAGATTGATTCTGTACAATTTTTCGATCCGACGAATAGTAACGGAGATATTTCGAATTTTCGAGAATCCTCCCCTCTAAACCCCCCCTTCCCGGGGTCCGATTTCAGCCTTTAACGAACCTGATCTTTCTTTTTACATAAAACGACTAAATATCAAGTTCGGTAACGATCAAACAAAAATTGTGACCGCTAGAGCGGTAACAGACAAATTTATATATATATATATATATATATATATATATATATATATATATATATATATATATATATAGAGAGAGAGAGAGAGAGAGATAGAGAGAGATACAGTTTTGAACGGACCTCATTTTCGTCATCTACTAGGTAGGATCAATGGACATTTGAAGAAAAATTTTGAAAATTCCGTCAAAAGTACAACCTCAATAGCTGATTTCCCTTAAGGCAAATCTGCTAAAATGTAAGCTGGACTATGAGATGTTCAGTTTTCAAAGTAAAAATTAGATGAGTAAAACTGAGGGTTTACTGAAAATACAAATAACTCACTTAATATTTGAGTGACAAAGAAATGTGTAGCACAACAATCAGTAGAGCGTTAAATGTTTAACAAGATTGACTCATTAGCGAATATCATCTCATAAATGTTGGAAGATATTGATGATGTCACACATAACATGCAGTTGCATGCAAAAGTTTCCGCCCAAAAATAATTTACGTGATAAAGGGTGCAGAGAGAAAACACAAATATAGTAACGAAAAGAACTGTTACTATTCTAATAGGAAGTTCATTTTAAAAAGCTAACACAATAAATATTTATCTATAACACATGTAACATTTTTCACTTGTACAAAAGTATCTGGCCAATACATAAAGAAATGTATGGTAACTAAAGAGAAAAATATTCAGAAATGGTCCTAAATATAACATTTTTTTCAATATTTAGTAGGCAAACCAATTTATTTAAAGTTTACAAATTAGTATTTAAAGTTTCATAATTCTTTCTGGGAAAATATAGAACTCTCTTCTTTAATTTTTTTTCCCATGAAGCTGCCTTAGTTCTTCAATTGTGTGATCTTATTCTTTATTTAAATTTCTACCGTAAATGCTCTATGGGGTTAAGTCTGGAGATCAACTCAGCCACCCTGAAATTTAGACATTTTACCTCCTGAAAAAATCTTTAAGGAGCCTTGATCAATGGTTTGGATCATTGTCCCGTTGCAATATTCTTTTGGCGGATTTCAATTAGCATAAGGTAGCATCTGTTGTGATGTAATATCTCTATGCACAATAGAGTTCATATCATGTACAATCCCATCATTTACATCACACATCACAAAATTTCATGAGAAATATACAGTGTCTATACATGTCATTGAGTTGCACGTCCCATGAAGTGGATATTGGAGAAAAAAATTGGTAATTGGATGAGTTTAACCCTCCGTTAGGCACGTGGCTATGGGTGTAGCCATGACAAAGTTTAAATGTTCGTAGCAAGCTCATACATGGGCTGGGAGCTTTTGGCGGGCTAATACCTTCCTAGGCAGGATATGTCTATTAGTCAGTATGCAAGTGATCTTGACCCTGCTTACAGCAGATCTTTAATTCCCAGTGTGTTACCGGTGTAGCCAATGCGCCCAACGGTGTTACAGCTACGAGAATTGACAATTTCGGCAATTTCAGTTTATCGTTTTGTTTTTTCAAAGTTATCATAACAAATAAAGTTAAGATGGCTTTTCCTCGAGCCAATATAGTTCTGTGAAACGCACCAGTGATCCAGATATTCTTTCTCAATGGTTGCGAGAAGTTTATCGGGTGAGGAGTCTGAGGTGGAAGATCTACCAACAAATTTGAATCAACGAGCAAAGGAACTCTTGAATTCCTGACAGAAGAACATACCCAACCTATTATAATTCCTAAAGACACAATAAGAAGATGCAATTTCTGTGAAGGACCGGCAAAGAAAAAGAAAACGTCCAGAAACATGTGTGCAAAATGTAAAAACATTATATGTAAATGTCAATGTGGCAAATTTGTCCTGACTGTTTCTAAAAGCGGCTGTATATGTATTTATTATATTTTGTACATAGTATTTTATTTTCCATTAATAAGTTTAAATAAAATAAAGTTCCATTACGTTTTTTGCTTATAGAACGTATATTAATGTGTTTTCATTAAAAAAAAAAATGTTATTCACTTCAATAAAAAGCTATTTCAATTTGTTCACCGATATAATTGCTTAAAAATTGTATACATTAAATTGTTTTATAATAAAAATTCATTACATTTGATTGTTTTCTTATGTAAATCATTTTTAAGTAATGGCTACACTTGTAGCCAACGCCCCCAAGTGTGTCATTAACTAGGACGCGCCTGTCAGAGGGTTAAAGTAGCTCTTATTCATAAATGAAATCAAGTAAATTACAGTTATAGCTGGTGCAAAGAATGGCTATGGGACAAATACTGAAGAATTTATTATTGCTCATGGAATCAAATAAATCTAGTTTCCCGTCAAAATATAACAATTTCATGATCTTAACACTTGGGGGACAGGGGGTATTATAAAATATCTCATGGTACACTAATAAATTTTATTCAATGACCGATAGTCGAAAGGCATGAATCTCATTTTAGAACCAGATAATGGAGTCTAAACATAATTCATATTTTACATTTTTAATGAAGATCAATATTCAGAAAGATATTGATGAATATGTGTTTTGAAATCGAGGTCAACCCCCCTCGTGAGGCTAGTAGAAAAATATACAGTAACACACATTAGCAATATCTGTATCCTTAAATCATATACAACTTTTTTTAAAATTCTATTACATCATTTTCACATGAATAAAGTGTTTGGTACCCATAAGTCGGAAGTAAAAAATTTGTAAATTATATATTTGAATTATGTTTTAGGGCCATAATCGTTATTCTAAACACAATATTTCCTCTATATTTTCTCGCTAAAACAAATATTAAAAACGATATTGATGAAAAAGAGTTTCGATGTAGAAGTAACCCTGCTCCCCTCATAGTTGAAAATTCTAATGCTCATATAGCCTATGTTGTACCTTGGGATAGCTGATATATTACAGTCCATCGAAACCAGCCATTTTTGAGTGATAAAAGAATGGATAGAAATACTAATTTAGAATTATATTTGTTTATATTACCTCTAGGGCCTTGAGGTAGAGGCGAGTGGATTCCTCTATATATCCCTGCTCCCGCTTGATGTTGGCCAGATTGTTGAGTGAATCTGCGTGTGACGGGCACAGCCTCAATGCGGTGTTGTAGCATTCTTCCGCTTCAGCTACCTGCAACATGTAACAACTTACTCAGTACTTTTGCCAAACATCATTTTGGAAAAGGATCATTTTTTATTTAACAACATCCGCAACAAGGCGATTTTGTTCAAAACTACTAAATAAAAATGGAATAATAACTAAAATAGTCAACAAAATGAAAAGTAATAAACACAATAACAGCTACTGAATTAAAAGTTCAATATAATTAGAATAATAAAATCAATATTAATAAAGTAATTAAAATAAATATATAAGAGTTAAAAAATATATAAGAAAAATAAATTATAATCTATTTAAAATAATATAATAAATATATCAATGTTATTGTAATTTATTAACATCCACTTTGTGTTCCTATGGCTAATTAGCACGAGTTATCTGAAAGATAACCCTTTTCTAGCCAGGGTGGGACAAATGATTTTATTTAATGAGTTTGCCGCTAAATAAATTCCTATTGCCCAGGTTAGAATCAAACTCACGACTCTAAGTTAACCACTTGAGATTAAGACCAACACCTTACCTCATAAGGCTAACCTGAGCTCCAAATATATTAAAAACACACTAATTATTATAACATAACTATTAGAAAGAGAATTAGTAGATAATATACCATAAATTTAGATAAAATTTTGTCAATACTGTGAATCTCTGATTCAATTATGGTGTGGCCGTCCTCACCGCCTGCCTACATTTATTTATTGTATTAATGTTTTTCTAAAAATCATATGTTTTTAATTATTAACTTTGTTTACTCTTTGTCTTAACCTTGTTCTTGTTTTCATTCCGTCATGTTCTGTACACAATAAATCTCTTCAAACTCACTTCGTACCTTTCTCATTAACTCGCGATAATGGATAGTTCGGCTGAAGATCATTTCATAGAGCTTAATGGCAGGTTCATTTTATTTAACACAATTAAACCATAAGTACACAGAATATTGCAGTTATAGTTTATGTTTTTAATTTATTCATTCTATTATTATTATTTATTAACGTACACTTTTGGCAACTCAGGCTAAGTGGGACGGGTTATCTACAGGTTACCACCCTATTCCAGCCAGGGTGGGACTTAGGATGTTATTCAATGAATTTCGTCACTAAATAATTTCCTTTGCCCAGGCAAGAATCCAACTCGACACTCTAGGTTTACCATGTTAAGGTCAACGCTTTAACTAACCTGAGCCATTCTATCTTAAGTATTTAATTTCTGTTAGGTTATGTACACACTGTCAAAGCATTTATTGGATTTTAGGCAATTTGTTTAAAAGTCCGTCACGGAGGGGCTCCGCAAACTAAGTTGATTTCCCTCGTGCTGGTATGACAAACTAGTGATATCATCTAATCATATATTCCCTAGTTCTAAATAAAAATCCGATGAGAAGAAATGAGGGTGAAAACGGAAAACAAGAAATGATAAATAATTCAATTAATATTTGGGTTACAAAAAAATGCATAAAACATCAATAGTTCAACAAGATTGGTTCCATATACAACATATGGACTAAACAGTCTAGAACAGGGATGAGCAACATGCGGCCCGCGGGCCGCTTGTGGCCCTTTCAACATTTTTATGCGGCCCGCCAAACATTTCTAAAATTTAATTTATTTTATCAACTTTCTTCCATCAATATATTGTAAAAAATTAATTATAATTTCATGGTAGTACATACTAAACCAAAACAATTTTTTCGTGACGAGTTACTCACTTGACTTAAACTTAATAAAACGCAAAATACAATTATTCTAGGGTATGACTTTCCTCATTTTGGCAACGAAGAATGGAAGTGCGATTTTCGCTTTCTTATCGACTTGTCTCAGCATCTCAATGATCTTAATTTGGAACTTCAAGTTAAAGGACAGTTTCTTTAAAATTTGCATGATAAAATTCAGGGCTTTGAGTGTAAATTAAAGTTGTGGAAACAGCATTTTTTGCAGAATAATTTATCTCACTTTTCACATTTAGAAAAAGAAAACGTTGCTAATTCTTAAAAATACGCACAATATATAGACAGCGGTTTCCATGAAAATGTTTTCCTCGCCATTTAATATCGATGTGGATACAGTTCCCAAAGACTTTCAAATGAAAGTGATTGACATGCAGAATAATACCGATTTAAAACAGGTATTTTTCTCAGTAAACATCAAACATTTTTATAAATCGTATGTGAGCCATGAGAAATTTCCGCTTTTGACGAAAAATGCAAAGCAAATGATGTCTCTGTTCGGAAGTACGTGTGTTTCAGAACAATTATTTCTGACCATGAAATTAATACAAAATGACCACCGATTAAGGCTGATTGATGCACGATTAGAAAGCTGCATACGTGTAGCTACTTCATCAATTCTGGCTAATATTTATTAGCGTGTACCGAAAAACAGTCCAAACATCTGTTTAAAAACTTCAAGTAAATTCGTTTTTCTGTTATTTTATTGTTTTTTTTTTTTTTTTATTTTGTATTAAAATTTGTACATGAAATCTTTACTTTTTTTTTTTTTTTTAAAATTTCTATATTTCTCTATTCTAATGTTTATTATAAATAAAGTTTTGTAAGTTATTAATGAGTGTTACTTTATGTGCGGCCTGCCAAAAAATTGTAAAATTTAAATTGGCCCGTTGATTAAAAAGTCCGTCACGCAGGGGCTGCATAAACTAAGCAGATTTCCCTCGTGAAGTTTAGTAATAGATAAATATACATACTGCTAACACAACACCGTGAATAAATACAAACGGAAATAAGAAATGTTTCATCCAATTTCAATAGCCTGCCGACAGGAAGCGTTAGGTTAGAAATATAAACAAACGGGTCCCGCCTCACACCGGAAAGAAAAACAATTACTGAAATATATCAGAATATAACACATTAATTTTATTGAGAACTATTTACTATATCTAGTACTGTAATTATTAATCCAGAATAATTGTTATCTCAATCAATAAAATTTTTGTAGTCCAAAACTTTAAGATGGGGGGGGGGAGTCACCAGTGCATATTTGCATGTATCTCGTATAATAAAGGTCTCTTGAATACAATTTTGGTATTTAAACTTCCAATAATGTGATTTATTATGTATCAGAGTATTGTTTACGTAACATGAGTAGAAGTGGCGGTTTGGTGAAAACTGAAAAATGCAAATATCTCGGTTAATATTCAAGATAGAGAATAAATGTATATAACAATATTTATAGTAAATTTAATTTGTAATAAGATTGATTCTGTATAATTTTTCGATCCGACGTATAGTAACGGAGATATTTCGAATTTTCGAAAATCCTCCCCTCTAAACCCCCCCTCCCAAGGGTCCGATTTCAGCCGTTAACGAACTTGATCTTTCTTTTTACATAAAACGCTTAAATATGAAGTGTGGTAAGGATCAAAAAAAAATTGCGACCGCGAGAGCGTTAACAGACAAATATATATATATATATATATATATATATATATATATATATATATATATATAGATATATATATACAGTTTTGAACGGACCTCATTTTCGTCATCTACTAGGTAGGATCGATGGACATTTGAAGAAAAATGTCGAAAATTCCGTCATGAGTACAACCTCAATAGCTGATTTCCCTTAAGGGAAATCTGCTAAAAGGTTGTTCACCCCTGGTCTAGAACATTAAAATCTTCGTTCATAATGTCATCAGTCATTCATTCTCACTCAATAAAGAAAACAATATTTCGGATTTGGAATATGAAACTTCATGATATATTGGCTTATTGTTAGTATGTGGTCTCAGTTAGAGAACGTGCGTGCGTGCGTGCGTGCGTGTGTGCGTGCGTGCGTGCGTGCGTGCGTGCGTGTGAGAGAGAGAGAGAGAGAGAGAGAGAGAGAGAGAGAGAGGAGAGAGAGCGAGAGAGAGAGAGACAGAGAGAGAAGAGAGAGAGAGAGAGAGAGAGAGAGAGAGAGAGAGAGAGAGAGAGAGAGAGAGAGAGGAGAGAGAGAGAGAGAGAGGAGAGAGAGAGAGAGAGAGAGAGAGAGAGAGAGAGGAGAGAGAGAGAGAGAGAGAGAGAGAGAGAGAGAGAGAGAGAGAGAGAGAGAGAGAGAGAGAAGAGAGAGAGAGAGAGAGGAGAGAGAGAGAAGAGAGAGAGAGAGAGAGAGAATGTTTTCAAAAAATCATGAGTACTTTTTGTCATGAGTCGAATAACAACATAACATGTTTTTAATGAGAAATAAATACGAAGAGTGGAGAAGGAATAGAAAAGGAACATGATAGTATTTGATTGAAAAGGCCCGAGATGTGCCATGGCATATGACAGTCACCAGATGGTTAGTTGACCTCAATCATTGAGTGAGCCATTCATTCATCCTTGAGGAGCAAACTATTTTTTACTACTAGAAAAATATTATAAATAAATTTAGAAATATAAAAATACAAGTTGGCACTGATCCTGTATAAACTAATGGTCCTTCCACTACTTTCAAAATAGTTTCAACTCAATGCAATCTTAAAACCGTCAAAAGGACTATCTTAAGCGCTAAATAACTACTTATTCTTCTACACATACCATCAAAAATGCTTTTTGAATTCAGTCTTCTCCTTTTTTACCAATGAAGTATTAACTAGGGATTTAGTTACTTAAATATAACTTGGCAAAGGTCCTAAATAGACTGACATTATCTTCACTACTTTCAAAATAGTATAGTCTGAATATATGCATGAAACTCCCTTAGCAGTTATACTGCACACTGGTTGTATTAACCATGATGGATTCAAAAGGCAAAATCTTGACCAATCTGAATATAAAGATTGGACTGTCTTAATACAAAACAATCCTATTACTTTTCCACATATGCCAAAAATGTGTTCTATATTCAGTGATCACTTGTTATAACTGTGAAGTATTAACTAGCAATTCGACAAAGACTTATCATGTTACGATTGTTAAGATGAATTTATGTTTTGATTAAAGAGTAAAACCCCGCAAAAAAACAAAGAATATTAATACCCAAGCCCCTTTCTTAATACAAAAATGTTCGTCAGGCAGGGGCACATTAAGCAGATTTCCCAAGCGAAGGTTTACAATAGATAAATATATCTACAGGTAACACTACAGAGAATAAATACAAGCATTAATGAGAAATCTTTCAGTCAATTTATAATACAAGTTGATAATCTTTACAACAGAAAGCAGCTGAATTGTAAACAAACAGGCGAGCCAAGCTCGTAGCACTGAATAGATAGATAGACCAGAAAGACAAACAATTAACACGTTAAGTGCGGCACGGGGTGAAATGACCCCCTACATAACTGTCTCCCAGTACAGGTTGGTTTTGAAAATAAATGTTCAAAAAATACTTTGACGGTTTTTGCTTTGTACTGGTAAATATAATTAGAAATAGTACGTTTATGTATTTCAAATCCAAAAAATATGTCGTATATCATTGAAAAATGCACGGGGTTTTATAACCCTGTGCTGGCCTGGAGAGTGGTATTTGGGCTCAAGTCCGGCACGGGGTCATAATTTAATAATGTGTAATAAATGTCATAATTTAATGTAATGTGTCATAATTTAAAGTTAATTCATATTCACCCATTTTTATGTATAACAAAAATTAAAATCCTTCGTTGATCACCAAAATTATCACACAAAGGAGAAAAAAAGTTCCCGACAAGGTGAAAAATGTAAGGTAAATATTCATTTCTAAGTCACGTAACAAAAAATTGATGAAAACACGGCCTGCGACTGCCATATATTTTTTGATGTCCTAAGAGTAAAAAAATGTTTGAATATAGCAATTTAGTTCATTTTACGAGTGGTAGTAGCGCATTAAAAGGGGACATAAGTACGGGGTCAATTGATCCCGTGCCACCGTGCACTTGTGGATAGACCACTTTTTTGAAGTCCGCACTGAACGTGTTAATGAAATATACCAGAATATAACTTATTAATTTTATTGAAAACAATTTACTAAAGCTAGTGCTCTAATTTGTAATGAATCAGAATCAGTTTTATCTCTATCACTTAAATTTTAGTAATCCCCAATAGTCCCCAAAAGTTAACCTTTAGGATTGGCAATTTCAGAAAAACATTACATCGTGGAGGGAAGGGTAACTGTACACACAGAAGTCTTGCTATAAAAATACCGCCATTAGTCAGTCAACAATGATTTTCCGGCCATTGCCAGGTACCTTAGCTAGTAGTGTATGTATGTATGTATCTATGTATATATATATATATATATATATATATATATGTGTGTGTGTGTGTGTGTGTGTGTGTGCGCGCACGCGCGGGAGTGTGTATTTGATGTAAAATGTATATCTCACTTAATACTCAACATACAGAAAAAATATACATAGCAACATTAATAGAAAATTCAATTTTTACAAGGTTGATTCTATAAAATCTTTTGATCAGAGTCTTAGCAGTTGAGAAAATTTTGAAGTTTTGATTTTTCTCCTCTAAACCCCACTCACCTGGTATAAATTCAGTCATCAACAAATGTAACCTTTAGTTTTACATGAAATGCTGGAGACAAAAGAAAACTGTAGTCAAGCGAAAATGTATATTTGGAGGGTAAATCCCTTTAGTGCTGCAGTATACGGAGTTTGCGAGTAATGAATAAATGAGCACGGGCTAAATAATAGAAGAGGCCTGTTTTTGAAACTGGCAGGACAATGGGATTATAAAGCCAGTCCAATAATGGGAAGGGATGAAGGCTTGTGTTCAAATTCTCTCTCGTCCTTAGCACTCCCTTCTTCTGTAACACACTTGCTATTTTTGTAACAAGGATTGTGAATGCTGTATTTGAGTTTTGTAAAATCCTTTTGAATGAACTCAAACATATAAAACATTAAATGGGGAAAGCTTCAACAAGAGGTTAATTTAATCAGTTGGTAGTAAATTTGAAAACAAAGAGTAAGCAGGCAAATATCCTGAATAGGTATTTGAACAAGAACTTCCTCTAGCATTCGGTAAATGTGAGGAAATTAATTCATCCCTTGGGTTTTAGCAGATTTCTCCTCAAGGGAAATCAGATATTTAGGTTCTACTCACGAGTTTTAAAAAATTTCTTCAAATGTCCATCGATTCTACCTATAAGATGTTAATTCATTCAGAATTATATACACAAAAACGAACACACACACTTGTCTGTTACCACTCCAGAGGTCACAAGCTTTGTGTGATCATTACAAAACTCAATGTATAAGCATTTCATGTAAAACTAAAGATCATATTTGTTAATGGCTGAAATTTTACAAGGGGAGTGGGGTTTAAAGGTGGAATATAGAAACTTCAAAGAATCTCCATTGTAATGAGTAAGACTGAAGACTAGGTTTGTATAAATATATACTAGCGGACCCGGCAGACGTTGTCCTGCATCATTTATCAAGCGATTAGGATATTAAATTTAATAATATTATGTTAAAAAAAATCGACTCTTAATAACGCAAAAAACAATATTTGTTATGTGCACGTTTGCCTAAAAAAAAATAGTAAAAAAAATGTCCCGAAAACTTGGTACACAAAAAGAAAAGGAAAAATGAGAGAAGGAAAAGAAGACGTTTTAGTTCTGTGATTATCTGGTAGAATGCTCACTACACGTTCTTAAGAACATATAGTTGGAGACCAATAACTAAAATAAATAAAAACCCTCAACAATAATAACGCAAATAAATAAATATAAATAAAGAAAAGAAAATAATTGCAACATTCAAATCAAATTAAAATAAATTTGGACAATAAATAACAATGTCTGAAAATCAAAACCTCTCGCAGCTGAAAACATGTTTATTTAAATGACATACATAAACTCTAAGGACATACATAAGATAAACATATTAACATTTCATTACATTACCATTAACCTCGCCCTTCGACCGGAGACCTGCTCCATCTGCCTGGCCGATCTGCGGCGCTAAACCATCCGGGGCGTCACCCGAACGCGTATTCAAAAATTCAATCAAATCGGACCATCCGTCTAGGAGTTCAGTGACATACACACGTACGCTAGAATTATATATATAAAGATAGAGGTGTATCAGACTGTTAACGCTCTAGAGGTCGCAATTTTCGCTCGATCGTTACCAAACTCCGTATTTAAAGATTTCACGTTAAAAGACGGATCATGTTCTTCAACGGCTGGAATCGGATCATTGGGAGGGGGGATTTAAAGGGGAGGATTTTCGAAAATTCGAAATATCTCCGTTAGTTTGAGTCTGATCGAAATTTTGTAGAGAACCAATCTTTTTGCAAATTAAAAGATCTATAAACGTTGTCACGTACCTTTTTTCACTGTCTTTAATATTAACCGAGATATCGGCGTTTTTTAGTTTTCGGCCTTCAGTAAACCCCCACTCCCGTTCGAACTTAACAAACTTAGTACAGCTTATAACCATGGTAGAACTAACGCTAATTCACATACCGAGTTTTGTTCAGTTCGGTTCAATCGTTGGTGCCCAATAAAATTGTTGGCCCCACTTTACTTTCTTACTGAATATCTCGTTTATACTTTAATATACGACAAAATTGAACATGACAAAAGTAACTCCAAATAACAACTCTTATCCTGTGCATATTTGCCGAAAAACCAATAGGAAACGAAATACGGCTATTTTTAATTTGAGGCCTCCCTCACAACCCCCACTCCTGCTCCATCTGCCTGGCCGATCTGCGGCGCTAAACCATCCGGGGCGTCACCCGAACGCGTATTCAAAAATTCAATCAAATCGGACCATCCGTCTAGGAGGAGTTCAGTGACATACACACGTACGCTAGAATTATATATATAAAGATATATATATATATATATATATATATATATATATATATATATATATATATATATGTTAAATATGAAGTACAATATTTGAGCTTTTAGTTTCCAGCCTCCAGGAACCCCCACTCTCACTTATCTTTTATTAACAATAAACTAATAAATCATGAAAGTGAGATGATGTCATCAAATCAGATTATACGAAAATGTCTATATAACATACTCGATAATTAACTGTATCATTAACAGTACTAAATCCCAAGTTCTACTTACCGGAATTTTACTTAGAAAATATTTGGCGAGGCGAATTCACAAGTCTGTCTAACCAGTATATGGGAAATCTGCTTGCAACTCCTGCGTGACGGACTTTTTGATCCAATGTATTGGAACGGATAAATCCTCTAGTAAAGAAGTGCAGCGGAACATTATCTTTAATTCAATAGGAGTACATAGGAATTGATAAGGTGCCCACATCAAATTGTTTTAATTAACACATTTATACAGGTTTGGTTATTATAAACTATGTATCCTTGTAGTATGTTTCAACATTGTGTTCTTTCAGAAGCTGCTCTTTTCATATTACTATAACCGCCCAAATCCATAAGATGTTTGATGTCTTGAAACAAAGATTTTCTAGGCCTTCCTCCAAGACCTTACCTTCAAATATAGTTGTTATGAAATCATTGTAACTTAATATTCCCAAGAAGTTTAATACCCCATTTTTCCTGGGTTTTTATAAGACTTTTAGTTTCACTTGCTTTATTTAGAACATTGAATTTTTTTTAAGGCCAGCTTGTCCCAGTAATTCTGAGACAAATCCATATTCCTATTGTTTTCTATCAATTATATTCCATTTTCTGAAGAGTCCAACTTTCACTCTTGTAAAAGCAGTATACTCTGAACGAAGGACTTGCAAACATTTTTAAGGTATTTATGGCTATATTGCTTATTAATTAAAATGCTCCTTTTGCAGTGGAAGGCTTGTTTAGCAAGTGCTATTCTTCTATCGACTTCAGCTAAACTATCATTTTCCTTCAATGATGATGCTTCGTAGGAAACAAAACTCCTTCACTTTTTCAAGCATAATGTTTTCAATTCTAATATTTATATTTCCTAGGCTTTTTTCTTCTCTATTACCAAAACTTATTATTTAGGTGCATTTTTCTTGAGTTTTAACAGCTTTAGAGCTTCCTTTAGGACTTTCAACATTCTATTCAACTCTACTATAAACTCTCCTATCAGTGAAAAGTTGTCTGCAAATCTGATGCAGATTTACCGATAATCTGTATTGTCTTCAATGAAGATAAGTTAACAAAACTCCATAAATATTTCGAGCATAATGCTTCTAAGAGATAAGATTCTCTTTGTATTAAGAATCCTGTTTTTCAATTAATATTGAACTGCTGTTTTCCGTCCAAATATAAAGGCTGAATCTATTGAGTAAGGTACTTCGTCACCAATTAAACCATATTTCAGAAAACATTGCCAGAAAGGAGAATGGCTTCTTGTTTTCCAATAAAAAAAAGAAGGAAATTCTTGAACTCTGTTCCACTATTTTTGTGTGATTAAATATGCAGACAGGGTTGATTGGGAAACCGTGCTAACCTATTGAGTAAGAGAGGTGCATGTGTCTAGTGAGTGAGTGATTACCTGTCCTTTCTCCTTGAGAGCGTTGGCAAGGTTGCAATAGGCATCTGGGAAATTTGGCTGGAGTTCAATAGCCCGTCGGTACGTATCAATAGCCAGGTCGATGAGCCTGAAACAACAAAACAATTCAATGTCATCAGTATATATACACAATTATATTCAATAGTAGTAATTATTAACATAATAATTTATTAATATCCAATTTGAGCTACTAGGGCTATCTACAGATCATCAAAACTTTCTAGCCAGGGTGTGACTAAGGATTTGATGTAATGAGTTTGTGAGTAAATAAATTCCTACTGCCCAGGTGATGGAATGGAACCCACGATTCTAGGTTTGCCATACGAGATGAAAAGAGAACCAATACCTTAACACGCAAGGCTAACCTCAGCCCCAGTAATAAAGGTATATAAAAATATTATGCTTCAATTCAAATACAAAACAAAATTTGCATTTAATAAATCATAAAAATAGAAACACTAAAAAAACTTTAGAAGATAAACTAATGTAGGACATGTAAAGTGATTTTCAAAACATTTTCTCTAATGTCCATAGATCCCACATAGGAAATGACCAAAATGAGTTCTGTTCAAAATTGTATATATGTATCTATGTGTTATGTACATAGGTGTTTATATATATATATATATATATATATATATATCAATTATATATTACTGCACATTATTGTTTGATTATTACCAAACTTCGACCTTTGAGCATGTCATGAAAAAAAGTCCGTCAAGCAGGGGATGCATACACTAAGAAGATTTCCCGCGTGAAGTTTAACAACAGATAAATCTACATACCGGTACCACAACACCACTGTGAATAAATACAAACAATAATAAGAAACCTCCAGATGGAAAGCATCACTGTAATATATCTGAATATAAAGTATTAATTTGATTGAAAACTATTTACTATATCTAATACAGTAATTAATAATGAATCAGAAAACTTTTTATCTCAACCAATCAAATTTAAGTAGTCCAGAAACTTAAGAAGGGGGGGGGGTCACCAGAACATATTTGCATGTATCTCGTATAATAAATGTCTCTTGAAAACAATATGTGGAATTTAAGCTTCGGATGATGTGGTTTATTATATAACAGAGTATTGTTTATGTAACACGAGTAGAAGTGGGGGTTTACTGAAAGCTGAATACCGAAAAATGCAAATATCTCGGTCAATATTCAAGATAGAGAATAAATGTATGTAACAATATTTATAGTACATTTAATTTTCTATAAGATTGATTCTATACATTTTTTCGATCCGACGCATAGTAACGGAGATATTTCGCATTTTCAAAATGCTTCCTCTAAACCCCCCCTCCCCCCGGCGCGATTTCAGCTGTTAACGAACTTTCTTTTTTCATAAAACGACTAAATATTGCGTGTGGTAACGATTAAACAATAATTGCGACCGCTAGAGGGTTAACAGACAAATACACAAACACAAACACACACACATATATAAGGTAAATCAGCCATTGAGGCCGCACTCATGACGGGATTTTCGAAAAATTTCTTCAAATGTTCATCGATCCTACCCAGGAGATGACGAAAATGAGGTCCGTTCAAAATCATATATATATGTCTGTTACTGCTCTAGCGGTCGTAATTATTGTTTTATCGTTACCAAACTCGATATTTAGTAGTTTTATGCAAAAAGAAATATCTAGCTCGTTAACGTCTGAAATCGGATCATGGGGAGAGGGGGGTTTAGAGGGGAGGAATTTCGAAATATCTCTGTTACTATATGTCGGGTCGAAAAATTGTATAGAAACAATCTTATTGCAATTTAAATTTAGTATAAATATTGTTCTATACATATTTTCTGTAAAATGAGTATTAACCGAGATATTTAGATTTTTTAGTTTTACGCTTTCAGTAAACCCCATTCCTACTAGTGTCGTATTAATATATCATGACCCACTTCATTACAAGGCTAAATACCATATATTGTTTACATTGAACTTTTATTTTGTGAGATATATGCAAATACGTTCAGTTGGACCCGCCCCCCTTGTTTGTTCTTGGATTACTAAAATTGAAGTGATTGAGATAAAACTGATTCTGATTCATTACATGTTACAGCACTAGCTTTAGTAATTTGTTTTCAATAAAATTAATATGTTATACTCATATATAATGTTTGTCTTTCCGGTCAATCAATTCAGCGCTACGAAGTTGGCTGGCCTGTTTGTTTAAAATTCAGACGCCTCCCGTTGTAGAGATTATTAACTTGTATTGTAAATTGACTGAAAGATTTCTCATTACAGTTTGTATTTATTCATTTAAAATTCAAGGTAGTGTTACCTGTATGTGTAATTATCTATTGTAAAACCTTCGCGTGGGAAATCTGCTTAGTTTACGCAGCACCTGCGTGACGGACTTTTTTCATTAGAGAAACGACACGAGATGTGGGGAGTTTCCCCGAGGAGGGATAAGTTAGGAGTAGAGCGGCAGATAGGCCCATCCCCAAATCCCAAGGAGCCCTGATATCTGCTCCACTCAAATCGGCCAAGTTCTAATCAGAGAAGTTGCTAGCTGATTAACAGTTATCGGAGCACGTACTCTGCCAGCTTCAATTATTCTCCCAACTTCCATATAGCAGCTAACTACTCCAACATGTACAGCCATTCGCCAGGTATTCATTCCAATAAAGCAGCCAATCAAAAAACCAATTAAGGATTTTAAATTAAAACCCGACAACACTGCGTAAACTAAGTACATTTCCCACGCTCTGGATGACACACTAATCAACTCATCTCACCATATATTCTCCTTTTTTAAGTAAAAAGTCCGCCACGCAGGGCTGCGTAAGCTAAGCAGATTTCCCCCGTGTGCCACATATTTGGATTTATCTAAAAAGTAAAAGTTCAATGAGAACAATATTTGGTGTTCGTGCTTTAAATAATGTGCTTCATAATATAACAGCTTATTGATAACATGACACGAGTTGGAGGGGGAGATTACTGAAGGCCGAAAACTATAAAATGCAAATATCTCGTAAGTGAAAATACGTACATGACAACATCGATAGAACATTACATTTGGAATAAGATTGGTTCTAAACAATTTTTCGATCCGACGCATAATAACAGAGATATTGAGAATTTTCGATTCCTCCCTACACACTAAGGCATTATGCAGTAGTGAAGTTTCTTGGCGAGTCTTTGCAGAGAAGACGATGCAGGGTCAGACAGCAGGAGGAGGTATATAGGACGGACATTATTATTCCCAATGAGGAAGAGCTGGTCATCTTGGATGTCACTGTCGTGACAGGGCTCATAAGTCAGCTGAAAGTGGAGAAGTACTGCAGGGAGTGGGGGTAACACTGGACCTTGGGGGGCCGAAGATGTACTTGGTTTGTTGCCTAATCCTCTATAAACAAGTTATGAGTTTTTATTTTGACATTGTTTGTTTTTGTTCTTTGTATGGACTTGTAGAGCTGTTTTCTTTTTGGTTATTCCGTTTTTTGTCTGTTACGGAAGTTTTGTTTTATATTTGTTTATGTATTTGGTATTATTATTATTTTGTGTTAAGTCTAGGTTAGGGTCTGTCCTAGATGTGTTAGGCAAGCTTAGGCGAATCACCGCAGCTTCAGGATCATAAATTTTGACCTGCATAGTCTATCTGAAAGGGTGTAGCGAGCCTAAATGTATAGACGCTATTTATTTTGTTTTATTTTATTTTTTTATGTCTGTAATGTAATTTGATAAATGGATTATTTAATGTAATGTAATAAATTATCGCAAATAAAATTTTTATATAGGATCGATGGGTATTTGAAGAAATTTTCGAAAATCGAGTAATGAAACAAACTCAATAGCTGATTTCTCTTAAGGGAAATCTGCTAAAAGCATCATTACGCCAAATATATAAGTAGTCATTGGTAAGTAGAGCAAGCTCATTGAAGTCTTCCACAAAGGGTAACATGATACTAAAAGAAGCAATAATAGTGGTGAGCTGGAGGGATGGGAGGAAGGTAAGGTATAGGGTGACTGTATTCGCCGCTAGATGGAGCTGTCAGCCCACTCTATCTCTACCTCTTCTTCATATTTTTACTTCTCTGTGTGTGAGAGAGTGGTGAGTGACGTAGGCCCTTCCCTTCACTCTGCCTGTCAACCCCACTTCCTTATGCTCCTCCAGGACATGTCAAGGAAAAATGGAATCTCTCGCTCTCCACAGAAGAGAGAAGTACTCGATAAAAGTCAAATATCTAAAATCAACCATAACTCACAACGGAGTGCATTCATAATGTACTACAAGCTAGTCTTATCACGTCCTTAGGACAACCGGATTAAATGGGAGTTCAAGGGGTTTTTATCCGAATTCCGAAGACCGAAGGGATAAAAACCTCGGGGGGTCAGAATGTTTTGTACGCCACGACAGCCTGGATTTCGAAATGAGGTACGATAAACCCCGGTCGGATGAGCGCTAATACACCGAAGAACTCGTTAAATCGAAAAACAGGCGATTTCAGGAAAGTCGAAATACGACCGTCAGAATTTGGAACGAGCATGAAGTGCCCCACACAACCCGGCGGTTTGTAATCTACCCGGCCACCAACTTGCCGAATCGCACACCCGTGGCTCGAAAACAGAGAGAGTGACTGATAAAATACGGGAGAATCGGCAATTTTTCAGACAAGAAACCCGCATACGCCCTACAGGTGCGCATAATGTTTGGTCAAGCAAGCTGTAAAACGAGTAAAATCAGAGAAATAACAAAAGTTTTCACGCGCCGACAGTTAAGTCACATACTGATATGAAGTGACAGCTCATTCGGCAATGCCTTGAACAAAACGATAGAATGTTTTGACAGGATAGGAAAGTGTGGCATCGTAGGACAACATATTTTGATTGAAAAGTTTTAGCAGATTTCCCTTAAGGGAAATCAGCTATTGAGGTCGTACTCATGACGCGAGTTTCGAAAAATTTCTTCAAATGTCCATCGATCCTACCCAGGAGATGACGAAAATGAGGTCCGTTGAAAATTATATATATATATCTATATATATATATATATCTATATCTATATATATATATATATATATATAGATATATATATTTGTCTGTTAACGCTCTAGCGGTCGCAATTTTTGTTTGATCGTTACCAGACTCGGAATTTAATCGTTTTATGTAAAAAGGAAGATCAAGTTTGTTAACGGCTAAAATCGGACCAGTAGGAAAGGTGGGGGATTTAGAGGGGGGGATTTTCGAAAATTCAAAATATCTCCGTTACCATACGTCGGATCGAAAAATTGTATAGAACCAATCTTATTGCAAATTAAATTTACTATAAATATTGTTCTATACATTTATTCTGTATCTTTAATATTAACCGAGATATTTGGATTTATATTGTGAGTGTGGTCGGGAGTTTCCGCCGAGCGCACTAGCGCTAGTGTGGCCGATTCACTAACTATTCGTCCTCGTGAGAATAGGTTATTACTAGGCAGATTTCTCTATTGTAAAACTTCACGTGGGAAATCTGCTTAGTTTACGCAGCCCCTGCGTGACGGACTTTATTATTTTCACCTGCTCATCCAATCACGGTACATAAATGAAATAAATTACTACTTTCGTTATAGCAAAAACATACATTCAGCTGTCTTAAGAAAACTAGACGTGATAGAAATAATCTAAGCACAGATTCGGAATCAGAAAAAGAAATACCTCTAAGATCACCAAACAACATATATAGGACAAAATCTTTGTCGACCAGTGTTATAGAGGGTATTGGATACCAGGTCCTAAATACGGGTGTATAGAAGCGCAGACAAGAATACCATCTGAAAATTAATTTATGCAACTGAATGTGGTACCTTTGATTCTTTACTTTCTTCTTTTCACTCTTCTATTGCTGAACAGGATGCAGACCAGAAAACATACATTTTGGTTCAAGAAGTGTTTAGATGGCCGATATTGATGGAATGCTGTGAACCCTGCTGGTCAAATCTAAATATACTGTACATTGTCAATGATAATGGTTAAGATAGAGCCTATAGGTTGGCTTGATAGGGCATTTGCAATATTGTGCCAAAACTACTCATGATAACATTTATTATAACTGTCTATGAGCTATGAGTTAGCGGAAGGTAGAAACTGTGACTAAATAAGATGTTCATAGGGTAGACCCAAACGAATCAGTGGATGCGTATTAATAAAGAAATAGACTTATTCTTCGGAGTCAAACTGATACGACAAGCAATGATTGGGCATGTGGTTGTGCAATATTGCTGAACCTAAATAAACGATAAAATACAGTCTAAAAATGATACATTTAATTTGAAATGCAAAAAAAAAACGCCCGAAATTATGAAGTTTTACAGAACTCGTACAACAAAAAAGGTCAGACTAGCAGAAAGAGATTTAAGAACAGAAATACAGCTAAAGAAGAATAAATAAAGCTTATTTAAATTACTTTTAAAACAAGGGGGAACATTACGGGGGGAGGGGGGGGGCTTAGGCTATAAAGTTGGCTTTGTATCTCGACAAGTGTTCGCAAAGGATTACACCCCACAACTTCCTACTTCTCTAGAAGCAACATAACAACTCGACCAAGATGAATTGTCAAAACCAACAGCAGAACCCTGTGAAATAAATAATGTTCCTTCATAATAAATAATTCAAGTTGTTCGTTACTCAAGAGTACTACTATATTCCAAAGTTAAAAAGTTCGTCATGCAGGGGCTGCGTAAACTAAGAAGATTTCCCACGTGAAGTTTTACAATAGAGAAATTTCACGAGAGCCGAACAGATACGTAAACGGCCGAACTAGCTTTTGGCGAAAACTCACGACTAGAACCGAAATTAGCCTATCTCATCTCGTCCGTTACGTACACACACCTAATAAAAATTAAAATATCTCGGTTAATATTCAAGATACAGAATAAATGTGTATAACAATATTAATAGTAAATTTAATTTGCAATAAGATTGGTTTTATACAATTTTGCAATCCAACGTTTAGTAACGGAGATATTTCGGATTCTCGAAAATCGCCTCTCGAAACCCATCCCACTAGTCCGATTTCAGCCATTAACGAACTTGATCTTTATTTTTACATAAAACGTTTAAAAATAGACTTTTCTAACGATCAAGCAAAAATTGCGACCGCTAGAGCATCAACAGACGCACACAAACACACATATAAACAACGGACCTCATTTTTGTCATCTCCTGGGTAGGATCGATAGACATGTGAGGAAAGTTTTCAAAAATCGCGTCATGAGTACGACCTCAATAGCTGATTTCCTTTAAGGGAAATCTGCTAAAACGCTATCATTATAGCCGTGACTCTGCAAAGAGTAGGAGAACCTTCAACAGGTTTGAAAGATTGGCGATTCTGATAAGAGATAAAGAGTGAAGTGTTCTTGTATTACAATTTCATCCAAATGTTCATTAAACGAGGAGAAAAATACTAGTGGCAAATGATAACCTTGTCTGGCCTCCTTTTAGAACCTTATTTGCTTATTCATGCCCCTTGGCATTAATTAGATACAATCTGTTTGGGACAAATACAAATAAAGTATGATTTTCCATTCTATATAGATAAATATCCTGAGTAAATAAATCAAAGTTGAGTATTTATATAAGTGGGCCGGTGCGTAGAGATAGATGCTATAAATACAGACTAAGGGAGAGTAAGGGCCTTATATACACAGGAATAAATCTGAGCTTACACGGTTTATACTGCACGACTCGTAATCAAGCCACAGCTGATAAGGGCGCAGCACCGACATTTTTATGCCTTATCACACAGCCGAGTTATTCCCGCTCATAATATTATGCTCAAGGTAAATTGACGCCATTTGTATTCTGAATTATACTTGCCCTTAATGTAAATCCCAGCCTTCGCATTAGCACGCTTTGCAGCCTCAGAAAAATAATATCATTCCATTAGTCAGGAGAGATAAACCCTCGAGGAAAGTTAAGTTGAACGCGTTTCATCTTGCAAGGCTCTTCTAAGTTTCAATTATATTTTTGTACTCTTCTTATTCTGAACCCAATATACTGTTGCGAAATATGCATCAATCACTTGAGAAAGCCTGTTATTATTCGAAAATTACGTATATTTAAATAATGAAATAAAAGTCAAAGAAAACAAGGACATCGCTGCAAAGGATTGGCGCCGATGGAGCCAGAGCGGGAATCTAGAACCTTCTGGGCGTCGAACCTGATCAAAAGTGGGCGAGTTGGCACCTTGAACCTACTAGAGCCGACACCGGGCTATAAAGTCGCCCAGCAATTCAGTGCAGTTTTTAGTTGAACATCAGTGATTTGAGTTATTGCACTGTGTAATAAATAAGAACGAGAAGTTTACAGTACATATTGTGGTTAGTAGTGAAAAATAATTTATCAAGTGCGTAAGTAAAAGTCCGTCTCGCAGGGGCTGCGTAAACTAAGCAGATTTCCCACGTGAAGTTTTACAAAAGAGAAATTTCACGAGAGTCGAGCAGTTAAACAACGGCCGAACTAGCTTTTGGCGGGAACCCGTCCGTTAGCCACCCAGATTTAATAAAAATGCAAATATCTCGGTTAATATTCAAGATAGAGAATAAATGTATATAACAATATTTGTAGTAAATTTCATTTGCAATAAGATTGATTCTGTACATGTTTTCGATCCGGCGTATAGCAACGGAGATATTTCGAAAATCCTCCCCTCTAAAATTACCAATATTCTTAATACTTTAATGCAAGAGATCCCCCCAAAAAAAGAAAATCTTTCTTTCTCCACAAAATTTTGGTGGCTTAGCTACTACCTCTTCAGGGGCCATTCAGTTCTGAACTGCTAGTTCCCTTTAACATACTCGTACCTTGAACAGCACAGTGGAGGCTATGAAGAATATTTTTTTACTTATATTGTCTTATGCTTTATTTCTTTAATTTAATATTTCTTTAAAATTACTCTTTCCGTGTGGGCTTCTGTCGTCTTAATAGTTCTAGAGGCATAATTTGTTTGAGTTTTTTACCCTCACAATAACCCTATGAGAAGTCATTTACTTGAATACATGTTCCATTTATAGAAATTGAGTAATCAAATATAAATATTTATAATTATTACCATAAATTAAAGTATACAAAAAATAACTAAACAAACTAATTAGCAAAGTTAAACTCAACCGATGGTACGGTTTTGCTCTTTTCAAATTTTTGAATGCATGCAAAGCAAAATATATTTTAATTATAATTCTCATCCCACGTAATCAAATTGTCATTCCTCAATTCTAATATATTTTTCTACATCATTATCTACACCTTGGATAAACTTTAGATCTTGAGGCATGCTTCTGGCACATATCTCCTGCTTGTCCAGCAATTGGGGAATCTGCTTAGTTTAGGCAGCACCTACGTTTCGGACTTTTTTCAAGTCTTATACACGCAGATTTATTACTAAAGGAGAAATATATATCAGAATGCGTGATGCATATTAATGAACTTTTATTGAGAGCGAGCACAAAATTCTATCCCATTTGTCTGTAGTTTGCCTCAATTATTCTCATTATCCGTAGCCTCACCGATTAGTGATGATGTTGTATTGCGTGCTGCTTTCATATGCAGGCCATCTTGATTAGTCAGTTCGATGAATTATGGATTTCTGGTCAATCCAATCCCCGCGTAACGCGCATATTTCCCTTATTCGTTATTCTTCCCGTAGAAATTTGCTGATGGAAGATGTTTCTAGCACATAAAATATTAAAAAAACTATGACAATTTTACTGTAACTAAGAACACATAACATAATAAGTTTCATTTCTAGGACAGAGCAAAAATGTCACAAGTAAACTCTTGTAACCATAAGTGCTGAATAATCCCTGGATTACTTTTGAACTAACTAATATGATGGCATAGGCGTCCGAAAAGTGACATAGAATGACATATGTTCGTAACTAACCTTTCAGAAATATGAGCAAGGACTTTTTCTTTCATACAATGTGTATTCAGGGGGGAGAAGAAACAGGAATGCATTATTGAGGAGGCTTAATAAAGTAAAAAGAGGAGTTGAAGCTAATCCTAGGATGGTGGTGGAAAGCCATCCTAATTCCTGGGATTGTACAGGACGGCTAATCCTACAGCTTAGCAAGGAGGGGGGGGTGGGGTAAAATCTCTCTTATTCAAGAGGTTTTCTGAGGAGGGGTGGATTTTTGAGCCCCCCTCCCCTATCGCCCCCTCCCAGCACCTTGGGGGTTGGAGGCCTATTTACCTAACCACCCTTCCAATCTATATCTCCACATCCTCTGATAACATTTCCTCCAAACCTGGCATACTGATAACACACTCTTATCCCTTCGGTCGGACACTCTTTAACGAATCAAAAAATATGACTATTCATTAATTATATATGTATCAAACAATATTGTTTGTGAAACAAAACATGAACTTCTTTTACGGAAATTGTAACACAAGAATTTTAGATCGAGATGTTTCGAAATTCCTCTCTCACTGGTCCTATTTCAACTGTTAAAGGACTTCACTATTAATTTTACATTAAAAGTTAAAATATCGTATTTGGCAACTCAAACAAAAAGTGCGACCGCTAGATCGTTAACAGATATATATAAATATATACATTATATACAGTTTTGAAAAGACCTCATTTTCGTCATCTCCTGAGTAGGATCGATGAACGTTTGAAGAAATGTTTCGAAAATCGCGTCATGAGTATAACCTTGGTAGCTAATTGCTATTAAAGGATATCTGTTAAAAAGAGTATATAATAACTCATAGATTAAATCCCATTCTACATAAGAACTGATGATACATGCTGATCACATGAGCAGCGATTGTTTTAGATTTCCTTTAAGGGAAATCAGCTATTGAGGTTGAACTCACGATTTTCGATAAATGTCTTGAAATGTCCGTCGATTCTACCTAGTAGATGAAGAAAATAAGGTCCGTCTGTTATGGTCGCAATTTTTTTGTATCGTCACCAAACTATTTGTATAGCGAGTTTCATAGAAAAATCAACAAACCAAGTTCGTTAGCGCGGCTGAAATCGGGCAGGGGGAATTCAAAATAGCTCAGTTATATGGGTGGGGTGGCAAAATGGTGTAAGGCTAATTTTCTTAAACTATTTCTGGTCTATAATCGTTCAATGCATTTTTATGTAACACAAATATTAACCGAGTTATTCAGGGGTTATGTTTACAGCCATCAGTAAATCCCCATTGCTTTTTTTACATAGAGAGTGAGTGGTGAGGTGAGATCGCTAGTGCGTCATTCCAGCACATGGGAAATCAACTTAGTTTAGTTAGCCCCTCCGTGACGTACTTTATTCATAAGAATGGGGATTTCTATAGAAAGTAACAAAGGGATGAAGAGGATCGAAAGGAAATGTGTGTTGCCTACTGCCATTTATGTAACAATAAAGGCTAAGGTTGAATGAACGGTATTTAACTCGAGGTCAGAATTGTTGGAGAACCATCCCCTAGTAGCTTATGCTGACCTACGAAAGGCATAGGCAGGGCAAGTGTACATACTACATACCATGTATCTCCTGCCCTGCCCCAGAGAATGAAGACAAGACTTAACCTCTTGCTCTGGATGCGATACGCATCGACAAATCAGCGACATGGTTCCACCTCCTACACCTTCTTTCTGTATTCTCCTCTCTCGCTAATACATATTCAACCCGTGCCTCTGCTTTTCAATAACCGTGCACAGCCAGGAATAGTACACCATATCCAATACAGCAATATATGAAGTCTCCAAACTGACTTGATTTCCAAATTCCTTTTTCAAGAATCCGTCAACACGGGGAGTACTTAATCACTATACCAGATTTCCCTT
The DNA here is from genome assembly GCA_019009955.1 of Riptortus pedestris. NCBI lineage: Eukaryota > Metazoa > Arthropoda > Insecta > Hemiptera > Alydidae > Riptortus > Riptortus pedestris. The sequence goes on along the minus strand of CM032230.1, from coordinate 8,713,106 downwards.
AAAGCTCAAGTTCTTTAACGACTAAAATCTGACCATGGGGAGGCAGGTATAAAGGAGGGGTGTTTCAAAAATTTGATCTTCGTTCTTACGCGTCGGATTGAAAAATTCTATAAAATCAATATTATCGTAAATTTAATGTTCTATAAATGTTGTTATATACATGTTTTCAATATTAACCGAGATATTGGCATTTGTTTAGACTTCAGCAAGCCCCCACTTTCAGTCATCGCACATTAAGAATAAGCTTATATCTTGAAACATCTTATTTCAAGCCAAAATACAAAATATTGTGTTTAACAAATCTTTTCTAGATGAGATACATCCAAATACGTTCTGATGCTCACCCCCTCCCGGCTTTTGTTCTTCGATTACTAAAATTAGAGTGATTGAAATTATTCTGATTCATTATAAATTAAAGTAAAATTAATATATTATATTCAGACATATTTCAGTAATTGTTTTTCATACCGATCAAGAATATTTTTTTCTACCTATTCAGCTTTGAGAGGTTGGCGGGCCTGTTTGTTTACAGTTCACATGCTTGCTGTTGTGGAAGTTATTAAAATGTAAATTGACTGAATTTCTCATTATCATTTGTATATATTCACTTATTATTCACGATGATGTTAAGTGTTACCAGTATGTAGATTTATATAATGTAAAACTTCTCGTGGTAAATCTGCTTAGTTTACGTAGCCCGAGGGACTTTTTTATTTTCTATAAAGTTTCTAGTCAATACGTGGAATATATTCGTCCCAAATTAAAGTACTTTCACTGTTGACAATATTCTGGGAGCATACAGAAATAGTACATAGTTATTGTCTGTGTTTAGACATTTGGCAGGAAGCTCAAGAAAACAGATTAGAGTTTATATTTAATATGCCGTAATGTACAAATATTTAGTCTAGGCATTTGTAAATATTTATTCTAACCTTAGACAAGGTAAGCCGGAGACAAGGGCGTCCTCGAGGAACTGGCAGGTTTCCTTTATCATCCATTGTGAATTCTCATGACGCGATTTCCGAAAAATGATGAACATTTAATGGGGGAAATTCAATATCCTTCAGTTGTTGTTCTATACAGTTTTTCTCTACCTGGATTATTAACCGAGATATTTGCATTTATTAATTTTCGGCCTTCAGTAAACCACTTTTAGTCATGGCACGTTAACAATAAAACAATAAATCCCAAGAATAATAATAAATTCGTCAATATCCATCCAAAAGTCATTCCACGCCGCATTCTTATAAATATGAATTATTTTATGGAAATGAATGGATAATTTACTGTTTCCGCTAACCAATCTATATATTTGTTGGGAAACCATTATAATATCAATCTTTTCCGGCTAACAACAATTCTAAACACAATTCGCCAAACTACTTGGCAAAGTGAAACACTTTACTAATCATGTTACTGTCCATTGTCTTATTGATAAATATGACGGATTTTGTGTATCCAATCTTTAGATTTCCACGGAAAAGCATTTCCTTTTCAATCCCGTAACACGGCTAGTATATACATATACATATAATATTGAACGGGCCTCATTTTTGGCATCTACTGGGAAGGATCGTCGGGCGTTTGAAGACATTTTTTGGAAAATCACGTCCTGAATACAACCGAAATATTGTAGCTGATTTCCCTTAAGGAAAACTTGCTTAAAAGTAAACCCAGACGGAAAAGGCGCGCAAATCCAGCCCCTTGGCGTCTTATGATATGAGCTAAGTATTTGGGATTGATAACAGATATTTTCATCAAAGAAATACATTCTGAAACAAAGCACAACCAAACACTACTAATAATAACTTCAACTCTACAGGAGTTTCGTTTTCGTTATCAATTCAAACACAAACTGCAATAGTTGAGATAAACAGCAGTAGAACTTGAGGATAGCACTTAATATGCAACTGGAGTATGTAAAATATGCAAATGGAGTCAAGTAGATAACCAGGAAGCAGCGATAACTCTAAAGTTCTAGTTATCATAAAATTCGTTCTATTTCTGATAACATAGAGTTCTTGCCCAGAGAGAAATAGAAATAGATCGTGAGATAAAATGACCAGTGTGTCATTCCAGCAGGTGGGGAATCTGCTTAGTGTACACAGCACCTGCGTGGACATTTTTTAATAGTCATAAAGATTAATACAGTACATTGCTAATGCTCTGGACTAGTAATACAAATGATCTCAGGTACTGCCACCATACACCAGATTTCATCCGTTCCTCCACTGCACACCAAATTTTGCTCTTTCGGACTTCATCCGTTCCTCCACTGCACACCAAATTTTGCTCTTTCAGACTTCATCCGTTCCTCCACTGCACACCAAATTTTGCTCTTTCAGACTTCATCCGTTCCTCCACTGCACACCAAATTTTGCTCTTTCGGACTTCATCCGTTCCTCCACTGCACACCAAATTTTGCTCTTTCAGACTTCATCCGTTCCTCCACTGCACACCAGATTTTGCTCTGTCAGACTTCATCCGTTCCTCCACTGCACACCAGATTTTGCTCTGTCAGACTTCATCCGTTCCTCCACTGCTCACCAGATTTTGCTCTGTCAGACTTCATCCGTTCCTCCACTGCACACCAGATTTTGCTCTGTCAGACTTCATCCGTTCCTCCACTGCTCACCAGATTTTGCTCTGTCAGACTTCATCCGTTCCTCCACTGCACACCAGATTTTGCTCTGTCAGACTTCATCCGTTCCTCCACTGCTCACCAGATTTTGCTCTGTCAGACTTCATCCGTTCCTCCACTGCACACCAGATTTTGCTCTGTCAGACTTCATCCGTTCCTCCACTGCACACCAGATTTTGCTCTGTCAGACTTCATCCGTTCCTCCACTGCTCACCAGATTTTGCTCTGTCAGACTTCATCCGTTCCTCCACTGCACACAAAATTTTGCTTTTTCGGACTAAATCCGTTCCTCCACTGCACACCAAATTTTGCTCTTTCAGACTTCATCCGTTTCTCCACTGCACACCAAATTTTGCTCTTTCAGACTTCATCCGTTCCTCCACTGCACACCAAATTTTGCTCTTTCGGACTTCATCCGTTCCTCCACTGCACACCAAATTTTGCTCTTTCAGACTTCATCCGTTCCTCCACTGCACACCAAATTTTGCTCTTTCGGACTTCATCCGTTCCTCCACTGCACACCAAATTTTGCTCTTTCGGACTTCATCCGTTCCTCCACTGCACACCAAATTTTGCTCTTTCGGACTTCATCCGTTCCTCCACTGCACACCAAATTTTGCTCTTTCGGACTTCATCAGTTCCTCCACTGCACACCAAATTTTGCTCTTTCAGACTTCATCCGTTCCTCCACTGCACACCAAATTTTGCTTTTTCGGACTAAATCCGTTCCTCCACTGCACACAAAATTTTGCTTTTTCGGACTAAATCCGTTCCTCCACTGCACACCAAATTTTGCTTTTTCGGACTTCATCCGTTCCTCCACTGCACACCAAATTTTGCTCTTTCGGACTTCATCCGTTCCTCCACTGCACACCAAATTTTGCTCTTTCAGACTTCATCCGTTCCTCCACTGCACACCAAATTTTGCTCTTTCAGACTTCATCCGTTCCTCCACTGCACACCAAATTTTGCTTTTATGACTTTGTCCTTTCCTCCAGTGCTTAGAGAGATACATCGTGATGCAATTAAGAAGCTACTTCATTTTTTCAAATAACAAGTTTGCCATTATTACGTCTACACACATTACTCTAGTCCTTCCCCTTTCACGATTTTAATGCCCAATAAATATATTAACAATATATTTTGAAAGTGAACAAACAATTGCCGACATAATATACTCTTGTAGACTTTACGGTGACTATTAATGATGATCATAACTCCCAGCTGCTAAACCGCAATTATCATTTGAGCTTGAACTATGACAGAGCGATCTTCTTAGAATCTTTAGAACTGAGTTGAACTGAAAGCTCTACAGACAAATACGTCTACATCTAAATATTGTATAGTTTTGTACGGCAATAATTTTCGTCCCCTAAGGAGTCTTCTACAATTTTTCAATCCGATTCATACTAACGGAGGTATTTTTAATTTCCTCCTCCTCGTCAAAAGACGTGTCCAACGACATTTTGTTCCGTTCCCTGACCAGTATAGCTGATAGCTGATATACAGAGATAATAGGCAATAGGATATTATGGGAGTAAATATGGCTGCAAACATGAGCTGCGAAACCATAATTGGTTTGAACTAATTAATTAATTCCCAAGCTAGATCCCTCATTATCGACTATTACCCCTCCACGACAGTACTAATGGATAACAAACACAACTTCATACTGCATAAACTAGGGGCGACGCACAACCATTCTCTCTCATAGAGCGCCATAATCAGGCTGGTAAAATCAGAATATTTGGGGAAATATATATATATATTTCGTAAAGGATATGATGTCTGGATGTCTATGGAAATGGAAATATTACCCCATGGTTAGATATTTGATCAAGCAAAACTATAACACTCATGATGAATTTTAAATCATTATGAATGGATTATATAAATGGAAACTCCTAATATGGAGTTTATACTAAGTCGGACGATCAAGATTAGCTAGACAAAAAGTCCGTCACGCAGGGGCTGCGTAAACTAAGCAAATTTCCCACGTGAATTTTTACAACAGGGAAATCTGCTTACCTGTAACAGTAGTAGTAACGAATCTCTAAACCTATTTTACCAGAGCCGAACAGTTACGGAAACGGCCAAACAAGCTTTCGGAGGATACACTCGAATAGACTCAGCTGATCTCATCTCGCCCGTTATCCGCACACAATAAAAATGCAAATATCACGGTTAATATTCAAGATAGAGAATAAATGTATAGAACAATATTTATAGTAAATTTAATTTGCAATAAGATTGGTTCTATACAATTATTTGATCCGACGTATGGTAACGGAGATATTTCGAAATTCCCCCCTCTAAACCCCACTCCCGTTAACGACAATCAAACAAAAATTGCGACCGCTAGGAGCGTTAACAGATATATATATATATAATTTTGAACAGACCGATTTCAGCCATTAACGAACTTGATCTTTATTTTTACATAAAACGTTTAAATATCGACTTTGCTAACGATCAAGCAAAAATTGCGACCGCTAGAGCATTAACAGACACACACACACACACACATATATAAAACAGATCTCATTTATGTCATCTCCTGGGTAGGATCGATGGACATTTGAAGAAAGTTTTCGAAATCGTGTCATGAGTACGACCTCAATAGTTGGTTTCCCAAAGGGAAATCTGCTAATAGTTAAATGATCTTACGAATGCTAAATACTGAAAGAAAAAAAAAAATTGTATTTACTTACCCTTGCTCGTAGTATACGCAGGCGAGGTTGCCGTGGACGACGGCATTGTTGGGGCTGAGATTGAGGGCACGAAGGTATGCTGCTACAGCTCTGCAACAGAAACACATCATCATCATGAGTATAACATCATCAACATCATCAATAAGCATATCATAGACTAGCACACCCATACACCACTCCCTGCAAAGTGTATCATAGGCCGCTGCTAATAGGAGTAGAGTCATCTGGGTTAGGCCTTCCAGCATTACCTTCTCATCGAGAGCAAAAAGCTAACTCTAGTTGAATAGAAATTAATAGACAAATGTGAACCATTGTAACAACCCTAATAAATTAAATATATGGAATAGTTTGCTGCGCTTCATTTATAATAATTTCATTCGAAAGTGACATACGATATCTCCGTTCCATTACTACTAATCTCATATCATCATATATTATCTTTTATTAATTAAAAATCCGATGAGTAGAGGTGGGTGGAATTACTGAAGGCTGAAAACAACAAGAAAGTATTAATAACTCTCTTAATATTTGAGTTACGAAGAAATTTTTACATGAACAATTCTAGAGCATCAATAGTTTAACAAGGTTGGTTCTATGACATTTTTCGATCATAACGGAAATATTTCGAAATTCCTTCCTTTAAACTCCTCCTCCTTACGGTCACAAACAAACGTGATCTGTAGTTTTACAAAGAACGCTTAAATATCATGTTTGGCCGTTACCAAACTCGATATATATTATATATTTAGTATTGAAAGGACCATATTTTCGTCAACTCCTGGGTAGGATTGATGAAGATCTGCAGAATGTTTTAGAAAATTGCGCCATGGTCAACCTCAATAGCGGTTTCTGTTAAGGAAATTCGGTAAAATAATATTAAAAATATCCTTGGTATTCCTAATAAATAATTGCAGATTTTCCTTAAGGGAATTAACTGCTATACAAAATACTTCGTCCCTTTAAAATAATTTCATTCAAAAGTAAAATAGTAATCTTCGTTCCAGTGAATTTTATTGAAAAAAATATAGAACATACTTTATAGATCATTTTATGATAAACGAAAAGCAAATCTCCTGCATCTCTAGTAAGTACACAGACATTTCAATTTTTAATTTTGCCCTCTTCTAAACCCACTCGATTTCAATCACTAGTGCAGGTGCACAAATAGGTGATGTAGCAGTTCTAAATATGAAATGTCAACATTCTAGGACTAGTCGTTTTTGAGTTACGCAAGAAACGTACAAACGTCACACTGATTAATATGGATTCAGGAAAACTGAAAACAAATAATTCCGTTGAATTTGAAAACAGATTTTTTCCAAATACAACTTTTTGCGATTTTTTTCACTGAGATCAAATATTAGAACCACAGTAATGATATTTCAGAAAAAATCCGCTAACTATATAATTTGTACTCCATTATTCAACATTTTCTTACTGAGCTGATATAACTTAATAACATTTCTGTGATGGAAGTCTCAGGTAGTTGGTTTAGGGTCTAGAAATATGACTGACCAACTCATATCCATCTATGATAATAAAAAGAGTGCCATCTACAGATTGATATTACTGTAGCAACAATTATGAGGTAAATATGAAATAAAAGTGTGCCGCAATAAACCAATAAAGCAAAGAGTTTTGTTTGAGAACTCACTGTTCGCTCGACGTTGCCTGGGAAAAAATGGGAGAGTGGAGGAAGATTTTAAAATACAACTGGAAACCGTAAAATCTATAGCGAAATTTTTAAGTGGTTCTTCAAAAATTAAAAACAATTCAGATCAAGACAAAAGGGGAAAATTTGGTATCTGCAAAAGGAATGAGAGAATTTCAGGGATGAAACTGAATTGAAACTTGCACAAAAACCTGTTTGGTTTTTATCAGAGATAACGTGTTGGAACCAAACGGGTAAAGAATTAAAACCGTCAGGAGGCGCGAAAATGTCCTGAAAGGAGTTGTCCTACAAAGAAAATCTTGAAATAAGCATTCATTGCCAGCTAGTTGTTCATCAAGTTGTGCGTCACATTTCCAAAGCAGGGCTTCACATTCAAAGGGCAGTTTGAAACGAGCTGATAACACAAAAACTGCAACTGCGGAAAATTGGTGGAATGGCCCGTCCCTCGAAATGGCTATTGAGCGGACAAAGGGAGAGGATGGTGAATAGTTGCATAGAGCTGCAGACAATGCAGAGATGCATCTGCTGATGAACAGTCTTGAGCTGCATTCAGCCAATAGGCAGGCCTCTACCAGCAACCTTACTACCTTTGAGGCAGTAGCAAGGGGGGCTTACAAACCCGGAAGTGGAGAGAGCACTCACAATCATCAACAAATACTGACTTCATGCCCACATTTCCTAGTTGAAATCAAAAATTATAGTTTCAGTAATCAGATATTTCATTTAACAATTCGATAAAAACGATTAAACATATAAATCATACCTAAAATAATAACTCCAACACTAAACAGCTTCTCTAACTTCCAACCAACACTCCTGGATATATGCTACGAATGGAATGTGGCAGAGCTTCGTTAAAAGTAAAGGTTTTGAAACTAGCGCTCCAGTGGGTTTTTAAACTTGTTGAAATGGACGACTTCAGAATTCCAAAGCGCTGCTTCTCCAGACTTTTAAAAATGGACCAGCGGGACCGAGGATCTAATCTAAACTGGGTCTCTCATTTAAGAAAAATAATTTCTGAAGCAGGTTACGAGGATGTTTGGACAACTCAGGACTGGACAACTCTTAAGGCCATCAAGGAAACTGTCTTAACGAGTTACAGTGAAAAATTAAAAGCATTGGATATCCAGCGAGTTCTTAAATCTTCATTTTCCCAGCAATACCAATCGTTCAAAGCAAGCAAAGATGTGGAGAAGTACCTCATTTTTATCAACAATATCCACGTTACCAGAATCATAGCACAGTGCAGACTTTCATCGGACAAGATTCTCAAGATTTATTGGAACGGCAGTGCATACAAGCTTAACTGTGAGGAATTATGCAGCATTTGCAATCTGTATGAAGAGGAAACACTCCACCATTTCTTCTTCCGCTGCCCTATGTATAGCCACATCAGAAATGCATACATCTCCAAACATATTAATCCTACTGATTCACCAAATACACAGCTCAAGCAATTGTTCACAATAGAAGACAAATCTAAGGCCTTTGATACCTATAAATTTGTTATTAATGCCCTTAAAGTACGAGCTTTCATAATGTTTGATTGATTTATCACTTCCAACACAAGTTGTAAATATTTCATTTATTATTATAATTATTTATATATTTTATTTATCTATTTATTTTTCATAATTAATATTGTGCCTTCGGAACTGATTGATGATTTAGAAGAACTGTCTCTTTATTTTGTCTATTATTGTACATATATTTTTATTATATTTACTTATTATTATAATTTCATTTTATTATATTATTATTTTTTCTTTATTTATTTATCTTTCTTTAATATAAGCAGATTAATGAAATTTTATGTTCTTTTTTATTTTATTTTCTTTCTTTCTATTTCTTTATTCTTTATTTTTATTTTTGTTTCTATTAAATTAAGATCAGCCAATGTTGAGTAAGCTATTTTCACTATAATGTAATTCATTGTTTATTGATATACTAATTATAGCCAAATTATTTATTTTATCAATCACCAATATTATATGTATTACTTTAGAGAAGTATTGTACCTAGCTATGTGTTTTAATTTTTCTTCTTTTTTTTTTTTTTTGTTTTTCCTCTCTCTTTTTTTATTTTTTTTTTTTGTAAATATTCGGACCCCCTGTAAAAAGTTTATACTTAAATACAGAATTTTTATCTATCTATCTATCTAATAACTCCAACAGATCCAATTTTTCAGAATTACATGTCTAGACAAGCTATTAGGCATGCATTTCATTCAACAGAAAATACAAATACCAACTGCATACCACATGCCAAACGAATAACTGACACTTGAGCATTGTCATTATTACTTCAAAAGAGAATAGAACCATAACACTGTTCTACACTAATGGGAGAGAAAAGAAAATCGAAAATTAAATATTTCTCCATTAATATGTGAGGGATCGAAAAATGTTATAGAAATCGTCTTGGAAACTATAGATGGACAACGATTCATGTAATTATTTTCGAAGCACAATTATCCAGCAGGTGGGAAATCTGCTAGATTTACGCAGGCATGCCTGACGAACGTTTTCAGTTTCAGATCATGTTTAGTACCACTTTGTTGGGCGTATGATGTAAAAGTGAAAAGCAAGAATAAAGTACTCGACTAAAATATTCACAAAGTATTCCTAAATTACCTTTGACCATATTAATATCTAAGCCCAATTATTGGTCTTAAGGCTGTTCTGATCTTAACTACAAATTCTAACATGCCCTTCAAGTTCTGAGCCCAATATTCCACTCAAAGAAGAACACATCAGCTATTTAAACATTATAAAGATTCGAAATACGATAAGGAAACATACCTCCTGTCAATAGCAATACATCCAACAGTGGATATAACTAGGCCTCCAATATTAGAATGAACTCAAAGCGACTGGAGTAGATTCTAAAAATAGAAACGATGAAACGGGAAGCGGAGCAATAAGAAGGTGGAAATGTCCTGCAATCTCCAGGCCTCCATAGCTTCAAAGGAAATTGAACAAGGCAGTTATAAATGGAATCATATTAGAAATTCTAATTCAACGTCATGGAGAAAAGGATGATAAATCTTATTCTTCACAAACTATGGGGAAAAGAAGCCTCGCAAATAAACAGTTTTTTTTTTTTTTTTTGGTTTTTTTTTTTTTTTTTTTTTTTGTAGCGTGTCAACCATTCTGAAAATACCAATGTTTTGTATGTAGTCAGCTAATATTATGTCAATATAATATAATGTCAAGCGCCAAGAACCTGTAAGTGATTTTTCGAAGAGGTCATCAGGGCTCAGTGGGTTGTATCTGTTATAGATGGTGTGTGTGTGTGTGTGTGTGTGTGTGTGTGTGTGCATGTTATATATATAAACCCACCGGAGACCGTGCGGGCTAAGGCATGGGGCATGGGACATCTACCGCTACCGTCGGCACTGAGCTGAAGGTAAAAATATGTTCGTATATTTAAAATATAAATATCTTATGACAAAAGATCAACCCCCGATTTGTGGGGAGTGTAACACAGAGTTGACTATCTACCACATATTAATGGAATGCCATAAGTATACAGATATTCGAAACGAATGCAATATTTCCAATGATATAGCAGTGGCCCTTGAGGTAGATAAATTGTTTAATTTTGTAAAAATTACGAATTTATACAAAGAAATTTAAATTACAAGTTTTTTGTGTACTTGATTATATTGCTAAAATGGCGATATGGATGAGGATGCCAATAGCGTGAGTTATAGATATTACAGGGCGATGATAATCTACTAGTCTTTCGCCCTAAAACCTTACCAAACAAACAAAAATATGTTCGATCCTCACCATTCATTCACTACTTCTCTACCTGAGCGCGCTAGTGTAGAAGTGGTTATGCATCAGCGGGAACTTAACTAGTACGTACGGCTGACAGCCACTCCGGATGACTAACGATTATGGCTCTCTTGGATGCCATCCACAAGACGGTACAATGAAGCCCGTCAGTCTACTGGATACACCTCATTCCAGCTCCTCCTTGGTTAACGGGGATTGGAAGTCATGTTGAATACTCCCAACGTAAAATCTCAGATCACGAATCCCTCGCGTCTCGATTAGAGACAGCTAACGATCTGAATGGTATACAATGCCAACAGAAATACATACATAAATATAGGCAATACTCGAACAAACATAAGTAAAATCTGTTTAGAGGAAATGAGGAATAAAAACAACGGTTTAATGTTTGGAATTTGAGACTATTTTTTAACTGTTGGAAATAAAAAGCAAAACACACAGATATAAGTGATAGATCAGTATAACCAATCACATAGATACAATAAATATCCAACATAATTAGCAACAAGCAATAAATCTGACGCGCGTGCGAGCTAAACGAATGTATATAATGATTTTTCTGAACTAAAATGTAAAACGACTCATTTTCCAAGTATTCAGTTTGGATTAATTAAAACATAACGTATCTCGCGTTAATTGATTAAAGTTAATTTTCGACGTATAGGTTAACTTTTCTTTAAAAAGTAATCATCACTTCATATTTACTTTCCATCATTTCTGAATAAATGCAATTTCATGGGACATTCAAAAACCTGATCAACAATCTCAGGGGTGAAGAGATGTTTTGCAAAGGGAAACAGAATCAATTCAGAGAGACTTCCAAGAATAATTTCCGTCTGATGTTCCCACTCCTAACTTTGTCGTCAGTAATCACCGACTCCAGTAGGAAAATATTTTTAGGGGAAGAGAAGTATACAGAAACGAACTTAAGGAAATTCTTTAATGGAATGTTTATTCGGGAGTTGGAGCTGGTTCATAAAGGATAAAGGGGCATGGGGGAGAGAGATAGAAAGATTGGAAAACAGAAAGATGGAAAAACATTTCCCCCAACTAATGAGGGACTTTTCAAAGGAGCCGCTCCTATTACCTTCAACGTAATTACAAGATAATCCTAAATTTCAACCTAGACCCCTATTTTTAATAAATGTAATGAATGGTATTTGAGAAGTTGAAGGAGACTCAGACATAACGAGATAGCATTATACACAAAAATATAGTCCTCATTGTCTTTAATAAGGTTTGCTAGTCAAGCTCTTTTCATTACATAATACTCTTTAAGGACTCCAAATAAAATCTCAAGCACAAGAGCTACAAAAGGAAATATCGCAAACGAAAATAAAAGCAGAATAAATTCAAATATACAAAATTATTATTATATTTAAACCAAACGTACACTAATTTTCCTCTAACGTTTTAATATACCTGGCTTATAATAGCGTTAAAGAATACAGAACAGCTTTGCATTTAATCTATATATATATATATATATATATATATATATATATATATATATAAATTGTAACGTCTGCCTGTACATTGATTTTTGTTTTTCAAGATTTGATGATAATTTTTCGTTTGAATGGATTGGCTTCATCCATTTTTGCCTTTGGTGTCTGTGCTGTTGGTTACCTTTTCACGTCGAAACTACGGAACTGAATTTTATGAATATTGGTACTTGTATTACTACTAACCCAACTTAGACTAACTCTCTGTATACTCTTTAGGCACTCGCTGATCCATAAGCACTGCGACACTAGGGCGCTCTCTTAGCGAACTCGTGAACATTCTCCCTTGGCGAGCATCGAATCTGCACCTATTTTTACCCTTCACCCTGCTGACAGTAGTGATAGGTGTACCAAAGCCTTAACTCTCACGGCCATCGGTGCATAGCAATGGTGAATTAACTCCTTAAACACTGCAATATTCCCAATTGGACTTTTGGTACTTCCATAAATATAGGTTATCCGAACGTCTCTTGAATCAATAGCATATGAGATTTTATCCATACAGATCATTGATCAGCTCTGACCGACTAAATTAAGAGGAGAAGAGTGACTCTCTAAAGATATTCGTTTATTAAATACCTGTTATTTTTGCAAGCCATTCGGCATTACCCGCTAACGGCATTGCAATTTTATGAGGGGCTGGTTCAGGAACATGTTATGGTTATGGAATTTGAATTCCTGAGGACCTTTGAAATATACAAGTTGATTATTTGCTATGATAATGGTATATTGAGTATTTTACATGATTTAGAGACAATGGTCTATGACAGATCATTTATTGTTAGCGAGTCAGAAACTGAAATATAGGGTTACTTTATGAGATGCTGCTGCTAACGATGTTTGGATATCTCTCGCTCCCTTCGTCCTGGTCTCCCGTCTGGATGTGCTTTTCACCTACTCACTCATAGTGAAAAATATGTAAAAGGGATGAGAAAACACTAGTAGACTGTACACCGCCAAAGATGGAACGGAACCCTTCTCTCCTCTGCCTGTCTTTCCATCTGTCATTTGGACTCCAGGGTATCCTCTCAAGTTGTGTTTACACAAACACAGCACACTCCAGGGTGTCGGTTTTTATGACCTCTTCAATTTAAATTGAACAACTGCTGCCTATGTAAATAATAAGAGATAGGGTAGGGAGAAGTAGGGGTAAGGTGAGAGGGATATGATGACTCAGAGGAGAAGCACGAAGAAGAAATAAATCGTGGAGGCTAAATATAGGCCCAATATGAGCTGCCACATTAGCAGCACGTGTGGCCCAGTCAAAACACGGCAAACATCTGCTAGGCCAATTTTTTCCCTCCGCTCCACCGAGGCAAAAACCTCTCCCGATCAAATCGCCGCCACTTCTTCATGCCTCACCTAGCCCACGCTTTTAGCCCCAAGGGGCAACTTTTCAAGCGGCTACGTCAACCAATAATGAAATGCCGATTTTTTTTAAACACAGTTCCCTGAGAAGAGAAACCAGCTATTGAGGTTGTAATCATGAGGTTGTTGAGTTGGTGGAAAAAGTACAGACCAAAAATTGTACAGCATCAATACTTTAACAAGATTGGTCCTATAACATTTTCCGACCCGACTCATAATAGCGAAGATATCTTGAATTTTGGAATTCCCCCTTCTCTAAACCCCCAAACCTCCTATATTTCCTGCCCGGTTCAGCCGTTAACTAATATGATCTTCTGTGTTGAATGATACTATTAAATATAGAGTATAGTCTCGAACAAATAAACATTTTCGAGTTTAGAACGTAAAATCTTAAATGATTACGCCATCAAAATACATATTTGCATGTACTTCACACAGTAAAACTTCAATGAAAACAATATTTCGTATTTAAGCTTTCCATCCAGGAGTGGGGGTTTACTGGAAGCTGAATACTGAAAAATGCTGGAGTGGGGGTTTACTGGAAGCGCTCCATCCAGGAGTGAGGGTGACTGGAGGCTGAAAACTAAAAAATGTAAATATCTCTGATAATATTCATGAGAGAAAATACGTAAATAAGAACATTGGTAGGCAATTACATTTCCAGAAGATAGTTTCGAAATTTCAGCCCTCTACACCTCCCACCCTCTCAGTTCGGACGGACTCAATCTTAGTTATACATAAAATGATTATTTATTGCGTTTGGTAGAGATAAGACAAAATCGCTAGCGACCGCTAGCTCGGTAACAGATATATTATATAATTTGAACGGACCTCATTTTCGTTATCTACTAGGTAGGATTGATAGCCATTTGAAGAAATTTTCCGAAAATCGCGTCATGAGCACAACCTCAATAGGTCCTAAATGAGGTCTGTACAAAACTTTGTCTGTTAACGCTCTAGCGGTCGCAATGTTTGATTGATCGTTACCAAACTCGAAATTTCAGCGTTCCATGTAAAACCGAAGATTAAATTCGTTAACAGCTGGACCTGACCAGTGGGAGGTTGTTTGGGAGGGCTTACACGAAGGGAATTTCGAAAATTCGAAATATATCAGTTATTTTACATCGGATCGAAAAATTGTATAAAAAAATCGTATTGTAAATTTAATTTCCTATACACGATGTTATAGACATTTGTTCTCTATCCAAGGAAACTCTTAAGGTTTGTCTGATTACCATTTAAATTCGGGAGGAATGGGATCAAAGTTGAAAATCTTGTCCTTCCGTTTTGTTAGTCAATCATTCAAAAGCTCCGAAGATTTCCGGAAGAATAACAATGACTTCAAAATGAGATTCCCCTTAAGGGAAATTTGCCAAAACCCCATTTACTCCATTAACCTTTCCCACTCGTCCTTGACATCGAAATCCAACTAAATAGATAAACTACAATAAACATAAAGTGTATAATAAAGGTAGCGTTCAAAAAGTGAAAGGAAGGAGGTGGATGAAGGATATTTTCTAATAAAAGTTGTAAAAAGTTTAGGGGACGAGTTTAATATTACTTACGGCGAGTTCTATTCCCCCTCGTATAAACTCAGCACTTCTCGAGAGGGAGGGGTGTAGAGTTACAATATAAACTCAGCAATTTCTTTCAACAAATCTCAATGGGCAATTCATATTTTAATAGGACCCATTAAAAGTTAGGGAAAGTGATTTTAACCGCAAGCTGTTTTATTAAGCCCCTTGTTATTTCATCTCCTCCCAACTGGCAGGAATAATAAAAAGACTAATGAAAGCATATTATTTGTTTAACGCAGAGAATGAAGATGGAATTGAAGGAAAACGTATATATCTATCTACAAGCAACAATTCATCACACAAGTTGTAGCTTAAACCAAACAGGTCCCAGACATAGGAATGATACAATGAAGACGTCATCAGGGCATTCGCATGTTTATTTCCCCCTTAGTAATAACCCCATTTAAACAAGACCTAAAATCTAAACATGACTAGAAGGTTCCCTGGAGGCAAAAAAGAAAGAAATTGACTCAAAAATAGCTTCTCCGTAGGTTAGATCCTGGAAAATACTTTTATTCTGGAGCAGGATAAGCTATTTTCGATGTTGAGGGTGGCTCACATATGAAGTCCTCTAAAATTCTACTACCAAAACCAGCTTAGTCAGCAACTATGTAAACAAGTCTATTAGAATTCATGCTGGGTACTTACTACAATAGCTGGATGTAAAAATCCAATAAGATTGAGGGAGGGTGAATTTATCGAAGGATGAGAACGAAAACAAACAAATAACTATGTCAATATTCGAATCACTGTAAAATGTCCCGAACAAGAATTTCAGCAAAATTACTTGATGGACAAGACTGAGTAGCCTATTTCTCTGCGATACATAAAAATGTACATGTACGGGTATACGTCTTTATATGTTGCCATCTCTCTAAATCCCAAGCTTGTTCTTCTCTGAATTTGGTGATTAAGAAATTTAGCATTTAGTTTTACCTACACAAATCGTGTATTGGTCACGATAAAACGAAATCGCAGACGCTACAGGGATAACAAACAAATATATAAAGTTCATATATTATAAAGCAAGTGATTAACATACCGTTATTTATAATGCTCGTCAAAACGTCTGGAGATTAATAATAATAATTCCCAATTAATCACTCACTCAATAAGATGCACAGGTAAAATCTGTGAGCATTTAAAGAAATTCAAAGGTTAGCTAAAATATGTTAGCAGACCACGCTAGACTAACACATTCATATTTAATGAGCAGACAAGATCATTAAATCGAGGTCGGTGCTGCAACAGGACGTAAAACACATATTAACTGACAGCACAGAGGTAATAAGGAAGCCATGGCACAGAAATGTATGCCAACTAGTAGCCGACAGTAGCCAATTTATAGATAATGTTTAAGTATTTAAGTAATAATGGATTATTTGTTGAAGAATACGAGCTATTAAATTGGTGCATGTATGCGTGTGTGTGAGTGTGAGTAGATAACACACCGTTCTTCGGGCAAGTCGGGGTGACTGAATCCACTTATAAGATATTATTATGTGAAATTATATATAACAAACACTGTATTTGTGAAACATAAGATTACAAATTTACCTCCTTCCAGGTTCTACCTCCTTCTAGTTTACCTCATAATAGTTGTCTTCTTCTATAGTTGTAAATTTACTGATATTTTAGATTTTGTAGATGTCTAATATTCATTTAATTTTGTACATTCCTATTCTCTCGTTTAATAATTATAATGGATCACCATTGTAGCGGCATCTCATGTAAACAAAAATAAATCATGTTATTCTTGGACAGCCTTGCCTTTTCCTCGTTGAGGTTAAGTGATCATTGTTTTACAATGATTTGTGACAAACTAGCTCTGAAGTGGAGACCTATAAATATTAAATAATTGCTTTTTGGCAGGGAGCAGTATGTTGAGCAACAATACGCGCGTTACAGTAGTAGAATAAATGAAAGTGTCATACATTAGTCTTCAATTTAAATAGCATTACATAATCAATTTAAGAATAACGCTATTACATATATGCAATCTATGATAACAGAAATAAAAGGAATATTGTAAAATATTCATACATAAAAGTAGAATCAGAGAAGTACGGGGAGAGGGGGTAAAGAGGGAGAATTTTGAGATATCACAAAGTCGCATCGAAAAATTGTCAAGACCCAAACTTGAATATTTAAGTAGCTACAAATGTTGGCATAGGATTATTTTCTCATTAACGAATATAAACCAAGATACTTGAATTTTTTAGTTATCAGACTTCAGCATAACCGAACTCCTACTCATGTCACAGACTCCTACACATGTCAGCTGTCATGAACAACTTTATTCTAAGCTTAAATACCAAATATTGTTTTCAACAGATATTTGAGAATGTTGATTTGATCTACACCATATTCGATATTTAACTGTTTCATTCAACAATAATGATCATAATAGTTACCTAATGGCTGAATCGACCCAGGAAGCGAGGGGGGATAGATAGGAGAAAATTTGAAAGTTCAAAATATCTCAGTTATTTCATGCAGAAATAGAGAATATGTGGTCAGATGATATCACTTGGGTGTTATAGCAGCACGTGGGAAATCTGCTTAGTTTACGCAGCCCCTGCGTGACGACAACATACACATTTGAGTCACCAACAACACAAAAACATATACAGCCAGTAATGTGAACTGACTTGTCTAACTTCAGTTCATTGTGTCTCAACGGTTAACACGTTAAACATTGTAACAGCTACTGAAAACAATATAATCCAAAATGATGTTTTAGAGAGGGAAAACATAAGCATTTTTACTATTTGTAATTAAATGTTTTTACAGTGTTTACATCAAAATAACAGTACATCAAACGAAGAACCAATGTACCTTCGAGGTAATTTAAAATATATAGAAGTAGAATAAATAAATTGTTCCTGGATATAATTAAAAAAGAAAAACAAGGGAAAAAAGTTACGTTTCCATCATGAAAGATGATTTACTCGGGAGAATAACAGACGCTATATACTAAGTTTAATATCAAGCTTCAATTTAGCTCACGCCAGCTCGGGAAATAACTTTAACGGAGATTGTAATTGCTTTTGTGGGAAAAAAAACGAATTTTCTCGGAAAATAATTTATCGTTGGAATTTTTATAATTTGCCAAGAGAGAGAGAGGATGGAAGATGTCAATCAATCCAGGTATTTACTGAGCTGCCATTATATTCCCTCAGGGCGGATCTAACGGGGTAGGCCTACATTATAATATAGCATTCATATTCAGGGAAAACTCAAATAGTCAATTATCAACACATTTCAAAACCGGGCACACGGGAAATTAAGGTTCGATTAGTTAATACACAGATGGGCAATTATTAGTGTTAAACACAAAAGCCCGTCACGCAAGGGCTGCGTAACTAAATTCTGCAAGTGGTTATACAATAGAGAAATCCCATCTCATACGAGAGCCGAAGTCTGTTGGTCGCAATTTTTGTTTGATCGTTACCAAATTCGACGTTTAAGCGTATTTTGCAAAACTAACGATTTTTTTTTAGTTTTCAGCCTTCGTGTTATATAAATGAACCACATTATTCAAAGCTTAAATACCATCTGTTTTCATTAGATATTTATTAGATGATATAAGTTGTGTGATGATTTCATCAAGGAAGATTTCTAAGTTCTTAATTCGAAAATGTTTATTTTATGTATACCATATTCCATATTTAACCGTTTCAGTAGGCAATGAAGGTTGGAGGAAATTGGACCTGCAATAGTAGGGGTTTAGAGGAAGAGAGATTCGAAAATTCCAAATATCGCCGTTATAAGGATTCAGATCGTAAAATGGTATAGAACAAATCTTGTTAAACTTTTGCTGTTCTACAATTCTTGCTCTATGCATTTTTTTGTAACTCATGTATTAAGTGAGTTATTCGTACTTGTTTTCTGCCTACATTAACTCCACCCTCCTTCTAGTAATCGTTTTTTTACATATAAATAGAGAATATGTGCTCTGATGATATCACAAGCGTGTTATACCAGATCATGGGAAATCTGCTTAGTCTACGCAGCCCCTGCATGACGGACTTTCTTATTTATATAATATATTGGGAGGACTAGCGCCGGGAATTTTGTTCTAACCCGACATAAACAGACTAAAGGAGTGTACTAATGCACTATAAACAGCAGAATAAGCCTGGAGAGAAAGCAAAGAGCAATAAAGCGTGGCAGAAGGAGCATTGTGGAGTGATGCCAAACATCCTAGGCTAACCTAAAGCTTGACAATATTTACAGATATTTGGAAAATATTCAAACTAATGTCATATATTTATAAAACCTCGACCTGTTGTTGCTAACCCACAAACAGTTGGCCTTCCCACACCGAGAAGGCACTCAGCCAAATCAACTCAACTTGCCAACAAACAGAAAACTCTCAATGAATTAGATTATTTTTTTTAAAATAACAAAGTATCTAGGTACAATACCAATAGTCCAAACGATACAGACTTAGGCCGTTCGAGGTTGGTAACTAGGACTAAATGCAGATATAACACTCTTGTGATCTCATCTCACCACATATTATCTACTTTAATGTTAAAAAATTCAATGAGCTATTTCGCTTAATACTTGGGTTACGAAAATGTGCATACAGCAACAATTGCAGATCATCAATATTTTAATAAGATTTGTCTATAACATTTTACGATCTAACTCATAAGGTTAGCCATGCGAGTTAAAGCGTTGACCTTTATATCACCTAGAATAAACCTAGAGTGGCGGGTTCGATTCTCGTCTGGGCAAAGGAAATTATTTAGTGACGAAATTCATTAAATAACATCCTAAAATCCCACCCTGGCTAGAAAAAGGGTGGTGACCTGTAGATAACCCGTCCCAATTAGCCTGAGTTGCAAAAAGTGGACGTTAAGAAATAATAATAATAATAATCATAAGAACGGAAATAATATGAATTTTCGAATTCCACCCTTCCAAACCCCCACTATTCCATCCTATTTCAGCCAATATGATTTTTAATGTTGAATGAAACTGTTAAATATCGAGTATGGAACAGATCAAATAAATATTTACGAAACAAGAACTTAAATCTTAATTGATGAGGTCACCACACAACGAATTTACATTTACCAATACAGAACTTGGTATTTAAGTTTAGAATAAAGTGCTTTATGACATAACAGCTTATGTTAATATGGGACGAGTAGGAGAGGGGGAATACTAAAGGCTGAACACTAAAAAATCCCAATATCTCGATTTCTATCCATGAGAAAGAAAATATGAATACAACAATATTTATAGGTAATTAAATTTGTAATAAGATTGGTTATATTCAATTTTTCGATCCGACTTATAATTCAAATATTTGAGTATACCCCCTCCCAACATTCCTCCCCACCCCCCTCCGGGGACTTCAGCCATTAACGAACTTGGATCTGTAGTTCTACATGAAACTGATGAATATATGGAGTTTGGTAAGGAAAGACAAAAATTTCTACCTCTAGTATGGTAACAGGAGTATACATAGTTTTGAATGGACCTCATTTTCGCAATTTCCTGGGAAGAGGGATTTGAAGAAATTTCTCAAACATCGTGAGTATAACCTCAATAGCTGATTTCCCTTAAGGGAATTTCGTTAATAAACTGTAGGGCATTACGAAAGTTTCAAGTATATTTGGTTTATATCAAGTTTACCACACTGTTTCTTCAAACAAAAGTTCGTAGTGCTCAATGCCTTGAACCATCTCATCCTTTAAAGAATGGAGCATTGAGCACCAAGCCATCATAGCTGGTTAGGAGTGAGGTTGGTAAATGAGTGAGAACAGCCATGAGTGATGAGGCTGGGTCAATGCTATTCATCACCCACAGCTCATTATATCAACATACATCAATAGGAGGCAGAACCATACTGTCTGTCAGCCACTAATATATTCAAAACATCGTCCTCCTTTTTATTTTTAGAAAATATTTCCCTCAAGGGAAAATAGCTTGTCAAGTAATACTCTTGGCGATATTTCAGAAAAATGTCTCTAATATATATCGAGAGTACTTAGGATCCCATTTCGACGATTGACGAATTCTATCTTCAGTTTTTTATCGAGTTTAAGTATCAATTTAAAATTGTTAGAACTGGAGCCCCCAGATGCGACTGAATTACGTCTACCAGGTAGTATCAGAGGAACCTCTATAGCTCATTCTGGTTAAGAAAAGTCTTGGCTCAGTGAGAACACTACACGTAAGGTCGTTCATACACATTGAAACGGTGGAGTCTCTGGCCAACAAAGTCAGCGTAGTTCTAACCTTAAATAAAAAAATAATTAACATACAGTAAATATTCAGATGGATAAATAAGGCCCATATGGTTAGTTAGCTGCTGGTATTAAATGATATTGAAGTTTGTTGGGAAAGGGCTAGAACTACTCAATCAATCAGAAGATGTCTGCATTCTTTGTGGTTACATTTTCAGAAACCTCTGTAAATTAAAAGAGTAGAATAAAATAATACTCCTACTATACAACCGCAATTCAGTTTTTCTTTTTATTCAAATGGTTCAAACCCATACTATTTCAAATGATTTTTTTTCCTCCTAATTATATAACTGCTTTTTTGTTTCGTTTTTTACAAAAAGTAATTGATATACAACTCTCGTTGATTACAGCTTTCATTAATGGTGTCCGTTCGTTATTTTTTGATAATTCAAATATTTTTACTTGTGCATAATTACGAAGGCTAATTATTGTAAGAGCCAACTAGTATCGTATTAGTTGGATTTAAACGGGTTTAAAGCGCTTATGGTTTTAATTTGGCGTCAGCTTTACAATCTTGATACTAGTTGATCCTAGATGCTCTACCTGCCGATCTGACAACTTATTCGTCCCCGAGTTAGGTTCCATCGTGAGATGTTGTCTGAGGAACTGATCCTGTGTTTTGTGCTATTGTTTCAGAGTACCATGCCGTCCCGATACTTGGTATTCGGTGGTATCGCTGGCACCTTCTCTCTCACTCTGTGTGAATCCGTAGCCTGACGACATCGGATATAATTCCCTGCACAGAAATTAGCGGAGTCAAGTCAAGCTCTGTGCGTTTGTGAAATGCTTATAGATGCCTCTCTTCCGACTCTTGCCACCTTAAAGTTAAAACTATCCAGAGCTAACTTCAGCGATCAGTTCAGAAGGGCCAGGACCCATTACCCAATGTCCTTCAATGTTCCCTGTTTCCTTTTCCCCCTATCTCACATTCTATTCTTGATGCTTCAGAGGTAAGCCGTACATGTTGTAAGTATTATTATAGAAAATTGTTTACTTGGTTAGAACATTATTTTCTTTATCTGAGATCACCAGAGCCCAACATAACTTTTTATAACTATTATTAGCCTGTATTATTATTACTTTAGACAGTGTCTCAAACTGTAAACATAAAAACTACATTCACCTTCTGACTGACTGAGTATTTCTCTAGCCGATACCCACATGTCCTGTTTATCAGTGGCCTCAGTATATTTGAATAGGTATTTTTCGAAAATAAATAGGTTTCAGTTGGCTTAGTACTGCCCAAGCGTTTGAATGACTCATCAAACTGATGAGAGCAACTGACGAGATAAGCCTAAATGTTATTACTAATCCAGTGAGGAGAGCTGCCTCATGAAACTTTGAGGGATTTATCATTCGTGCAAGATGAAAGAGAAGGATAAAGGAGAAGGGATAAAGGGCGAAATAAGAGAAGAGGTAAAATCATTGGGTGAATTAGTAGAAGCTCATCCTGTTAGCCTCCCGAGGTTTGGCCTATTACATCAGCAATTCCAAGCCTCTCTCCGTAATATGCCCATGTCATTATGGAGTCTTGCAGGGTTGTTCTACAGGCACTCTCATACTCTACCTATATCATCTTAATAAAAAAATCTCACAGGGCTATAATATATTATCTCAGCAGACTCCTATCACTCCGATAAAACTTAATTCTATTTCATCACATTATACAAAACTGAAAAAAAAAATCGTTTACGTTAAAAGGCCATAGGCTTAAAATTAACCATTCCTTTTGCGTTGAATACGTAACTTTGATTTTAAAAGTTAATTCTATGCTTCAATAAATTGCTCGTTATATACCAAAAGTCCGTCATGCAGGGGCTGCGCAAACTAAGCAGATTTCCCACGTAAAGTTATACAGTAGAGTGCCGAACAGTTACGGAAACGGCCGAACTAGCTTTCGGCGGAAACGAATAGAAGCGACAATAGCTCGTCCGTTACACTTAATAAACATGGAAATATCTCGGTTAATATTCAAGATAGAGAATAAATGTATATAACAATATTTATAGTAAATTTAATTTAAAAGAAGATTGTTTCTATACAACTTTTCGATCCGATGTATAGTAACGGCGATATTTCGAATTTTCGAAATCCCCCCCCCCACTAGTCCGATTTCAGCTGTTAACGAACTTGAACATTCTTTTTACGTAAAACGATTAAACACCGAGTTTGGTGACGATTAAACAAAATTGCGACCACTAGAGTGTTAACAGACAAATATATATATATATATATATATATATATATATATATATATAGTTTTGAACGGACCTCATTTTCATCATATCTTGGGTAGGATCGATGTACATTTGAAGAAATATTTCGAAAATCGAGTCATGAGTACGACCTCAATAGCTGATTTGGAGTGGCCAGCCTGCTCCATCGATTATGCCAATTGTGATTTTCTTCGATGGGGTTTTTTTTTTTTTTTTCTGGAATCCCGTGTTTATATGAACCGTCCAAGGACCCTACAAGATTTGAAAACCAACATCGAGGAAGATATTGCCAACATAACGCCTGCAATACTGGCACAAATCATGACTAACGCCAGAAACCGGTTTACTCAGTTTATGGGGAACTTCACCTACCTGATTTGATCTTCAAAACAAACTAAAACAACACTTTATGTATGTGCCTAAATTATGAAGAACAAATAAACATTTTCTGGCTCATAAAATGGATTGCATTAGTTTTGAAGAAAAATGACAGTTTTGCAGCCATACCCTGCATACAGAATTTGATTACAGACAGATATGCGTGTGTGTGTAAAATATATATACAGTTTTAAACGGACCTCGTTTTCGTCACCCTCTGGGTTGTATCGATAGACATTTGAAGACATTTTTCGAAAATCGCATTATAAGTACAACTTCAGTAGCTGATTCCCTTTAAGAAAAATCTGCGAAAAAAAAAACATCATTTGTTTATTCATCGGTCTAGCTACGTTTCTTTTTAAGTGTTGCCCCTTAGGAATAGCGCGGGAGGAAAATATAGAAGATAGTATAAGTAGCATAAAGGGTAGAGGAGTCTCACGAGAAAACTGCAAGAGACACTCGAGTCAAACTAGGAGTGGATAATTAACCTTCCTTGCAACGGTCTCGCTCTGCTATAAAAAGGTTATAGTCACAGGGGTATTAGAACAACTGAAGCTGAAGGGGAAAATAAATTATGCATTCAAAGAAAAATGAGGTCATTACAAATTGAATTTTATTGAAATCTTATTTTTAATTCACCTAACTTCATAAACACTGCTATTTTATTATTTATTATTATATAGAGCTCCGCAGCTCTGGCAAATTTAGCTCTTCATAAAGAAGAGGGAAAACCAATTAGTAAACAAAATAATAAAGAAATGGATTACAGAAAATAATATAAATAACAGAACAAAGAAAAACAGAACACAAAACATTGAAAGAAATCTGAAACCTGAACGCAACTTATAACCCAAAACTGGTTAATATTCAAGATAGCCAAAAAATGTATACGTATGTGTATTTGTTATTTGATGAAACATAAAATCTATTAAATTGATGCAGGTGTAGCTGTGTGTGTTTAGTTTGATCATTTTTTTTATTTCCTAGGTAGGACCTATTCAAGACATATTGAGAAACTCGTGTCACGAATAAAAACTCAATAGCCGTTTTCGGTTAAGAGAAATCGTGTGAAAATGGGCCGAGGAATATCAAATCACTTGTGGAAGAGGCATAACATGAAATTAATTTGGAATTCAAAATTCGTTCGATTGAATCTCATCACTTTAATTTACTCGTTAAATTACCCAGAACGGTAAATTCAATACTAAACCCGGAAGGGAAACTATTAAGGATAAACCAATAGGCGATATTAATGTTCAGAAACTTGGGCCTGGAGGGCAAAGCTGAGGTGAGGTGAGTGGATGAGAAATGGAGGCAGAGATAATAAATAGCCTTGAGGAAGGTGTTTAAAATGCATGGAGCTCAAAGAGAATGGCTCTGCTCAGCCCAAAGTAAATATATAATCACTGGATTTAGTTCACCAAAGTTTTAGGTAGGAAAGGGATAAAGAACATCGTTAGATGCAAGAACCAAAGGCAGCTTTCGGCAAAAATAATAAACCTTGGCATCAAAGCTTCAGGGGCCGATAAGGAGTTGTGCGAGATAAAAAGAAAATCCATCACGCAGGGACTGCGTAAGCTAAGCAGATTTCCCACTTGCGTCTCGTATTTGCATTTATCTCATGACGTAAAAGTTCAATGAGACCAATATTTGTTATTTAGGCTGCACATAAATTGCTTCATAACATAACAGCTTATTGTTGATATGGCATGAGCAGGACTGAGGGTTTACTAAAGGCCGAAAACTAAAAAACGAAAATATCTCGGTTAATATTAAAGATAAAAAAAACATGTACATAACAACATTTATAGGTCATTCAATTTGCAATACGATTTGTTCTACACCAATTTTTTGATCCGACTTACAGTAACGGAGATATTTGGAATTTTCAAAAATCCTCCCCTCTTAACCCCCTCTCCTCCCACTGGTCCAATTTCAGCCGTTAACGAACTTGATCTTTATTTTTACATAAAACGTTTAAATATAGAGTTTGGTAATGATCAAGCAAAAATTGTGAGCGTTAACAGATATATATATATATATATATATATATATATATATATATATATATATATAATTTTCAACGGACCTCATTTTCGTCATCTCCTGGGTAGGATCGATGGGCATTTGAGGAATATTTCCCCTAAGGGAAATCAAATAAAATCATTGCCTAGAGATAATTATCTTTCAGCATGATCATCTTATACAAATAACAAGACTGAGCGAGTTAAACAATAGTTAACAGAAAGGATCTAGCGAATACGAAGGTAGCAAGTCCGCCATGCAAGGGAACCGGAAGCTAGCACAAAGATAGACATTTTTAAATAATGTAGAACAAAAAAAGTCCACCACGCAAGGGCTGCGTTAACTAAGCAGATTTCCCACGTGCGTCACGTACTTCCATTTAAATCAAAACGTAAAGGTTAGTGAGAACAATATTCAAATTAAGTACTTCATAATATAGCAGCCCATTGTGATGATATGAGTCGGAGTGGGGACTTACTGTAGGCTGGAAACTAATAAATCCAAATACTTCTGTTAATAATCAAGAAAGTGAAAAATGTACATAACAACAAATGTATATATACAATTTTTCGAAAATCGCGTCATGACTTTTACCTCATTATCTGATTTCCCTTAAGGAATTCTCCTAAAATGTTACAAAAGGAGGGCACCCTTTAGATCAGTGGTAGAGCGCCAAACATTGCATAATCTAAGCGTAGCAACGTCGGGTGTGGACAGTATTTGAATGGGTGACCACAGTTCACCCATTCACTACGAGGGTGCGCTGGTTTCACGGGGAAGTCTAGTGAGTAAATCAAACCAACAGCCGAACAGCTAGCAAACTAGCCCCGTTGGTATTAAGACCACTGCCCCCCCCCCCTGCTACTACTGGAGACAACTCATTCCAGGCCGTCCGGTCCAAGGGCGAATGTGACTGCCATAAGCATACTGGGTTTATGAGGGCAAATATTAATCTCTGAGTGATTCATATGACAGCTATCCCCCCAGCTCCTTTGTCGGCTTCACTAGAGCGAATTCCTCCAGAATGACTCCCATATCACCCAATAGCCTCAAATATGCAATAGTACACCCAGACCCAGCATTGGGGAATTTCAATTTGGCACCAGCTCTCTTCGGCATGTTTCTCCTCAGTATTATTTCCTTTCTACGCCAATAATACTCTTCAGGAAGAGTAACCAACATTGATTCTATTTATTTAAAGTTCCACAAGGAAAATGTTCACTTGAGAATATGTATGTCTACTAAATACATCAGAACAACAATCAAGTGTTTAAATACGATTTTTACATGTTTCATATTAATTACATTAAGTTATGTATATATTAAAGTATTCATATATTAATCTGTTTATCTCATCTTGTAAAGATAACATACTCAAAATCCCATTTAGCAAGAATCCTGAAAGATTGATAGATACTCGCATAAAATATGAGGCTTTCCAAATTAAAATAACAAGAAATAAATATATAGATAAAGTTCAAACTAACAAAAGTCAAGTTTTAATTTAATAAAAAGGCATCTGTTCATCAGTTTTCAATGTAGACATTTATCAAAACTACGTAATGAGCTTTCATTCGCATTTTCCGAAAAGCATGATTCTTGTAATTAATTATTGGTTTAAAGATAAATAACATTATCAACTTTATTTTGCACAATCTATCAATTCCGAGTAATTTTAGTTAACTATTTACTTGGATAAAGTCGAATTGTTTATTGAAAAGAACTAGAAGTAACACAAAGATAATTCATTGAGACAGTATATATATAAAAATGAATGTTTGTCAGTATGTCCTTTATAAAATCGTAAACGGATGAACCGAATTTTATGAAACTTGGTATGCATATTACTACTAACCCAGCTTACGGTTTAGGCTATATTAATATTCTCTGAGACTAACAGGAGTGGGGGTTATAAGGGAGGTCTGAAATTAAAAATGCGATATTTCCTTTCCTATTGGGTTTTCGGCATATATGAACACGACAAAAGTTGTTTATTTTGTTATATAGGGTAATTATTGTTATATAAGCTACTGTCGTATACCGAAGTATTAATGAGTTATACGCTAAAAACATAGCGGCAGTCAACAATTTTATATGGCACAAAAAATCAACAGAACTTTACGAAACTCCGTAACTTTTGTTATATGCACTTTTGCCGTATAATGTATTATAAATGAGGTATAACCGAAAAACCATAGAAGGGGTCAACTATGTTATAGGACACGAAAACTAAATCGTATTCAACGAAACTCCATATTTTTGACTATAAGCTATATTAACATTTTAGGAACGAACAGGAGTTGGGGTTGTTAGGCATGAAATGAAACTTTGCCATATTTCTTTTCCTGTATTTTTTTTTTTTTTTTTGGCGAACGTGCACACGACAAATGGTGTTTAATTTGATATTTAGAGTAACTTTTGTAATATACATCTTTATCGTAATTTAACATTTTAGTTGGTGGCGTAGCGACGCGCGCAGGGTACAACTAGTTAATTAAAAAATATCTTACATTTCATAAATAATTCTATCGGTCTACTGGAGTTTTCATTTTATTGTCTGACTAGACTATTCAAAATGTCCACAGCCGCATCTATAATCAGCGCTAGGAACTCTGTGCAAGTTCCAAGAGCAACATTTATGAGATAGACAAGTTCTCTAGAACAATATCCTTGGCCCTTAAACATGCAGAGCTTGGCCTCGGCTCTCAACTATAAATAGAGTTAGCAACTTATGATTTGACCATCAAACTTGTAATATCGACAAACTTACACCAATAAATACTGATTGACTCGACCGTCGATATTTGATTTAGAACCAGATAACACGCAAAAATCAAATCTAAATGCCAAAATAAACACAATATTTGAAATAGGGGCTATGAAATAGAAAGGAAACGATTCATGGACAATTTCCTGTTAGAAAACTGTTATTAGTATTAAGTTTACCAACAATCAACTTGATTATTTGATCGGTGGCACCATTCCAGAATAACCTTCGTGAATCGGATCTGGCACTGTGTATAGAGAAAAACTTCTAAAGAATGAATGGACCGAAAAATACAAAGTGTGTCAAAACCAATGTTCCTATTAGAAAAACAGATATGTTTAATAATGTTTCTTACATCCAAAATGTTCATAGATATTTACAACTAACAGTCATATTTCGTTTAGAATATGCCCAAAGGAAGACAAATACGCAGTTCATACCAGGGATGCTTGAAGACGCAACAAAAATAATATTTTCCATATAACACAAATTTTAAGCGGGCATGGCACAAAGAAATCATACTTAGATAGATTGGGAAGAACACAAAACATTTGTCCATGATCACTACAAACATACACTTGTACGAATGATGACTTGCACAACACTACAGACCACAACTAGAAGGCCTGGTTGCTGACTGGAGGTCCAACACTTCCGTTTAATAAACATAGAAAAGATCTTCAGAAAATTCCTAAGATAAAAAATATTACGACTTATTTAGCTTATTATTAGAAGCAACCTCTATTTCTATATAATGTTTTATATTATAAGAAGGCTACATTCTCCAGTTATGTTATTTTGGATATTTAAATGCAAACATTTTCTGTGACATTTCAGCTTACATATTCAGTGGAGTGTACAATACATGCATGGCTTATACGTAATGGTAGTCATCACCGGAGTGAAAAATACCAGTTTAAAAAGAAAACGCCTCGCTGAAAATTATCGGTAAAAAAAGGAAAATAAAGATAGTGCTCTAAATCCATATATCGTTACAAAGATGGTTGGAATTTATGAGCATGCATTGAAGATGAGAGAGGAGATATCCGATGGCCGCTTCGATTCGAAGTGGAAAGGTCAAGGGAAGTAAACAATGTTATCAACATCACCTATGCAGCTCCTTATCAATACAATCGAAATCAAACACAAGCTAGAAAAACTATAGCATACATTATATTATACAGTGGAAGGCGAAAGTTTTCCTTCATAGTTGCGGTGACGTCTTTTAGTTTCGACATTTAAACATAACTAATTAAATATCGATTTTGATTGTAATGAAAGAAAAACCTTGGAAAACAAATACATAAGAGTTTTTGCTTATTTAAGGAATTATTTCAGGGCTCTGGGTAAATAAAACTTCAAATCTTGCCAATATTTCGCGGTAAACTGCGTCTTCTTCCGGGCTGTCAACATGCCATCAATTTTCAATATCAAGTTTTATAGTTTCATAGGTTGTAACATATTGAACATTTCGCATAGGTATGTTAAGAGCCATTAAGAAGAGGCACAGCCATCATAGAACTCGAAATACTGCCATTATTTGAAATTTAATTTACCAGAAGAAGACCAAATTACTTAAAATAATCAAAAACGTCTTGCATAATATCCATAAAGCCTGGCCGAAAATAAATCAGATTTGATATTTATACATATAGAACTGTAAAGATCTTTTAAACCAGGTTTTTAATTATAGATTATGTAATTGTTTTTAGGCTATTGAGGTTGACTCATGGCACAAACAAATTTCTTCAAATGTCCATAGATCCTACCTAGAAGATAACGAAAATGTGATGCGTTCAAAATTATATATTTTCTATATTCTTTCGCTCTAGCGGTCGTAATGCTTGTTTTATATATATAGTAAAAGATTCATTAACGGTCCTATAATTAAAATGTCAATAACTAACTATTATTAGGGTTATGTTGGTATATAGCGAGAGTATGATTGAGGTAGCCATGGCCATACTGTTATGGATCAGTGTACCCAACCTGTGGATCTAATCATTGCCCTGTTTACCCTAGCCCATATTAACCCTTCAGCCAAGGTCGGCTAGTCCTCTAGGGGTAATCACCCTCCAAATCCTATTTGTCAGAGGTTACCTAAGTCATCCCACCGGGCTCGGACTGGAAAGATGGCAGTCAGTGGGTAGACGACGGAAAACCAGAAATTCAAAATATCCCCTTTATTGTAAGTTGGATAGAAAAATGTAACGTAACCTGTTATTGTCGAAATGTGACCTCAATTCCATCTTTGTTGTAAGGAAAATGACGGAAGAAACAAAAATAAATAATATAATAGCAAGAACTAATAAAAATGGACCTGTCCATACCAATCAGCTACACTGTTCATAATTTAAATGTATCGACATTGACAGCTGATTCGTATGGTACAGCAGCTCCATTTTTGTTAGTCTAAGTTGGTAAGGTCGAATCTTTTTATAATAGATATTACTCCTGAAGAGGCGACATAGATGACACGAAACGTGAAGAGGAAAAATAAATCAGTGGAAGCTATTTCACGTGTTGTTGGCCTTCAACAAAACCTGTAACTAGTTCACTTTTTTACTATTGATGTTCTATACAATTGCCCTATTACTGTGATATTTGCAATTTTTTTAGTCCCAGTCTTCTACGATTCCTACACCTAGCGATTTTCATTTAGTGTACCCAAGTCACTAAACATTTCATGTCCTGAACGTGAAATCAGCTTAGTTTACCCAGACCCTGTGTGCCGAGCTTTTCCTTCTTTGGCTAATCAAGACGGATTATCCTATAGGATATCATCTATTTGCATGCTAAATATTAAACCGTTTGATTCAACTCTAATGTTCACGTTCTTTACTGGCTGAGATTGGACCAAGAATAGGGGGGGGGGGTTAGATGAGGGGATTTCAAAATATCTCCTTTATGATGAGTCGGATCGAAATACTTTATAGAACCAATCTTGTTGAATTATTGCTCTGTACATTTATTCGTCACTTCTTTATTAAGAGAGTTATTCGAATTTTCTTGTTTTCATCGTCGAATGAACCCCCCCTTCTACTCGTGCGAATTTTACATAGAAATAGAGAATACAAGGTGAGATGAGATTAGTAATGTGTCATATCGGCAGGTGGGAAAACCGCTCAATTACGCAACCTCTACGGAACGGACTATTTTCACAGAACACCTTCAACGACCTAATTCAGGAAGAAAATAGCCGACTTCTTGATAAAGAAGCCGGAAAAAGAAAGCCTACGGGGCCATTAAACCCGCCAGCAATTAGCAACAAGAGTGAGAAGGGCCTCCCAACGTAGCGTATCCCCCAGGCATCGATCCAGCCTGTTTACATCGCCAGACAGTCTACCAGCTAACCATTCATAACTACACTATCTGACAGCCCTCCCCATCTCAGACGGAACAGCTCACTGTCCTCCCTGTCTCTCGGTCAGTCATAAATATCACAAGAAGCGTCGTCGTTTCCAAAGTTTGACTCCACAGACATAACAACGGGAATTGATTTAGCCAATATCTCCAGCCAAGACAAGGAGGCACGATCCAATGTAGATTATCTTTGTTAGAGGATTTTATAAGACTATTATTACACTACTACAAAGTGACAGTAACTCGAAAGATATCAATTGGAAAAATATTATGAAGGGAAAAAGCAAACAAATTAAATATTTGAATGAGTCGTAATGACTGGATATCTATTGTATATAAAACAGAATATGTATACTTTATCCCATCTGTATTATTATTACTCGAAAGGCTTCGACGAGGACATGTGACAACAAGTGTACATACTCCCCTCCCGGAATAAGGCAATAGCCCATCAAGAACGACACCGAAGATGAGATATAGGCTGAAGAGGGACGCCTAGAATGGGCTAAGTCGGGGAAATTGGTAACTGCGGTTAAAGAAATCCTCTATTGGTACAGGTTCTCTCTCGTTGCCAAAATAACTATGGTCTACCTCTCGCTGCCAGAGTGGTCGTCTATGGGATATTATAATTTGTATGACTGAGTGCTGATCTGGGAAATAGATCTTCTCAACTGGAAGTCTTACCTAGCATCTATTCTACAACCGAGCACCTGATGATGAGAGGTTAGTGTCAAAAGGCCTTCTGATTAAATAAAGAAATTTGTGTGAAGACTTCTAGTCATTAAGAACTGTTTACTACTACTGTATCAAATCCATAACTTAAAACTATTTAAATAAATTAAGATGTGAGTCTATTAAGAGCCTCCCTTGTAATTATTACGTGACAATAATTTAGCAATTTAGGGATGTAGAATAAAGTCTTCCCACAATGAATGTTTTTTATTTATTGGATAAGGCCTTGCAGCACATTCGTCTCATTCTCAAGTGCTGGGAACAAAAATGGATAGCTCTATGGATCTCGGGCCGGAACATTTGAGTTCTGCTCCGAGACCCAACTATTCTGAAACTCCCGGTTCCGGTAATCCTAAACGATAGAAACCTTATTTTGGTGATAGCAAATATTAGCATTTGGACAGTTGTACAGGATGTAGAGTAATCTGTGCCAAATCCTAAAGTTATCATTTTGTGATTCTCTAATAATTCTGGGGTGAGGAATCCACACTGATGCAAGTATGAACTTGTAGAGTTCTACTGGCCACTCAGTAAAGCGATGTGATTGAACAAATTGGGAAATAAAGTCAAGCTTGGGTTGAGAATGCCACAAGACTGAGTGGGTGAGACAAATGGCAACCAGAAAGACAAGTGACAGAATTTGGGGTGAATGCTAAACTATTATTAGGACATTCAGTCGCATACTGGAAAATACTTTATGGCAAAAGGAGGGTTTAACGAAAACTATTTCTGGAATTCAAAATCAGTTCATTGAGTCTGAAAGCACCTTCTCAGGTTTACCATTCTTGATTTGATTTGAAAGAATCCCAAACCTCAAGACCAGTAAGCGCGTAGCTAAATAAAATTTATTTATCTTGGTAATGACCAGAAATTTGAATTTCACATTTTTTCTCAGTAGAGTGAGTTCGTAACTGATTCTCTCTATATATCCCCCCACTTCCCTCAGTGTCTCATCAGAAGTAATCGGCCATAATTTTAAATATCTTTGGGTACGTGTCTTAGAAAACCAGGGCAGCTACTTTGCTCAATATGGTAGGATAGAAGGTGCATTGGGACATGCGATCAAAGAAATTTTATCTAGTAACGCATGTTGCGCCGTTGGTAGTGAGAAGCATGTAGAGTGAAACAGTAATACACTCATTAACTGAGAAATAGTATTTTGCTGTTTGGCCTTATACAAGTGAATAAATTATTGGACAATCGTCGGTTTGAAAGCTGGTAGCTCACACCACTAGAACAGAAATCTAGTGGTTTGTCCACAACCACCACACAAGTGTTGTTGAGTGTTGACATAAGAGGCAGAGAACATGTGGTGAAAGGGAACTGGTGTAGCTACAAGAGGCCAGTATTCTACAATGTCCACAGAGAAGGCCTACAGTGTTTGCCCTACAAACTGGCCGCCATTATCAAACACCCCTAACTTTTACAGAAAATAATTTACTTCTTTCCTTCGAACGAAATGCCTTGCTAAGATCTGATGAATTATGAGGAGTGCTATCCCCCACCCTCACCTCAACTCGCCACTCAAAAAGTTTACTAATTACGTACTTCAATAACGAAAATAGAAGAGCCCTTGTTTACCTTGTAATCTCCTCTAGTTTTTTCTCTTTTAATTAAGAGTTTATTTTAATTAAGTGCTTTCTGGAATTAATTCAGTCTAAATGAATGTCCTCTCCTTCCGTCAAATTTATCTTTCTACTTGGAATCACGGAGCGAAACACACTTTAGTTAATTCTTTGTTAGCAGTGAGAGGCTGGCTGACAAGCCAGAGAAAAAAGCAGGAAATATGTGTCCTCGTTAAGAGCTCTAACTCCTTGTCAAAAGTCCAAGGCATCCCAAGCTACGTATAATTAAAAAAAAAAATCTTTGTCCTGACATAGCATGGACGAACCCAAAACACTGACTTTGCCAGGAAGCATACTCTTTTCTGCCGAAATGATGAGGCATGAAACGCGAAAGTTCCCCCTATAATAGTTATTCTATATTTCTCCCGCAGAAGAAGCCTATGAAAACAGCAATTAACATTTTTTAGCTCTTCCTCAAAATCGTTAGTATTTCATAAACCGGTAAAATATCCAGTGTCATCACTCGACACAAACTAACCAGACAGTTTAGAAGATTATATATATAATAAACAATTTCGTGAAACCAAAAATAGTTGAACTTATCTCACATAGTAAATATCTCGATCAATAATCAAGATAGAGCAACATTTTTATGGAATTCGATTTGCTATAAGTCTGGATCTATACCGTAAAATAAAGGAGATATTTAGAATTATCAAAATTGCCCCCCCCCTTCTAAAACTCAACTCTCACTGGTCCAATTTCAGCACTGAACGAATCTTGAGTTCTGTAGAACAAAACTACCGTTTCTTATCGTGAATTTAATATGGAATATGTTTTACTTTTTCAAGTAGGATCGATGGACAGGAAATATTTCAACGATCGCATCATAGGTCAACGTCCAT
Organism: Riptortus pedestris; assembly: GCA_019009955.1. Lineage (NCBI taxonomy): Eukaryota > Metazoa > Arthropoda > Insecta > Hemiptera > Alydidae > Riptortus > Riptortus pedestris. Next base: position 8,677,612 of record CM032230.1, on the reverse strand, counting down.
AGGTACCTCCAATAAACGAAAAGAAAATCAGCTAATAAAACTACACACCATTCGGCCAGCTCAACATTACGGGGGAGCAACATATTACATTTCCGTTTTAAATCTAAATGCACCCATAATTGTTCTATTGTATGAGATAAAGAGGAGAGTATAAAAGCATGTGAATGATACATTAGGAATGAGATATCCCTGCAGACCGTGTCACGCGACATGAGTTACGATTCTAAATTGTACGGAAACAGTATAAGGGCTAATTGTGTATAAGAGACTATTGGGGTTTAGCACGCCACCATTGTAGAAGTCCATTAAATGCCTTCGCAACTATTTTTCTCAATTAGGAGCAACAGGTATTTAGCTCAGGGTGGATACTTAGCTTGAGTCAAACGACTTCGTACTCTGATAACCATATGATATTTCTGTCAGTCTCACCGACAGTGAAATTGAATATATGCAGCACATAACAACCTAAATAGTTGGTACATAAATGTTATGATATTTAGTAAAGACCACTTAAGGGTACTATGGCTGTTACTGAATATATCTACAGGTACCTCTTTTCTAGAGTCCCTCTTTTCTTAGGGTGTGATTAACGATTTTAGACATTTTTTTTCTTCAGAGAAATCAGTCTCGATAGCTGCACTCATGACACGAAATATGAGAAAAATATTCCATAGTCGTCTAGCGAAGATTTGTAATACCAGTCCTGTGTGTGGTAAATCTGCTTAATATAAGCAGCACCTACGAGACGGACATTTTTTTTTATGTTACTAAATAAATCCCTATTGGTCGGTCGGAAATCGAACCGACGACTCAGGGTTTAACAAGTGATTTATGAGAATCGACTTGACTCCCGTCGCTAAGCTGAGTTTCGATAAACACATAAATCGGCCCAGCCGGCTTTAGGTGTTCAGACAGCCGAGGACAATGGGCAAAATGGAGGTAATTTATTTATTTTTGACCATATTATGCAGCTAAGGCTAATCGGGACGGGCTCTCATCCTTTATACGAGGTATATATGTGTATGTATGTATGTATGTATGTATATATATATATATATATATATATATATATATATATATGTATATATATGTATATAATATTTTGTACTTTAAACTCTAAAAGTGCCATCAGCCAACTGTTTGTTAATTATGATATTTAAATGTAAATATAACTGAGATCAGGAAAGCATATATGTTAAGTTCTTTTGATGGGGATCGATGGACATTTAAAAAATTGATTCGAAAATCACGTCATCAGTACAACCTCAATATCTGTGTGTTCCCTTAAGATATATCTGCTAAAATGCAAATTTCTCATTATTATTAGGGTTAAAGGAAATATGAGTAGCACTTATATAAGGAGCTATCTTGTTGAGGGAAACCTGTTAATATTTTGAAAGGTGGTGTAAAACAGAGACTTGAGTTAGAGATTGCTGGAGCTAATCCAGCCATTTAGCAAGCCTAAACTTCTACCTCATTACTCATTCACATCCCAATCAGTGACGTCATCATTGTGCCTCTTATACCACAATCTACAACCAGAATGCTTTCCGCAACATTAACTATTAAAGCGCCAATTAACCTTAGCTCGCTGGTGAATGCCATCTATCAAGATTTAAATCCATCCGAGGCAAGTACATAATCATATTAAAGTGTCCATTACTAGCAAACAAAGAAGGAAGTACAATGTACGTCACGCAGGAGCTGCGTAAACTGAACAGATTTCCCACTCATATTAGTGGTTCGACACACTATTGCTATCTTATAACCATATATTTTCGTGTCAAAGAAATAAAATCTTATTCGATGACGCCATCACACAACGCATTCGTCGCCAGTAAATAATCAAGGAAAGATCTGTTGAAATCAATATTTATTATTTAAGCTGGAATAAGATGTTTCATGATATATTCGCTGGTTAAAGTGAAAAAACTTATCTAGAAATTTTCGCTAACAAAAACGACTGGTCTTGCAACGTTATAATTTTATATTTAGCACTTTTGCATCATCTAGGTGTGCACATCCTTTTCTGTTTGAAATCCAATAAGGAGGAGGGAGGGTTTAGACAGAGGCGGAAATAATATAATGCAACCTATGGTTCTAAACATTAAATAATTTTAAATGAAGGTTAACTAACATTTTTTTTCTCTAGATGCTCCTTTGGTTCCTAGTTGATGTCGGCAATTAGTCACTTCAACTCCAGTACTGACCTTTCATTTTTCCAATCTTGATATGGCTTCCTGATTTTAGTACCAACAATGGCATTTGAAGTTTTAATATTATGACCCAAGAAAGTCCACGACCAGATGAGCACAAGTGGCGTCGACATCAGATTGTATATCCCCGGGCCCCTCTATGCAAATTCATTAATAAATGTAGAATTAAAAAATTAAAAATAATCTGTATATTCCAGTTTGAGGGGTGATGGACTACCCGTTGATATTGTGTAAGACCTTACTATGGGGTTCAACGTTGAACCCATTCTTCCCTAAGCCTGAGCTCGCTAATATTTCAGGAATTTAATCATTTATTTAAGCATTGAGAGTAAAATAAAAGGAAAATATAGCTAATCGCTATATTGTTATCCATAAATATCCGTAAGAAAGGAGTGATGGGGGAGGGTATTGTAAGTACTAGATAATGAGGGAATATAATCTGGAGAGATGGAAGAGGGCTTAAGCCCTATAAGCTGCTTAACTTCCAAGCCCTTCCTCCCCTTGTCCAACCATCCCAAGCCCTACATAGAATAATATAACTCCAACATTATCTTACTCATATAACCAAGATAGGTCTTGTTTATAATGGCTGGATTTATGTCATAAAGGACGCCCCCATATTTCATTCAACCTAAAAAAGCCCTTGAACTTTTGGAAGTGATTTCCTTCCAAGGCTTAAAATGCTAGGAAAACATTAAAGCTACAGTGAAACGCACAGGTAATTACCCCAATTGACTCCAAATCATCGGGGAAATTGGTTAGGCAAGGGGCTGCCCAACATAGCCTGATTTCCATCAATCAGGAATGGCACGTGGTATTAAACTATTTTTTTCTTCGCCGGTTGGCAATATAGGCCCTTTGAGATCTTTAGACACCCCGGGCGAGACTCGAGGGATTCGTGATCAGAGTGTTTATGTAGTGAGTAAAAAGCTCCCCGTTAGCCAAGGAAGACCTGGAATGATTGTCTCCAATATAAAGACGGACCTTACGTGTATTGTACCCGAAGGGTCTTTGTCAAGTTCAGGCTGTCAGGTAAATATACTCTTTTGATTCCCGCAGATCCATAAGTACTGCGACACTAGTACACTCTGGTAGCGAACTCATAAACAAATGCTCTTCCTTAGTGGAAATCGAACCTGGCCCTATATTTAATTTCTGTTTCCTGACAGCAGATGTACACACACCACCTGTATTATACCAGTACAAATATCAGTATCTGCTAATTTCTATTGGTATTTCTCCCATCCTAACAGAGAAAATTACATTAACATATAATATACATGCCGATCGATTAGCGCATTATAACGGTTAATGTTCGAAATGCAGAAATAATAGTTAGAACAACATTTACGGGACATTAAATACGAAATTAGGTTGGTTCTATATTTTGAAGTTACCCTCCCAGCTTCAATTGCAGCCATTATTAACGGTCTTAGTCTTTAGCTTTGCAATGAAGTTTAAATATATAATTTGGACAAACAAAATGAACAAAAAAAAATGTGTCAGCTAGAGCGTAAACTGACAATGTTTTATATATATATATATATATATATATATATATATATATATATATATACACACGCCCGCACACGCTAACCTTCTTTAATTTATCTCTAAGTGTCATGCTACTGATGTAATGTGTAGCGATTTCTTAACCGATTCAGAGACCTTGAAAAGCAACAAATATTATTTAAAAGTATTGCAAAATAAATGAAACAAAACCATTTTATAACGTGATCAGCTAGATGAAAAATGAGACCAGCCTCATAAGGGATATGTTATGAACAATAATAAAAAAAATGTGGAAGAACGCTAAAAGCAGAGACGCGCCCTTTGATCCCTCCCATAGTCCACCATATAAAACCACTCTTTATAACCTTATAAAAAGTTGGCGGAGTTCTTGCCCCCTCCCTCTCCCGCCAGCCAAGACTGGGGCAACTATCAAGACCTTTCACCCTAACTCAATATCGGGGAAACTTCACCCTCTCCCCATCTCGATATAGATCAAGGAAAGGTGAATGGAAAATTGAATAGACCTAACCTAATACCATTCGCCTATTTGGAAATTCCTTTCAAATTAATAGAAGGAAGAGGGAATTCTAATTTAATTTATAACACCTCCAGAATAAAATAAGTTTATTAACTTCTAATAAAATTATTATTAAAAGATGATACGCCATGAGGCTGAAAGAATAAGCAAGGATCAACAAGAGTGTGACAATATACTAGGTACCAGGACACCAGAATATCCCAGGAAATGAAAATGTAGACAAAGTGGCCAGGAGATGGCCAAGCAACCCTTGGAGGAAATCTGCTAAAATAAAGCCACTCTAATGGAAATTTAGGCTTGTACAATAGGACCTCAAGGACCGCAGGGCCTTCCCTGACAGGCAGGAGGGAGAAAAGCAACTAATATCTAATCTAATAAATAAAATAGTATATATTTAAATATAATATCTATTTCAAGTCGTTGAAAAATCTTTACTGATGAAAACAAATAAAATAAATAAACTGAGCAATACAAAAAAAATTAACTTACAGTTACACCATAAGTATGACCCACCTGAAACAAAAAGAAAATATTATGTAAACATGATTAATATACTTGGGTTACATAGCAGACAAAAATGATGTATTTTATGGATGAAATACTATTCCTAATTTAAAACAATTAAGTAGCAGAACTATGGAAATATACGAAAAGGTTTGGTAACAGAGAGTGATAGAGTAATGTATCTAAGAAGAAACAGCAACAGAGACCTATGCCTTTCAGTCTTGCACAGCAGTGAACGAAAAGATTAGGTTTCAGTGAGGAAGGTAACATCCCTCAGAAAGATATTTTGATTCGACAGCGAGCAGCAGAAAAGGTGAAATAGTGAATTTGTAAGCCGGCCTCTGGTGTCTGAAATGTTACTACCAAGAACATGGTACATACTTGGAAATACGTTACCAAATTAAAAAAAAAAAATAGTAGAATAAAGATCTAAATCACATAATCATAAAATCTAAATTTAGCGTTTATGAAATAAGTTGTGACACATGCAATGGAACCTATGCTGTTGAACCCCCAAAACTGCTAACCAAGAGAGTAAAACACACGTAAAACGTATTGCAAATAATAAAAATAAAACTCCATTAACGGATTATTCCAATTCTAAAAAAAACACACTTTAAATTTTGATAACGTTAAAATATAGAAAGGAATAATATTAGACGAAAAATTAAAAAGAATATTCATATCATAAAAAGTAGAAAAATATATATCTTACATTAAATAATCGATTTTAATGTTAGCCTGGAAAATAAGAAATCGTAAGTCAGTTAGACACAACCTGCTTCAAAAATCTCAGTTTTAACTACCACCCCAGTAAAAAACAGTATTCCACTTAACAAATATATTATTTTAGTTAGCACTTAATGATGAAATGTAACATAAAATTATCTTTGGGATTATATAAATTAACTCAGGTAAGAAAAAACGCCTCTTTCCTTCACTGTTCTTTATTCGTTGCGACAGAGCGCTTTCAGAGCATACGCTCCATCATCAGTGCCCTGCTCTTCACAATGATGTGACAGGAACCAAGGATTCTCTGTGAGAGTCACAGGGAATCCTTGGTTCCTGTTAGTGAAACTGTGAAGAATAGATAGTTTGTCTACATCATAATGATGTAAAACTTATGCTAGTGGGGCAAGACTGGAGTGATATTAAAGACATTGTCTTCTTGCTAGCTATTTACTCAGCTTATTGTTTACTAGAGGGGGACTGGGGGGTGGAATTCTCTTTCTGATGCCAGTTTTTCAGATAGTCCTGTTCGGAAGGTATCGGGAAACCATTGTATGATCTACCCTTGCTAGCTCCCCTAGAAATGAGGACTTCATGCAGGTTGTTCACTGAAACAACTGTATATCAGGCGTAGAATAGGGTAGTGGCCCAGGGAATATGAGTGCTTTATTGGCACTTGACAGCTTTCGAACTAAATACTGTCAGTACAAATTGTTGAGGACAGAAATGGATTGAATAAATCCAGGAGGGCAGACAGGGCTGGTATTATCATCATTCGCCAACAGTCAAATTGGAAGTGATAAGCCGAAACCAGTTATTTGTTGAATAAAAAAAAGAGATAAAAAAGGGAAATATAGGAGAGGAGTGAGGGCGAATAGAAAATGATGATTTAATATGAGTTGATTGTATTAGGGGGCCATTTGCCTGGTCTAGTGGAGCCGGGATTAAATTGCTCGTCGCTCGGTAACGAGGCTTCAAACAGAATTAGCAGCGAGGTCTGTCTTCCTACCTCCTAGCCCCTTCCTATATCGAATCAGTGCAGCCATTCCACTTTTATCCCCCCACCCCTCGGCAATTTATTGCAATATATGTAATTCGACAACTGCTTCCAAAATAGAAATAAGATTCAATCCATTTCACCGAGCTTCGCTTGAGTTTTCATTGCCGGGGAAAGAATTCCTAAGTTCATTCTGAGGGTGGATGAAGGAGCATTAAAATCCAAATTCACCAAAAGGATGAAAATAGCTGCCGAAATCAATGTACTTACTTCAAAGATTTATTAGCTGTTAATTTAGAAATAAACCGAAAACATAAATTTCAAATTCCGTTGTTACTCGTGAAAACAGATAACAAATTGTGAAGAAAAAAAAAATAAATTGACTTGCCAATATAGTATAAAACTAAAATGGCAAAAACCAATCAAAACGTAAAATTAGTTCATTTAAAATTACAAAAACTGTACAAAGGACATCATTTATTTCCATCAGAAATAGTAATTGTTAGAATATGATGTTGTAGGATAATTAAACGAAAATAAAATTTAAAAATGTGGGTGACGAAGAAAATAATTATTGTCTGGTAAATCTGGGAATAAATAGAATGCAAAATATTACTTGAATGCAGGTCTTGATGTAGGAAAGTGGTGGTAATGGGGCCAGTGAAGGAAAATTAGGAAGTTTTGGGATATATGTAATATTGCTAACAGAATGAATACAAGAAGCATATTGAATTGAAACAACGAGAAATTCGTGAAAAATGTCTCAGAGAGCTCTGGGGGACGAAAACCGAACTAACTTTAGGCGGGACTTAAACCAGGTTAGAAATTTGGTGCTAAGAAAGTTAATTTCTAAATATTTTACATATCTACTTTATAGTGATATATTACCTTCCATGTCAAGCAATCTTTGGAGATAACCGTGTTGGTAGTTAGCCTCAAGCAGAAGGCAAGAGGAAATTCCTTACATGCCTTTCAGAAAATCCTCTTCTATTGTAAATCAACCATTCTCAGATAGATTCCCAAGAAATGGCAGTAGGTGTACTACATTTTTACATTAGTATCCATTATGAACATCTTTTTGAATATCAAAGAGTGATAAATGGGATTTCTAATTCTATAAAAACTATATAAAATGTTTTACATGATCTAGCACAATATAGAATAGACCCGTCACGCAGGGGCTGCGTAAACTAAGCAGATTCCCTACATGTTGAAAGTGCACACTCCTGTTCTTATCTCAGCATACAATCTCTATTTCCACAAAACAAAAATCTTATGAATCGAAGTAGGCGATCAATAAAATCTTAGTTGATGACACCGTCACTAACTATTTATTATTAAGCAATAATACTGTATCTATGCAACTTTTCGATAATTGTCCCCTCTAAACCCCCCTTCCCACTCGCCCGATTTCAACCGTTAACGAAATCTCTGTCTCTTTTAACTTTACATAAAACGTTTAAATATCAATTTTAGGATATATATATATATATATATATATATATATATATATATATATATATATATATATATATATAAAACCTCATTTTCGTCTTCTCCAAGGTAGATCGACGAACATTTGTGGACATTTTTCGAAAATAGCTTCACGACTTGAATAGCTGACCTTAAGGGCAATCTGCTAAAAACGAGTCAGACCAGAGAATAGAATTACTGCTCAATAAGAGTTTAATAGAGACATTTAGCATATTGTCATTGAAATAAGTTAACAGCTTGTGGAATAATTAATTGGATGAGCTCACGCTAAACCATATTAATCAATACGATAAATGATTATAATCTCATTAAAAGCGGAGTAGTATTCGGCGAGAGGAAAGGACTGGTAAAAGCCAAGAGAATACTGATAAGAGAGAGGCTGCTATCTATTCTATATACTACTAGCCTATTAGTATGGTAATATATTCATAGACTATCACAGGTATAATACTATATAATGCTATACGCCTATTTTCCCAGGCTATGTTATAGTTTTTTATTCATAAATGTATTACGGAAAGTATAAATAGAGACTTTTAAGTATTTATTCGTTTTTTTTTCTCATACGTTGACTTTTGGATTCCCTCAAAGCAAAAAAATACTCATGGAATTTCATTCTGTATATTTGCAATTTTTAATAATACAATATTTAGTAGGAATTTAGCCAATAGCAATGTAAAGTGTACATTTTTAGGCTTATGTGAAAGAAACTAAACTAAATAAAATGTGTGATAAACAAGATAAAGTCTTTCACCCTGAGTAAACTAAACAGATTTCCCACGTGCAAGAACCACGTCCTATTGATCTCGCAGTGTACGATTTCAGCCATTAACAAATATGATTGAAAGGAGACGTTGAATAAAAAATACCAGTATATACACGGCTGAATTGCATGTCATACTCTTGAAACTGTCACAGTGACTACAGAATATGACATTACTATATACTCATAAAGTTATTTACTTTCCTTCAAAAACATTTACAACACTCATCCCTTAATTATTCAAATTCAAGAACAAATTTCAAAATTTAAGACAAAAGTAACAATGATGTGGGTTCCAGGACATGAAAATATCGGACGTACAAACGACGTGGGCCAACTCGCCAAACATGCAACCCAGAGACAATCTTCTGACATTAGCTTACTGACCCTACATTACATTTCCAAATACTACTGAGTGTACGCTGTGTACGGAAGGGTGGAATTAGAGGAAGTTGTACCTAGCCGAAAGGCCTTAGCCAACGTCCCTTCTCCATTCCTAGCTACAGCTCACTGCTGCAAAGTGGCATGGAAGGAACCAACCCATTACTCTAGCTTCAGCACACAGACTACATGTACCAGTTTACAAGGACTGACGTCTCCGTGCGTCCAGCACATGACCACTACGTCAACGACCAGCAGACAGGATTACAAACACTACAGACAGACAGCAATAATGAACGGCAAAAATGTTGACATAGAACTTCAGAAAATCATCTGCGAGAAATAAAGCTTCATATAAGCGAGTGGCCATCCAGCAGACCTGACAATAGACGAGGCCAAGTTGTACTAACGAGACTTAGGATAGGACACTCGCACATACCTCATGACGAGAACAGAAGGACCCTTATGCAGAGCATGTCTTAAAACATTAAACACATTCTGACTAACTGCAGGGAAATTGAATAGTTGCGGCTGCTCCTGTATAAATAAATCGATTATGGTGTAGAACAAATAATCATTTTCGAGGTAAGAACGTAAAATATGAATTGATCACATATTCGCATTACCAAACACAGAGGGGGTGGGACTGTACTGAGGACACTGTGTTTCTAATGTAACCATAAGTGCAATACCAAGTGTACCATAGTGGTTAAGTAATTTTAGTCTTAGAAGAGAAAATAAAATTTTCGAAATATTGGGTTCTCAATACTTGGAGAATTTTACACAAGTTCTATATAGTGATTTCAATCTAGGCTTAGCTGAGCAATAACGATTCTCCTCGACAATAATATCAAGTTTGGAATATCATTTTATGGTAAGCTAGAAATAAAAGCAATTAATTTTTAAAAACGATTAGTAGAGTTTATTATATCTTATTTTAATCTTGGAGTGGAGACTCCATCGCCTTTGTGAATTGCCAAACAAATTTAAATAAATAAATATAAAAACATCGGAGAAAACTGACGTCAATTTCCGGCATTACAATGCTCGCCGCTGTAATTCCATTTATATGAATTAGCCTTGGCGTATTGCTGGCTGCCAACTCGAGGGTAGAATTCCAAATCATCCGATGACCTAGAAATAAGGTCCACGTGGAGTTGCTAATGTCAGTGAGAAGGAGCTGTTACCATGCAAATAGCGGCTAATATATTCAGATCCCTGTCACCTCCTCCAATATCCTTCTGATCGCCATAGTCTGATGTTATTGGCAGCCCTTAAGGATGTCCTTGTTTAAACTGACAATATTCTAGTAGACGAATCTATAGCTTTCATGTCTGAGTTTGCAACTGAGGAAATGTTATCAAAGAGATCTATTGAGAACCATTGACGAAATTATTATATAAAGTCATTAATTCCGCCCTAACTAGAAAAAGGTGTTAACCATTAAGTAACTGGTCCTGCGGCTCAGAGGACTGCCATAAAGTGGACGTTAATAAATAACACTTCCAATATTTTCTCGGCGGACTCAACTAAAAGAAAATCCGCAAATGGCCTTCAACTCGACCAAATTCATGAAAACGTGAAACTAGACAATTGTAACCTCAATCTTCGTATGTATAAGACTTTCTTTACACTTAAGCTTTGACTGAATGAGAGGTAACTTTCTAAATGACAATTATGGATGTATGAGTATCAGCTACAAAATATACTCAATCCGTCTGATAGGTGAGTTTTTTTTTAGTTTCGGGCACCGTTGGTATCCTTCTTGAGACCAACAATGGTAAAGGAAGAACAGGGGGGAAAAATAACGACCAGTATAGAGTCTGTCCCCTGTTCCTCCTACATTATAGCACTGAAGAAAGATACCGATCGTACCCGAAACTAAAAAAAAGACTCACCTATCTAACGGATTGAGTACTTTTCGTATCAGATACCCAACCATCATTGATTGTCATTCAAAAACCAACACAATCATCAACTGGCAGATTAGTAGCATTCTCAAAATGGTACCAAATCTGTCTAAATTAGAAAACAAAATTAGGTCCATATCCACTTGTTGAACGTACAATATTATCCATAATACTATTCGAATTAGAATAAAGGTCCGTCGCACTGGGGCCGCGTAAACAAAGCAGATTTCCCACCTGCGTCATGTACTTTCATTTATTTGAAAACGTAAAGTTCCAATGAAACAATATTTGATATTTAGGCTTCAAATAAGGTGCTTCATAATATAACAGCTTATAGTCAATATGACATGAGTAGGAGTTCACTAAAGGCAAAAAAAATAAAATATCCAAAATGAATAATCAAGATAGTGTAAAAACATACATGACAACAATTACAGAACATTACATTTGCAATAATATTGTTTCTATACGATTTTTCGATCCGACGCATAATAACGGAGATATTAAGAATTTTCGAAATTCCCCCCTTCCACTGGTTAGATTTTAGTTATTAACGACCTTACCTTGATCTTTAGTTTTACATAAAACATTTAAATATCAAATTTGGTAAAGGACGAACGAAAGTTGCGACCGCTAGAGCCTTAAGAGACAAATACACACACACACACACACACACATATGTACAGTTTTTGGTTGGGATCGATACCCTACCTTACGAGAAATCTGCTAATAGGGAAAGGTAGTTGTAAAAAAAATTGAATACGCTAAAATTTTGGTTTTGTAAAGTTTTTCACCCAAATTACCATGACGAAGATATTTCGAATTTTCCATAGCACTCCTCCTCTTCGTCGTCCAATTTAAACTATTACGAACTTAAGTATAACATGGAAAGTTAAATAACGTGTTTAGTAAAGATTTTAAAGATAAATATATAAACGGAACTTTGGTCAGACCCAATTCTTTGCCGTCTAGGCAGGATCGATGAACATTTGAACACGTTTTTCGAAATAAGCTCGACGAGTAGAAAGATCAATAGTTGATTCGGCTGGTGGAAATCTGCTAAAAGCTGGAAGTGATTCAGTGTAAAAGGATTTATGGTGGGAGAGTGATGAAGAGAGTTGGAGAAGAGGCTGTGATGGATGGAGACTGCTTCCACTCCAAGCAAAACAACACTCCACCATTGATCAATAATTAAAATATACACTAATCCCTTCACAAAACAACTAGCATTAGTAAGACAATGTTATTATACAACAGCAACATAGGTGTAATCAATATGAACATTACGTCAGGCAGGGACTGCGTAAACTATGTTGTTTATCACGTGCTGGTATAACATATTAGTGATCTCAACCCCCCCCCCCCCTCCATAGATTCCCCATTTCTAATTAAAAGTCCGATTAGTAGAAGTGGAGGTTCATTGAAGTCTGGAAACAAGAAAGTACGAATAACTGGCTTAATATTTAATTTACGCAAAAATGTATACAACCACAATTTTAGAGCATCAATATTTTTCAGACTGATAACGGAGATATTATGAATATTTGAATATCCCTGGTGCAATTTCAGGGTTGATTGGAATGGTTTAATATCTAGAAATGTATTGATAAAATATAGGAAGAATTCCTCTCCCACTGGTCCAATTTCAGTAATAAACGAGCTAGATTTTTAGTTTTTCATGAAACACTATATATATATATCTTGAGAGGTTTTGCGAAAATGGAGTACACCCTCAATAGAAACCATTAACCACAAAATGTTGAAATTTCAATTTCATGATGTAAACTAAGCAGACTTCCTACGGGCCGGTACAACATGCTTTTGATCTCGAGCCTCTCATATAATATAGGTCTCTTGTAAACAGTTCAATGAAGACAATATTTGGTATTTAGGATTAGAATAAAGCCGTTCATGATATAACAGCCTATTTTAATATGACATGAATAAAAGTGGGGGTTTACTAAAAGCTGAAAAGTAAAAAAATCCTATCTCGGTTAATATTCAGGATAGAGGAAATATGTATATAATAACATTTCTAGGTAATTTAATTTCCTATATGATTGGTTATTTAAAAATTTTTAATCCGACTTATAATAACGGATATATTTCAAACTTTTGAATTACACCACTACTGCGATTTCACCCTGATAACGACATTGATCTTTAGTTTTACATGGTAGGTTTATATATTTGAAGTTGGACAACGATACGCCACAATTGCGACCACTAGAGCCGTAACAGACAAGTATATACATAATTTTGAACAGACCTTATTTTCGTCATCTCCTAGGTACGATCGATGGATATTAGAGGAAAATATTTTGAAAATTTCGCCATGAGTACAAACAGCAATAGCTGACTTTTATCTTAAGGAATATCTCCTAAGAGAATAATTTTATTTAATAATTCTGTTCCATAAATAACATGTAATGGTAGTAATAAATACAAAACACAGCCACCTGAAGGAAAGGCGGTGAGAGTATATGGACACAGTTAGGGGAAGACCTCTCATACTCTGTAAATGCACGGAGAACAATATCTGAAATAGCTCACTATTTCTTGGGCTTAACCCTTTATGAACCATGATGTCAGTCTTGTCACCCAATTTAATTAAAGTTTGGCAGAGTTATAAGCTATTCCATAGCTTTGGGACAATGGGGCTTACTATAATTGTATTTAAAGTCAATTTGTCTAACTATAACCTGAGAGAATCTCTAAATGAAGGTTATTTCATTAGCCCATGGCTGATAGTGAATAACAAAGAGCTGTGGAGGCAACTTTATTTATGTATTCATATCATTTCCTCCAACTACATCGACTACATATTTCATGAAAAAGCAACTCCTCGTTGAATTTTATTAGCTACTTAGGGAACATGGATTCAGCGTTAGAAAATTGCATGTTTATATTAGTGTCAGGCAAGAGAGGTATTTACATGACAACTTTCCCGTCTGACATATTATGCATGGAACAGATAATGTTTTTCCTAAATTAAAAAAAAACTGACTCCCATTCTAGCGTAGGTAAGAGTCCAAATCAGAGAAGCACGCCAGCTGCTTAAAATTATCAGAGAGCGATCAGGAGGCAGGAATGAGCTGCACAGCAGGCCAATACCATTTGGCCTGGTGGAACTAAGAGTGAGAAACAACTAGATTCAGTGCTAGCAAATATTACTGGGCATCCATATAGAAGAAATAGCAAGGTCTATGTATATATTAGGTACCTATGGTGGAAGACATCCTTCCAAACTCGAGGTTTCTCATGTCGAACACATCGTTTCACATCTACTACGGCTGAGATGGAACTCATCCTTTCACACAAGAGATTAAACAGGTACACAACTCCCTTTCAAATCGGAGGCTGCTGTGCTGGAACACATCCTTCCAAACTCGAGGTTACTAACGCCGAACGTATCCTTTCACACCCAAGACAGCTGTGCTGGAACACATCCTTCCAAACTCGAGGTTACTAACGCCGAACGTATCCTTTCACACCCAAGACAGCTGTGATGGAACACATCCTTCCAACTCGAGGTTACTAACGCCGAACGTATCCTTTCACACCAAGACAGCTGTCTGGAACACATCCTTCCAAACTCGAGGTTACTAACGCCGAACGTATCCTTTCACACCCAAGACAGCTGTGATGGAACACATCCTTTCACACCTGAGGTTACTCAGGCACAGTACATTCTTTCGCATCGGATGCTGCTGTGCTGCAACACATCCTTCTAAACTTGAGGTTATTCAAGTCGAGCGCATCCTTTCAAATCTTAAGCTCTTGTCCTGGAACACGTCTTTCCAAACTTGAGGTTACTAACGAGGACCATATTCATTAAGACTGTAAAGCTTAAGATATAAGCTTCATTTATAATTATAACATTATTAAAAATAAATTTAATTTTCAACCGGAGTAAATGTTTTCATGGAAATCAATGTTCTTCCGAGGAAAGAATCACAGAAAAAAACTATGTTCTTTCCAGGAATATTATATACTTCAGTATGATGTTTGTTATTCAAAGAACAATTTTAAAAACATGTAAGAAATGTTAAAAATATATTCTTAGGTCAAATAGATTCACCATAGGGAAGTGTAGCAGCAGTAGAGGTAGTGCTCATGAAACATCTTTAGATCTTACGGAAAAAAAGCTCTTTCTTCCAGGAAGTTCTTGAAAAAGAAAAAAAAAACTCGGAATAATAGCTTATTAGCGGCAAAGACTACTTTCCACGTAGATAATTCTTAAATTGAGTTGAAGCGCAAAGAGAGAGAGAGAACTAATTACAAGAGCGTTAAGAAATGGGAAGGGAGGAAACAAAAGGGAAAAAGGAAGCGGATTTTAATAATGATTTCGGGGAAACATCGGGCGAGAAAGGGACTTACATCCCTCAGTTCATTCGAAGCAAACGTTTTCCAATTAACAATGGAAATGAGAGAGCTTTACTCCAAAATGCTCATATTCAAACATGCAAAGTGGGTGTACAAAGTGTCCATCTCCTAGCACTCTATTAGGCAAACATCAAGGGGCCTATCTACTCTTGCCTTTACACCAAATTGCTGCTTATGACACCTCTCTACGCATCACAACAGCTATCTCATCATAAAGGAGTATTATACAACATACTAATAACACAAATGGACGGAATCATTTGAGCCAAATGAAAATTAATACAGTAACATCCCTGAGCAAATTACACAGAAATAAGATAGTTCATGTAGATGCAGACATAATTATTTCTGCATTGGATTTGTTACATAAGGAACATTGTAATTCTGATTCTAATTATCGAATTCTATATTACATTGAACAAATTGAAACACATGCACGAGTGTCATTTGCAAATCTTTGGAATTAATACATTACTTTAGTAAAAAAAAAGAAGTCTCCTGCATTTAATCTATACTTTTACCAATCACTTTCACTCAACATATCAGTGGCATTTTCAGGATTATAATAAAAAAAGAGAATAAATCAAAACAACAAGAATATAGCTATAGAAGGAGTAATAAGGTAGCAATTACAGTCGTGTCAATCAATCAACTCAATCTGGGCCAGAATATTGACAGAGCAATGGTAGCTACCTTATTATTCCTTCTCTAGCAATATTCTTGCGGTTTTTGGTTTATTTTCCTATATCGGGCAAGAAAGCCCGTCACGCAGGAGCTACGTAAACTAAGCAGATTTCCCACGTCAGGTTTTCCAATATATAAATCTACATACTTTTACACTTAACACCACAGTGAATATTAAGTGGACAAATGACAATAAGAAATCTTTCAATAAATTTACATTTTAATAACTGTCTCTATTGTAAAATGTTTCTTCGTCTGAATTTGAAACAAAAAGGTCAGCCAACATCTCAGAGCTGAAAGATAGAAATATCCTTGAACGGAAAGAAAAACAATTACTCAAATATATCTGAATATAATATATTAATTTTATTGAAAACTTATTTACTACATCTAGTGCTGCAATTTACAATGAACCAGGATAATGTTCATCAAAATCGCTCTAATTTTAGTAATCCAAGAACAAAGTACCTTTTGTGGCATGTGCATCATCTAGAAAAGATTTGTTGAACACAATATTTGGTATTTCTGTTTGAATTAAGTCGGCTCATGATATTTTGGCTTATTCATAACGTGCAATGACAAAGAAGAAAGTTTCATTGAAGACTGAAAATCAAAAAATGCAAATATCTCTGTTAATATTTGAGATTGGGAAAGAATTTATATAACAATGCTTATAGAGAATTTAATTCACAATAAGATTGGTTATATTCAATTATTTGATCCAACTTATAGTAACGGAGATATATCAATTTTTCAAAATTCCCACCCTTTAAGCCCTACCCGGTCCGATTTCTGCCATCTTTCTTTTCGCATAAAACTATTAAATATCAAGGTCAAGACCTCATTTTCGTCATCTACTATGTAGAATCGACGGGCATTTGAGAACATTATTCGAAAATCGCGTCATGAGAACAACCTCAGTAACGGATTTCCCTAAGGGAAATCTGATAAAAATATATGTACTCATTGATGGAAAAAGTATTAGATTTAGAAAATATAACTTTAAGAATAAATACGAATTACTGTCCTAGTGAATATTTATAGATAATATATGAATAATATTTATACAGAATAAAATAAAATGCTTACCGATATCATATACATAACATATAAATAATTTGACAGAATAAATAATAAAAAATGAATGTTTACCGGTAATATGTATAAAATTGAATAGGTAGTCAAAAAACCAAATAGGAAAATTAAAATCTAAAAATCACAAGTGAAGTCAAAGAACAAGTGAGCTACAGGGAATGATATATAAAAAAGTCCGTCACGCAGGCGCTGTATAAACTAAGCAAATTTCCCCCGTGAAGTTTTACAATAGAGAAATCTGCCTACTAATAGCAGTAGTAGTAACGAGTCTCTAAACCAATTTCACGAGAACCGAACAGTTAAGGAAACAGCCTAACTAGCTTCCGGCGGAAAGTCCCGAATAGAACCGACTTCAGCCGTACTCAACTCTCTTATCAGGCACACACTTAATAAAAATGCAAATATCTCGGTTAGCATTCAATATAGAGAAAAAATGTATATAACATTATTTATAGTAAATTTAATTTGCCATAACATTGGTTCTATACAATTTTTGATCCGACGCAAAATAACGGAGATATTTTGAATTTTCGAAAATCCCCTCTAAACCCCCCCCTCCCATAGGTCCGATTTCAGCCATTAACGAACTTTATCTTTCTTTTTACATCAAAGGATTAAATCTCGAGTTTGGAACGATCAAACAAAAATTGAGACCGCTAAAGCGTTAACAGACAAATATATATATATATATATATATATATATATATATATATATATATATATATATATATATATATATATATGTATGTGTATAAATAATTTTCAACGGACCTCATTTTCCACGGCAGTGTTTGTTGGAAGTGAAGAATGTTTACTTGGAGAGAGAGAAAAAACGTCCAATTCTTCACAATTTGTTTATTTCAGCGCTCAGCGCTTTCAAATACTAATGTCTCCATCTTCAGAGCTACTTGCATGCGCTCATTGGGAAAGACAGCAAGCTACTCTTTTTTTTTTTTTTATTTTTTTTTATTTTTAACATTGTATGTCCTTAATTGCTTTTCTTACAATGTCTTGGAAGTGTTTTGTAGGGTCTTTATCGATCACTACAAACTTGTTGTCAGATAACATAGCATATGTTTTCTCAATATAATATTCCTTATTCATAACTACTGTACATTTTCCTTTATCAGCTTTTATTACCAATAGGTTATTGTCCAGAAGCTTATTTTTAACACTCTTAATTAACCTATGTTCTAAATTACTATGTTTATGAATAATGTTCGTGTTCCCATATTCTTCCTGAACATATTTGTTAATAACCATTGCACATTCTTTTTTATTAGAGTCACTTAAATCATTACAACTGTCAATAGACGCAACTAAATTGAAAACGTCTTTCTGCGTGACAGTTTTTTTGGGACAGAATTTAAAACCTTTACCCAGAATATCAAATTCTTGAGGGTTAAATTGTACATCCGTCAAATTGACTATGCGGGGGAAACAATTACAAGCATTATTTTCTTTATTTGAGTGTATACCAGACGTCTTTATGCTTAGTTGATTGACATTGTCTTGATTTACAATAACTGAGCTAGCATTGTTTACTTCACTAATCCTATCTCGCTGTCTTCGGTCTCCGCGGAGTGATTTAATCTTCTGGCTAGCTCTACTATAGGCTTTATGAATCTTGCCAGAGCAAATGTTTAAAACACTGGAGTGAAACTTGTCCCAGTCATTATTCGACATCTGATAGGCAAGACTTAGGTGGATTTTAAGAAGATATACACTTAGACTGTCTCTGATTTTGAACCACTTTTTCATTTCACATTTTAACCAAATCTTTTGAATTTTAAACAAAACCTTTCCCTTTAAATTCAATTTTTTAGTCCTATCGGTAATATAGCAAGGAACAATATTTCCTTTGATGCATGTTAAATTAAAATAAATGTTCTTATTAGCTATGCCATGTTTTAATTTTAATTTAGAATATAGTTTTTTTTAGATCACTCACTGTCATACTTGAGATTTTTCTGAACGTACTGTCTCTGATTGTGTGGTATGTTGATACTCCAACTGAAGCTTGACCAGCCATACTGTTCCACGGCAGTGTTTGTTGGAAGTGAAGAATGTTTACTTGGAGAGAGAGAAAAAACGTCCAATTCTTCACAATTTGTTTATTTCAGCGCTAAGCGCTTTCAAAGACTAATGTCTCCATCTTCAGAGCTACTTGCATGCGCTCATTGGGAAAGACAGCAAGCGACTAGCTCATTGGGAAAGTCAGTCGCTTGCTGTCTTTCCCAATGAGCGCATGCAAGTAGCTCTGAAGATGGAGACATTAGTCTTTGAAAGCGCTTAGCGCTGAAATAAACAAATTGTGAAGAATTGGACGTTTTTTTTCTCTCTCTCCAAGAACTCATTTTCGTCGTCTCCTGGGTAGGATCGATGGAGATTTGAAGAATTTTTTCGAAAATCGCGTCATGAGTACGACCTCAATAGCTGATTTTCCCTTAAGGGAAGGGGGGTAAAGAGGAATATTTTATCAAAGACCTCATATGCAAGAGATGTGGTGAAACCTGTTGTTATAAATAACGGTTTAACGCATGGAAAATATATCTTTCTTATACTGAAGTGCTGGATTCTGTGACATACATCACTCAACATTAAGGTACCGAATAAGACAATCGAGTAAAAGGCCCCATAAACATAACTATAATTTTGAAGTGGAGTATCCTTTAAAAAAAAATACTTTAAAAGAGTTACTAACATAGACAAGCGTGTATTATTTGGACATTTTTAGAAAAACGATATGTGCTCTGCTCAAGAACGAATACACCTGTCTATAAATACAAAAGAAACGGAGGAAATAAGTCCTGTAACTGAGATCTGATGCTATCTTATTTTTTTGCTTTAGAAATAATGATCTAGAAAGAGACCAAGAGAAGCAGACATTAATTGTGTCCTAAGGTCCTATAATTTTCCAACAGTTATAATCAGAACTGGTAAAATGAGGTAGGTCCTTTCTTCGGCTTCCTTTACTCTTCTACAGCCATTAAAATACTTTTTTATTACTGGGTTCTTTGAAATTCATAACTACTTAAATTATACATAAATTACGTGTAACCTTTGAACAATGATGTAAGCATTAGTTTAAATTTAATTGACGTAATTATAAAGATAATATTACTAAGTATTTTAAAATAAAGGAGAGTCTGAACTGAGATAATGATTTTTTACTCCTTTAGATAAAACTTTTACCAGAAGAGTAATTAAAAAAAATAATTCCAGAGTCTATAACGGATTTATTAAGGCTTAAAATCTCTCAAGTCGTATAAGCGGATTTAGGATAATTACTTTTTTAATAAAAATATTACATCACAAGTAGTTATTTTCAAACAAAAAGTTCATATTAATGAAAAACAAAAGAGAATTCAGGAAGCACTAAAATTAATTAATTTTCTCAACCAATGTCATTGTTCTTCTGTAATATGAAAAACAATAGCTGTGAATTGTTGTTTGGCTAAATAGGCTGCCTTCATATTCAGTTTTTGTTTGAATAGCTGTTGTTCAAGGTAATTGTTACA
The DNA here is from genome assembly GCA_019009955.1 of Riptortus pedestris. Classification (NCBI taxonomy): domain Eukaryota; kingdom Metazoa; phylum Arthropoda; class Insecta; order Hemiptera; family Alydidae; genus Riptortus; species Riptortus pedestris. Next base: position 8,656,882 of record CM032230.1, on the reverse strand, counting down.
ATTTTAAGATATTAAGTTTTATTAAAATTAGACTTTATTTTGTTAGAAACAAGGCGGCTGGCTTCTAAGTGATTAAGACTAAATCTGTTGTCATGAATGAAAACGAACAATGAAGTTTATTTGAAGTAATAAATAAGGGAACCCATTTTATTTATAGAACCCAGAAAGAAAGCATTAAATTATTATTATATGACACAAGAGTACGATATACGGATCGACGGTAACTAGCTAGAATATAATGTACTGAATGATCATAAGACACAATATAATAAACAGAACTATGATAAGACAGGAAAATATCAATGAAAGCTAAACGGAACAAGAGCAATGCTGTTCTAGATTAATCAGAATAAATCATAATCCTCGTCTTTGTTAGAATCTAGAAACTTAAGCTTGTCTTTAGTGCAAGAACAATAAAAAAGTGATGACAATAAGAATAGGCGAACTTGTACAATAAATCGAATAGGTGTCTAAGTTGTGGATACGATGAATAAATCTAAGATACTCCTTGGCCACGATTGGAGGGCGGTGAGAGTTGGAATGCAGCTCACGTTCTCGGTCTCATCCCCCGGCCGGCACGGTCAGGTTCGTTATCATCAAACGGTACTTGTTAGGGCCAACAATACAACCGGCAGAGAAACAATATATTTGTTACACTATACAGGCTAAACAAATAACTAATATAAACAAGCTGACAGTAGTAAAAGAGAGGGAGAATAAAAAGAAAATTTTAAAACTCTTTTGTAAAAAAAAACTCTCTACAGGACTTCGTGAAGCAATCAATCAGGAAAGTGAGTCAGACAGTTCAATCCAATTCAATTTATTTAATTGCTTTCAGGAATTCACAAGAAAGGTTCTGTGTATACTGGAAAATATTAGTTGAAATATTGTTTTTGAAACAGGAAAATAGCCATCGGTATCTAAAAATAAAGTAAATAAAAGATTGATACAATGAAATTTGTTCGAGATAGAATTTATAACAGTGAAAAAAGATCATAAAAAAAATCATAGCATATTCTCCTTTATTGGATTACGGAAGGACTTTAGATATAATAGTAGTAATTTATAATAGTGTAAGTCATTTAAGTAACGAAACATCCAATTGTCTAGATACACATTTTAAACGATAGATTATATATACGTTTGCTTGAATACGATGGGTCGCAGACGCAGGAACGAAGTAAGTGGATGGACAAGTAAAAATATTGACAACAGGTTGTATATGTTTGTTGCAAAAGCAAATGATATGTTTGTTGAATCCTCACGGCACTGCTCGGGCACGGGAGCACTGACCACAAAACACCACAGCCAGCAATCATAAAAATTGCCGATTAGTTTAGGTCAGGTTAGTTAGATTTTATATTTATTATTAAGATAGGTTTAATTAGTTTAGTTTAGATTTTAATTTTATATTCGGCGTCTTTCCTTCCTTCACTCACAGCGACCGCCTTGGGCCTGTGACCGGCTTGGGGTGTATTACTCTGAGCTTAGGTTTTATACTTTTATCTTTAAGTCTTTCTTCCCTTCTTTCTTACCTACTATCCCTGTCCTCTCTTCTTTCGTTTTCTCCTATCCTCACAACCCACCCGGTACCTCCAGTTGCCGGGTAATCCACAACTCGGTTCTATTTACCCCCATACCAACTCACAACACCCCCTTAAAATAGAACAACAGAGTGTTCAGTAGAAGGGGAACTGTCGGGACAACCATGGCAGGTCACTCTGTCTCCCAACCCTCATCTAATTCCCACTGGATCTCGGGTAAAAAAAAAATAAAAATAAAAAATAAAAGAAGAAAAAAAAAAGGGAAATCCTAAAAGTATCTACTTTGATTTGCACTATTATGTATGTTAGAAGTACATATTACGGCGAATGGGAATATGATATAACTAAAAACAGGGAAATAACCAAGATTTTGACACAAGATCATCCCAAAGGAATCTATTTCTGAACATAGACTACAATAAATAAGGACGTTCACCTCGTAAAACGAATAATAGCTCAAGAGATTTGTTATTTATAGTTGTTTGCCAAAATATATCAGACACATCCAGTATAAAAAGTGCCCCTATATTTAGAGATGTAAATAAGTTTTACAAGTCAACAAAAAAAAAATTATATATACAAAAAAAAAAAAAAGAAAAAAAAGGCGGTGCTCCAGATTGAATGAAAGCACTTCTAGAGGTGGGAGTGAAATGTCGTAAAGTTAGTTGGTGAGAGGGGCGGATGTTATCAGGGCAGAAGTTTGTCTATTTTCGACAGCTGCACCCAGTTACTCCAACTAGGTCAGGCAGCAGGAAATGGGAAACCTTTTGACGGGACAAAACTTGCACCGTTTTCCACTTAAAGGAATCACATCGGACAATAACAGCTCTCACCAACTTGCACCAGTCATGGAAAACAATATGGATAGGACTGGGCAGCGGGTTGATTTATGAATGGAAGGGCATCCTATAAAATCATCAAGTATTTCTCTATCTTATTATGAAAGATCAATTCCGTAAAGACCAACAATTCGTTGAAACATTTAAAATCCTTTACGGCCATTACCTCCATCTCATTCATTCATTTATTTATTTAAATATAAAATACGATGGATCAAAATATTTCATTTGATGAATATTAGCATTCCGACACCGAACATAGATTTTTACTGAACTTCTCTTTCCCAGCCCAATAAGAGCCAATTGTAATGAATTTTTCATATTTTTGTGACGGCTAGAAATAGTTTTAAAATAATAAGCCATTATTATCGAAATCAGAGTTATTTTTATCACAGCTAATTAAATGTATCTCCTAATGTCCCAATGCCATATAATTCCAAGCCCAAGTAGAGTTAATATTCAGCATATTAAAAGTTTAAATAAGAGCAATGAAAGTGTTTGGGGCAAAAGAAAAATAACCTTAAGGTCTCAACTATGCCAGCACTCACAATATTAAAAACCTATAGGGTAAATTTAAAAATTATTCTTTTAAATCACTACAACCATAAATTTCCAAAGAAGAATAAAAAAAAAAATAAAAAAAAAAACTTATAATAATCAGCCTAAAACCAAGTGGTAATTTATCAACAATATCTAATCCTTAACAAGGTAGGTTCCATAACCCTTATAAGTCCAATGCCATAATTAAATGTAACTGGGACTACGAATTTTATGAGGTGAGTTTGTCACTGCATAAATTCTTATTTCCCATGTAGAAATAGAACCCACGACTATAGTTTTACCGTGTATATTAAGACCAACTAGTATTAAAGAACAATTTTTATTATTTTTATGATGAAGCCTAAACAAAAATAATCAGCAAATTATTTATTATATGCAATAATACTTATTATTATTCTGTTTGTTATAAATCTTAAAGAAGAATTATGTTAATTTGATGTTTATGAAAACCCATAGTTATTTAGACATTAATATACACATACATTCACAGTATATAATGATTTATTGGATTAAGTATTATAATTATTTAGTTTAATATTTATATTTTATTACATATGCCGTTAATTTGTACTTTAGAAAATATTATATTAGCAACCTTACTAACAGTTTTTGACTCTTGGCAACATGTTTGTAAACATAAGCCAATAAAATATCTATCTATCTATTAAGAACAACAGCCTGACTCAAATCTCCAAACTGAGCACCTATATATACTGAAATAAGTATGGTACTCACTTATTTACAAGGTTACCTATGTACAAGGTACCGGTGATTTAATTGCACGTATCGTTTCTTTATTAAAACAGACAGTAAATGGAATTAAATAACATCAGGATAACACTTATTTAAATATTATTTGACATTAAAAAGGAATACAGAACAATGATAGTGTAAAGTTTCTTTCAAACAGAATTTTGAATAAGTAGCTACCGCTAATCGCATCTTCGTTTAACGAATGCATAACATACAGTCAATAGAGAAGGCAATGAACAATTTACAGCTAACTAACAGCAGTTCAATAGCATGATGTTAGGAAATCCTGAGAAAGACATGAGATATAGACAGAAGATATCAATTCTCAGAGTAGAAAAATCAGAGAGTTTTCACGGAGGCCCCACCTGTTGCTGAGTGCTGCAGATAATAGTGCTCGAGAATACAAATAAGGCTGCTGGAATGTTTTCATATCAGATAAAGCCACACCATATATTAATCCTTGAGAGCTGTCGTGCCTCAGATAGCGGGACATAAAAACACACAACTGTGTTATTATTCCATCAGCTATTTTTTTTATCTAATGAATGAATTTTCACTTTTTTCTCCTCATAGTAGCAATATGACGAGTTATTTATTTGAATACATGTTCCATTGCCATATGGCATATTACATCTATGATTATGTTTAAATACATTTTAGCAGATTTCCCTTAAGGGAAATCAGCTATTGAGGTCGTACTCGTGACGCGATTTTCGAAAGATTTCTCAAATGTCCATCGATCCTACCTAGGAGATGACGAAAATGATTACGAAATGTCCGTTAAAAAAAAATAAAATATATATATATATATATATATATATATATATATATATATATGTGTGTGTGTGTGTGTGTGTGTGTGTGTGTGTGTGTGTGTGTGTGTGTGTGTGTCTGATAGCGCTCTAGCGGTCGCAAATTTTGTTTGATGGTTACCAAACTCAATATTTAATCGTTTTATCTAAAAAGAAAGATCAAGTTCGTTAATTGCTGAAATCAGACCAGTGGGAGTGGGGATTTTCGGAAATTCGAATTATCTTCGTTATTATACGTCTGATCGGAAAATTCTATAGAATCAATCTTATTGCAAGTTACATTTACTATAAATATTGTTATATACATTTATTCTCTATCTTCAATATTAACCGAGATATTTGCATTTTTGTTAAATGTGGGCGGACAACGGACGAGTGAGTATCCCGTCAAATGCTATTTCGGCCGTTTCCGTAACTCTTCGGTACTCGTATAGAGATTTCTTTATTGTATAGCTTTACGTGGGAAATATGCTTAGTTTACGCAGACCCCTGTGTAACTTTTATTATACAATATATACACGTTAATCAACTATCTACTCAAATGTAATATAAACTAAAATAAAATATTAAAATAACTAAGATAATTACAAATAAAATTAACAAATGAAATGAAAAAATAAATAAAATAAGAACAAAAAAAACAAGAAAAAAACAAATCAATTAAAGTTAAACTCAACCATTGTTTAATTTGCTAGTCTATGTAAGGTAAATATATTGAATTATAATTCCCATTCCTCACAATCAACTTTTTATTCTATTGTATTTTTGATACATCCATATCTATCTATACTTTTGACAAACTTTATAAGTTCTTTACTATATTAATTAAATATAATATGAGGTGGGGTTAAGGCCAATTACCTCCTTTTAAAATTATGTACATAATTAAATTCGATTTATTTTGTTTAATGTTGAACAGTCATAAAGTATATTATGTAAAAATGTTTGTCTTATCTGTGAGTCGCAAGTACAATTGTAATTGTCTTGAATTTTAAATCTTGTTAAATAATGTCCTGTCTGTCCATGTTACGTTAGAAATTGTGTACATTTGTGATGTTGACTCTTAATTGTGTTGTAGTTGTGATTTATATTTGGTATGTATTGATGTAAACTGTAAGATTTTTTAAATGTCCATTCTCTGTTCCACTTATGTATTGTGTCGGCACGTAAGTCTTTTTTAATGTGTGTAATGTGGTAAGAGAGAGAATTACGGGATTATATTTGTACCTTGAGCTGCTTCCTTTGCTAACGTGCCAAACAGGTTTGCAGTCTTTATTATCTCACTGTCAAAGACAATGATTTCGCTTTCCTTCAAATTTATGAATGGAAGTACCTTATATTATAATATTGCTTAAAAGATTTTAAAAACAAATAATGATAACGAAATATAAATATTTCTGGTACAGTAATGAAATTGCAGTAAAAGTAGATAAGAATGGCATATCGATTTTACATAACATATTTCGGATCTAGAGAAGGAATATCTTTGGAATTTCTGAATTAAAAAGTTTAAACACGTGAAGTATTTAAACACTACTCTTGTATAACGCAAACAATAATAAAATGTAAAACCCCACTTTTATACCCATAAATAAAGAGTAAAGATGGAAAACGTGGAAGCGTCTTATGGTATGTGAAAATTCTTCAAAAAGTTAATAGGTATGCCAATTTTATTGAATATAAGCGACAGATAGAGAACCAGGCTGCCATTCGTTGGATGCAAACGACACCCCACTCCACACAATATATAAAATTAACTTCATTACGCAGGGGCCTGCGTAAACTAAACAGATTTCTTACGTGCTGGTAAGTACGAATTAACGTTTAATATTTGAGTTACAAAACATTGCATAGAAAAACCATTGTAGAGCATCAATATTGTAACAAGATTGGTTTTATGGCATTTTTACTCATCTTAACTAAGATATTTTGAATTTTCGAATCTCTCCTCAATAATACCTATTCCTGGTCGCATTTCCGGAAATAAAAAAATATGATATTTTGAACGGACCTCGTTTTCGTCAACTCCTGAGCAGGGCCAATTTAGACATTTGAAGAATTTGTTCGAAAATCGTGTCATGGAATATAATCGAAATTGCTGATTTCCCTTAATACAAATTCTACTAAAAAGCCAATATACCACGAAACGCCTTATCCCAAGCATGAATACCAAATATTTTTCAACGGACCTTTACTGTGTGAGACATATGCAAATAAGTTGAGTGATGACGTTATCAATTAATGACTATCGACTTTCAAGTATAATACTTGAAACAGTAAAGACCACTTTTCTCGAAACAGAAGTGGTTGTATTATATGAACGTTATATTTTCTTTTCCTGAAATTAGTTGTCATAAATGAGTTTAAGTTTTTTAAAATGTAATTTGGAACTTCGAGGATCATTAAAATGTTCAATAAAAATGTTTCATATCAATAATAAATGCTAACCTCCACTTCACGTTACTAAGCTAACCGGGGCGGATTATCCACAAGTTACCGCCATTTTCTAGCCGAGGTGGGGCCAAGTATTTCATTCGAAGAGTCCGTCCATAAGATATTCCTAAATGTTCCAATAAACAACAACAAAATGAACCTACACTTTGTTTATATTTGAATTTAATAACAGAATACAATTTGCTGCCCCCCCCCCGCCCCATAAGGAGAAATTCCTAGTCTAATCCTAGATTTGTGTATAGCAGCCTATCGATCCAGGCTAGAAGAGGTCATCAACCCCGATTTACTGCTATTAGTTTGATTAAAAAATTTTACTGGTGGCCAATCAACTCAATCTGGAAATAGCTTGGGTCTATCCCCTGACAACGTCATAGTATAGTAAAGGGATATTTTATACAGATAGCTTAAGGGATTTGTTGATACATATTGATTTTGAACATATTGATTTCTCATTAGCGTTTGTATTTATTCACTTAATATTTGCGATGGTGTTACAAGTATGTAGATTTATCTATTGTAAACCTTCACTTGGGAAATCTGCTTAGTTTACGCATATTTATGGACTTTTTAGAATATACGATTCTAGTTTTGTTTTGAATTTAATTTAATTGAATTTAAGTATGTTGGCGGAGCTTGTATTGTAATCTCTCCCAAACTTCCTTCAATGACGAAAAATGATAACGTTTCTTGAAGTGAGATTATGAACTAATAATAATATAAAATTAAATTAAGAGATTCTGAATGTTACAAGTAATAAAAGTTCGAAATTAATGAATTCATCACTGAAAAGTATTTAAATATTAATTTTCTTATCCCTTTCCATGGAGGAAAATACGAAAAAATGTATTTATTACTCCATTAAAATATCCAATATTAAAAGCGTTGAGTAATTCAATATGGGGAATCTCGTGGAATAATTAAAGGAAAAGATGAAAAATAAATAACAGAGAGGGAGTAAATTTTAATCAGGCTTGGGTTTGGCTACTTCTCAAGCCTGAGTGCTTCCTCCAATACAAATATACTGTTGTAATTAGGGAAAAGCGATGGACAATATTAGTACATACAGATCGGGCAAATTAAAGATGAAAATCCTAAATTAAATTATTTAGATTTAGCCCGTCACGCTGTCTAAACTAAGCAAATTTCGCACGTGCTGGCAAGACACACTACTGATCTCCTCGCCACCTTCATTTATATATATATATATATATATATATATATATATATATATATATATATAAAGATGGTTCATTATATAACAGAGTATAGTTTATGTGACCTGAATGGAAATAGGGGTTTACTCACGGCTGGGAAAAACATAAGAAAAAAAATCCAATAGCTCGGTTAATATTAAAGATACAGAATACATCTATACAATATTATTTTTCATCTTTTATTACTATACATCCTAAAGGAAAGGTATTTCCAAGTGGCAGTTGGAAATACACTGTCCAAAGAAAGAACAATGAAATCAGGTGTCCCACAGGGAAGTATTTTGAGTACAAATCTTTTTTTGATTGCAGTGAACGAAATAACGAAATGTCTTACCAACAATGTAAAAGGCTTCCTGTTCGTTGATGACTTTGCCATTATTTGCCGATCGCAAAGCTTGGCATATATCAAAAGACAACTACAAGCTGTGACTCTTAGATTAATAGAATGGTCGAAAAAAACAGGTTTTTTGTTTTCCCCCGAAAAAACGAAGTGCATAATATTCTCAAGGCGCAGAAATTTAAATGATTTGCCACATCTCTATCGTAAGAACACCCTAATAGAATATGTCAACCATGCTAAATTCCTAGGTATGTCTCTCGACAGCAAACTGACATGGAATGTACATATAGACAAACTAAAAAAACGCGCATCTGAAAGGCTTAAAATTCTTAAAGTACTTGCTAACACATCATGGGGAGCAGATAGGAATACCATGCTAACAATATACAAAGCTCTGGTATTGTCTAAATTGGACTATGGCAGTTTTATATACGGCTCAGCAAACTTCAATAAATTATGCAAACTAGATGTAATTCATAATGCTGGGCTACGTTTATCCATAGGAGCCTTCCGCTCTAGCCCAGCAATAAGCTTGTGTGCTGAAACCGGAATCCCACCATTGACATTCAGAAGGCAAAAGCTGGCAGCTAAATACTTATCCAAACTAGTGACACAGAGTGGTCACCCGACATTTCAGAGTATATTCCACCCTCTCTACTCACGGCTATACGACCAAAACCCCACAACACCAAAACCTATTGGAATTAGGCTGAATAACATAACAGACAAACTATTACAAAACTCAAACAGTCTTGATGAATTCGACCCAACTCCACCTTGGACAATTCAAGAAATATCTATAGATACAGGAATCACCAAACTCATAAACAAATCGTCTCAAGAGATCAACTATTGGAAAATAAAGGAAGCTTTCATTAATAAAATAGAAAAATATCAACACCCAAAGATAATATACACTGATGGTTCGAAAATTACCGAGTCTTCCTCCTGCGCCTACTACGAAGAAAATGCCTGTCAAAAATTCAAACTCAACAAATTAACCAGCATCTATTCCGCCGAACTATTCGCAATTAAATTCGCTCTATATCACTGCATTTGCAACCACTCAACTCAAGAAAAATTCCTGATTTGCACTGACTCGTTGAGTGCCCTATTGAGTATCAAAGATGTATTCACAAACAACCCAATAGTAAAAAAAATACAAAATCAAATACAAATGCTCCGAGAACTAAAAAGGGCCGTCTACTTCATGTGGATTCCAAGCCACGTGGGAATAGATGGAAACGAAAAAAGCAGATTTAGCAGCCAGAGAAGCCCATCAACTCGACTCCATCACCCAACAACAATTACATCTGCAGAACTCTACCAACCACTCAAAGAAGAAATTAATAAAAACTGGCAACACATGTGGAATGAAACTCAGAACAATAAATTAAAAACTATTAAAACCTCCATCCGTCCATGGAAATATTCGACAAGAGACAACAGAAGAGATGAGGTTGTATTAGGAAGACTCCGAATTGGGCACACACGACTTACGCATGGCTATCTTATGACAAAAGGTCAACCCCCGATTTGTGAGAAATGTAACACAGAACTGACTATATATCACATATTAATGCAATGCCATAAGTATACAGATATTAGAAACAAATACAATATTTCCAATAGTATAGAAGTGGCCCTTGGAGATGACCCGAAAGAACTCGATAAATTGTTTAATTTTGTAAAAAACACGAGTTTATACAAAGAAATTTAAAGTGCAATTACTCGTATCCTCGTTTATATTGTTAAAATGGCGATATGGATGAGGATTCCAAAATGTGAATTATAAATATTACAGGGCGATGATAACATGGTAGTTGTTCGCCCTTAAACCCTATACAACAAACAAACAAAATCTATATAACACTGTTTATAGTAAATTTTATTTGCAATAAGATTGATTCTATAAAATGTATCGGTCCAACGTATAGTAACGGAGATATTCCGAATTTTCGAAATTTCCCCCCTCGACACCCACCTCACTGGTCCAATTTCATCAATTAACCACGGTCACGTTCCCTTCAGTTTTCCATGAAACGCTTATATACCCAGTTTGGTTACGATTAAACAAAAATTTCGACCGGTAAAGCGGTGACAGACAAGTGTATATACATAAATATATAATTTTGAACGAACCTCTTTTACGTCATCTACTATCGATCCAGGAAAACTGCGAACTCAGTTTAATTAACTTTCACTCTGCGTATATGCAGATTAACCGGAAAAAAACATAAATAATTATAAATTTGCTTGGATAAAATCAAGAATTACAGCATTTCCATTCAATTTGATTAATTTTATTGGCAATGTAATGCTCTATAAATGTTGTTATATACATGTTTCCTTTATATTTTAGTGTTTCCATATTTTAGTTTTCGGCCATCAGTAAACTTCTCTCCTACTCATGTCACATTAACAGTAAGCTGTAATATTATGAACCACTTCATGCAATGGTTAAATACCAAATCTGGTTTTCTTTAAACTATTACTCTGTGAAATACTTGCAAATACGTCATGTATTGTTGAGATACTCGCAAATGTTAATTTGATCAATACCACATTCGATATTCAACTGTTTCAGTCAACACTTAAGATCATAATTGTTACTGACTGATATCGGACCTAGATTAGTGATGGTTTAATGTTATAGAACCAATCTTTTTGAACTTTTTACAATCACATTTTGTACAATCGTTGTTTTATGCAATGTTTGGTAGCCGAAGTACTAAGCGAGTTTCTTGTCTCCCCTCCCTTCCTTCTACTCATCGGGTTTTTACATATAAGTAGGGAATACTTAGTGATATAAGATCACAAGTGTGTTATACGAGCACTTGGGAAATCTGCTTATTTTACACAGCGCCTGCGTGGACTTTTACTAGATTCTATTAAGTTTAGATGGGAGATTTGTTTCAAGATTATTACAAAGAGTAAGTGTGTAGGCGTTACCATTACATTAGCAACGATATGAAAGCGTCACAATGTGTGTGGGCAAAGGGAGAGAGGAACTTATATGACGAAGTAGCTATTACAGAGCCAAGTAGAGCTGGCTCCAAGAGATTGTCACAGAGTAAGAGGATTCTAGTTGTGGCAGAATAAGATAGTTAGTTCTCCATCTTACTGCATCATCCTATATCTCATATAGAACTAAAACTTCTTAAGACTTGGAAGTCAATTACATTCATCAAAATTCAGATGGCACAACTACCACCAGTCGACACAGTTATAATAAGATCGTGTACATGTAAGTCCATATTACATATAGCATAAGTTTATATTTATAATTTCATATTAAATTTTTAGTTTCTTTGTGTGACATGAGATGTCCAGATACTCTACTGTTGGAGAATGGACACATGTTTATAGAATTACTTAGCATATGCTATTATTCAGTTGGATTGAGAGTTTAAGTCTAATGAAGTAACAGTTTAACTATCCAGCCGTTTCTCGAAAATTAATAAAGGGCATTTTGGAATAAGTTGGAATACGGTTTGGTGACCCGAAATTTCAAATGATGTACGAAACGTAATCCCAGATTGTAAAGTGTATATATTGAGAATAAATCAAATCCATGAGAACCTTTAATTTGAACGTCCCTGACGGAAGGCTTTGGGTGCAGACAAAATATATAAATTTTAGACATTTTTTTAATAAATTATAATTAAATTGCACGTAGTAAATTATTATAAAGGTCCGTCACGCAGGGGCTTCGTAAACTAAGCAGATTTCCCACGTGAAGTTTTACAATAGAGAAATCTGCCCAAAAACAAGTGCAGTAAGTAGTAAGGGATCAGTAAACTTATACACGAGGGACGAATAGATACGAAAACGGCCGCCACAGCTCTCTTCGGAAAGTACCAAACAGCTCACTCCTGCCGACCAATGCAGAATAGAAATGCAAATATCTAGGTTAATATTCAAGATACAGAATAAATGAATATTTATAGTAAATTTAATTTGCAATAAGATTGATTCTATACAATTTTTCGATCCGACGTATAATAACGGAGATATTCTGAATTTTCCGAAAATCCCCCCTCTAAACCCCCTCTCCCACTGGTCCGATTTCAGTCATTAACGAACTTGATCTTCCTTTTTACATAAAACGATTAAATTCCGAGTTTGGTAACGATCAAACAAAAATTGCGACCGCTAGAGCGTTAACAGACAAATATATATATATATATATATATATATATATATATATATATATATATATATATAAATTTGAACCGACCTCATTTTCGTCATCTCCTGGGTAGGATCGATGGACATTTGAAGAAATTTTTCGAAAACTCGCGTCATGAGTACGACCTCCAGCTGATTTCCTTAAGCAAATGTAAGCTGATTACAAGCAATCGTCTAAATTTAGATTCAATTAAGGAGTTTTACACAAATTAGTCTCAATTAAAATGTTTACAAAAATAAAATGAAGATCCCCTCCAAAAATGTTTTTTCTAGATTTAAAAAAAAATATTGAAGCAATTTTTACCTCCGACATTCTCTGTAGCAATGAAATAACACTAAATTGTATTGCATATCAGAAAAAAACAGCCAATTCAATCAAATAAATTAATTCAAATAATTAGAAAGAGGACACGATTCAATTTTCAAGTTAATTAATTAAGTTCTAAAAACAACAGCAGTAATAAATGTAATGGATATGCAAAGCGAATGTTTATTCTGCTTGAATATATTATTGGGGCCTCTGTATCTGTAAATGTATTGCTGGCATTTAAACAGAATTACAAAGACAAATTCAATAATGGATTGCAAAACAATGTTCTCTTTAGGCTCCAATGAGCGAAACAAATAAATTAATTCATTTGCCGAAGCATTTACTTTATTATACTTATTTATTTCACTTTATAGTTACAATAAATCTTTTATAAAGTTTAACCAAAGTATAAACATTGAAATTAGAATTAAACATGAAAACCTACCCCCTGTTGCAAAACAAACTGTTTTTTTGGTTTGCTTACTGGAAATTCTTTCGTTCAGTTTATTATAATTTAAAACCAGTCTTTCGTGATGTCTTCTTTTTTTTAAAAAAAAACATTACAAATGTAGCTTGAATTAAACAATATATTTTCCAGACTAGGGGAGGGAAATGCTCATCGAATTCTGGTACTCCCCGCGCAAAGGTCTATTATTACAAAACAATGTTATTTATGCTAAACTTGAAAAAGGGAGGAATTGTTCTTTATATTACACTGATGGAATTCTATATATGTTAATCCTTCGTAAATCGGTTGTTGATTGCATTATATATATACAAATAGTATATTAATTTTCTAATTAAAATATTTGATATCAACATTATTTCGTAGGATAATTATATATAACCAAATGGATTCCTTGTTATTTGAATATGGCATCGGTTTTGCGATTTCGGAACCCATGAACTTTCAGCCCTAACCCCTCATTCCGCAACAGATTCTTTTTTCCGGTGTTGATGGGGGCATCTTCAGTTTCGTTCAGTGCTGTTTTTCCTCTCAGGTCCAGTTTATAGCCGAACCTGTGTGCTTACTTCTCCAACCCGGCCTAACGGAAGATTCAGCGGATGTCCTTTAGCTCTTGCTCTTTATCCCTCACTCAACCTTCAGTACCGTTTCTCTCGCGGTAAATGGTTCAGAGGTAAGACTGATTTATTACAATATTTTTATTAATATACGTATTTGTATTGAGTCCATTTTCTGTTCATTTGACCTCACCAGAGCCCATCATATATTCTTTTATTTACTAGAAGTTGTGCTTGTTTTTATAAATATAGCCCATATTTAATCTACCAGAGATGGATCCTTTATGTATTTTTCTTTTTGGGTTTTAAGTCATTTTTTTTTTCTACCAGTGGAAGTATTTAATCCACCAGAAAATCGCTTATTATTGTTGTTGTTTTTCCCAGTTTGACTTGTTTTTTAACAAGCATCTACACATAGCTTTAGCAATAGTCTATTAGAGATATTTTGGCTCGTCGTGGGACCAATATAATTTTCAACAATTCTCAAGCTAAAAACATAACAGACCAGACATTTGTTATGATTCTCTATATTTCATATAACTGTTGTTACAATGAAAAATTAATATATTGTTTACGAATGGCATTCGAATGTTCCTTTAATCAAAGAAAATCAGTAAAGCAAGCTGGATTAAAACCTCCGTCTTCTTAGCCCTATTTCATTTCAAACTTCCCACTAATTTAATTCTGTATTATTTCATATGGTTTTATTTAAAATAATTTAGTCCGATGCGATGTAGAACTAATATGTACTGCTGAAAAAAATTGTACAAAAACAAGTATTCAATTAAAACCAATCGTCATAAAGAGAAAGAATGAATGCTGTCAGTTCATTTAACTTACAAGCAATATAACTAAGGGATTTGTTAATAATTGATTATGGTTGATAAAATAATTGTTAGTTATATATGTTGGTATTATTAGACGAGGTCCTAATAGAATAGTGATAACAAGGAGATAGTAAAATGAGAGATAGGAGGGAACGAGAAGTCGTAAACCGTTTACTGCTCCGGCGGATATAAAACTAATCATAACAATATTATTTTACGATATTGTTATACGGTGGAATAGCTTAACAGCGAATCGGGGACCAACAATGAAACTAGGTGTTTGGGAATAAGATTCTTTACTATTATACACTTTATATAAGACCTATATTATTATATACGACAGGGGCAAGAGATTCTTAGGAGGCTTTTGGATGGAAAAGGTTATTGAAAAAGCGTTTACATTACAGAATGTACGTGTGGAAAACAAGATGCGAAGTATGACAACAAGGATGTGGAGGTGGGGAGGATGTATGGCCAGTTGAAAGGATTGGTTGGAGTTATGCCAAGAACCAGAGGTCGGCCTGACCTCAGATGGAAGGATCGATGTATGGATGAGCAAGGGAAGCAATGATCCCTACGAAAAATATCAAAGAATGGACGTAACTGACAGAAATCAAAACTACAGTCAACTTCAGTCAACTTGAAAAGTCAGTCCATCAAAGTCACATGAACTAAGCAGATTTCCCTCCGACGACGGTTACAAAGCAATAAAAAACAACCATGTATAGGGAAAAAAGTCGGTCACGCAGGGGCTGCTTAAACTAAGCAGATTTCCCACGCGAAGGTTTACAATAGATAAATCTACATAGAGCTAATTGTTAAGTGAATGAATACAATCGGTAATGAGAAATCTTTCAGTCAATTTACAATACAAGTTAATAATCTCTACAACGGAAAGCGGCTGAAATGTAAACAAACAGGCCAACCTCTTAGCGCTGAATACATAGACAGACCGCAAAGGCAAACAATTAATGGAATATATCTGAACATAACTTATTAATTTCATTGAAAACAATTTACTAAAGCTAGTTCTCTAATTTGTAATGAATCAGAATCAGTTTTAACCCGATAACTTAAATTGTAGTAATCAAAGAACAAAAAAAGGAAGTCACCAGAACACATTTGCATATATCTCGCAAAATAAAAGTTCAATGAAAACAATAATTAGTATGGGATTCAAGATATGACAGCTTATTATTAATAAGGCACTAGGAGTTTGGGTTTATTGAAAGCGAAAAACTAAAAAATTCAACATCTCGGTTAATACTCATTATACGGAAAATATGTATAGAACAATATTTATAGTAAATTTAATTTGCAACAAGATTGTTTCTATATAAATGTTCGATTCGACGTATCGTAACAGAGATATTTCGAAGTTTCAAAATTCCTCTCGTCTAAACAGCCCCTCTCCATGGTCCGATTTCAGCCGTAAAAAAACTTGATCTTTCTATTTACATAAAATAACTAAATATCGAGTATGGTAACGATTAAACAATAATTGAGACCGCTAGAGCAGTACCAGACAAATATATATATCATTTTGAACGAACCTCATTTTGGTCCTCTCCTAGGTAGGATCGATGGACATATGAAGAAACATCGAGAAGAAAATCGCGTCATGATTACGACCTCATTAGCTGATTTATCTTAAGAGAAATCTGCTAAAATACAATAGAAAATATTTTTATTTTATTATATAGTTGATTGTTATTTTTCCTAATCCAATTGCAGCTATTATTGTAGTAGGGTTATTGTGTTAGGTATGTTCGTGAGTGGGAGAGAGGGTAGAGATAAGGCGAAGCTATAAACGGTAAGGTATTTCATTAGGGCTAAGGTAAACTCGATCAGCTGGACTGGAATATGAGGCCCAATCCCTTATAGGCCTGCCATCTTATAGGCCAACCCCTTATAGGGCAGCATCTTATAGGCCCCGCCTATCAGATCTAAATCCAATATCAAATAATTCCAGCTCCGGATGGCCTGCCTACCGCAAATAGCTACATTTAACCCTTCGTCCTCCACCATATTTCTGTATCGCTGGCACAATTCGTCTTAATAGCGTTCTTCACATCAACTCCATCCTTTCGACCAATACAATAACTGACATTAATGTTTTAAATGTGATCTTAATCTATATCGTTTTAGTAATTCAGCAATTCAGGATATACTCATGACGCGAGGTCCGAAACATTTCTTCAAATGTCCTACCTAGATGACGAAAATGAGGTCCGTTTAAAATTATATATGTTTGTTACCACTTTAGCAGTCGTAATTTTTGTTTGATCGATACCAAACTCGATATTTATGAGTTTTATATAAAATTAGGACTAATGACTATGAACTAAAGATAAAACTAAGTTCTTTAACGGCTGACGGTGGGTTTAGAGGGGGAATTCCGAAAACTCAAAGAATATCTCCGTTATTATAAATCGAAACGAAAAATCGTATAGGTCTAATCGTGTTACAAATTCAATTGCCTATGAATGTAAATTTTATTTCTAACCCAAATATTAACCGATTTTTTTTTTGTCATTTTCAACAATCAGCAAATCCCCCACTTTTAGACACCGCACATCAGCAATATGCCAATATTTCATGAAACGTTTTATTCCAAAATTAAATGCCTTCGCTTCTTTACAATGGGCTTTATTATGAGATACACAAGCAGAAAGGAGTGTTCTGTTGTCATCAATTTGCTAAAACATACGAAATTTCAGCATATATAGTATATAATCAAAGACTAAATTATACGTAATCAATATGATAAAAGATGAGTTCTTCGAAGCATAATTTTTTATTTAGTCGTTTAGTAGCGGGGGCAAAGAGGAATTGGCCCAAGGCTTGGGACAGCCTTGGAAAAAACGCCAAAGCAAAAACTGTCAATGGAGATTTAATGCAACTGAAAAGACGTTCACAAGTAAAAAAAAAATTGATGAATATTAATGTAGCACTTAGTAGTATTGTAGGAGAATATTTATGAAAAGCGAAGTTTAGCTCAGACTTTACAAACATATTAGCATTACTGAAACCAATTGCCTCCATTATGGAAATTCAACAGAACTTGGTACTTATCTGAGTAAAATAATTACAATATCAAAGTTCGGCAAGATAATTTGGGCTAATTATGTCTCATTTCCAACAATCCGACATCAGACATCGCTAATTTAAAAACGTCCGTAAAGAAGGAGCTGCGTAAACTAAGCATATTTCTCACGTGCTGGAATGTCTGGTATCATCATCGCTTCATATATTCTCTAATTCTAACACAAAATTCGATGAGCAGTACAAGACGATTACGAATAACTCGCTTAATATTTGAGTAACGAGAAAATATAAAGTTGTAGAGCTTTGATACTTTAATCAGTTACAGTTAAAATAGATAGTTTAACATAACAACATTGGTTCTGTAAAATTTTTTGACCCGACTAATTGAAACCCAGGTATTTTTTTATTTAATTAAAAAAAAAAAAAAACCTCAAAGTCGCATACATTGTTTATATATCGAATTTTTTAACGATTATACAAAAAATACGGCCTCCACAGGCAGGCAAATGTATGTATGTATGCATGTGTGTGTGTGTGTGTGTGTGTGTGTGTCTATATATAATAGCCTATATATATATAATGTCTGTTGACACACAAAAATAATAATTACATTTCTATTAAATTATTTTAGTTAAGGGGTTAACTCGATAACATATAACAATAAAAGTTATCTTTTTTAAAACTAAATAACATATAAAACTTTTCTAGAACTTGATCTTTCTTTTTACATGAAACGACTAAATACCGAGTTTGGTAACGATCAAACAAAAATTGCGACCGCTAGAGCGGTAACAGACAAATATATATATAATTAATTTTGAACGGATCTCATTTTCGTCATCTACTAGGTAGGATCGATGGACATTTGAAGATAAATTTCGAAAATCGGGTCTATCGCTGATTTCCCTTGAGGGAAATCTGTTAAACACATTTTTGATAAACACCACGTATTATACTAATTTTTCCAAATGTTTAAATTCTAACCTTGAATCTAGGTAAATTTATAATTATACATTCTTCTTTCCTGTAAGCAATAAAATCAATGAGTTGACCGCATTTTAAAATTTTAATTTTTCAAAGGGAAATCTGCAGGCAATATTTATATTAATGTAAATATTTTTATAATAACATGCGAATTATTTTTATAATACACTAATAAGTCATTGAAACTCAAAATACGAGGTTAAAGTTCATTCTGCATTCCCTTTTCTCGGGATTTAAAATATTATCCAATGACTACGATTTCCCCCCCTGTAATAATAACGGCAACAAAATGAGCCAAATTTGAAGTAGTAAGTACTTCAGGTGTCCCTGGAGATAGTGATAGGCTGCCTGGGAAGGGAAATAAAGGGTTATCCTTTGATAAATAGATTAAGGTAATTGGGCTATTACCATAGAGAACCAGACACAATTCCATCTCCCTAAACCAATTTTCATATTCTCGACTCTCTTTACTTCCCTCCACGTGTGGAAGAGATAGAATTAATTGGACCCCCACCCCCTGACAAATTGACTTGATAAAGTATTGCAATAAGTTATTATTAGATCCAACAGTCAATTTTATCAAGTTTAATTTATGGAATGACGGCAGGTTTGAGGCCAGTATCATCTCTTCCGCTCTGAGGCTGAAGGAAGCTGTTAACCATTAATATAAAATGTTTTGAGGAGCCACAAAAATTAGTTCCTTATCCAACACAATTTCTGACGGTGGTGTCGGCTTTATTTCATTTTTCAAATAAAGCATAATTAGGTTTTATTAATACAGCAGGAACTAAGGAGAGGATGATATTTACAGCTCAGTGGCAAGGAATAAGACTAATCCATTATCCTTATCAATGCTTTTTAATAATTGAATGTGAACACCACATGACTTATATAAATGGAATAGGAAGAAATTTATAAATTTTAAGCAACTAACCGTTGCATAAGTAATCATTGACATGTGATATGACGCCCTCTCCCGCAAAAATAACACTAAAACACAACACGAAACAATGCAATAAATAAATGGAAACAATAAATAATATGAAAGGATAAAGTAAATTTAAAATATAGCCAATTAAATGCATTATGGATCGAAGTTTTGACTAAAAACACTACTTACATCCCAAAACGTTGAAAAAATTAAAATTTACAGGTAAAATAAAAATAGGATACGGCTTGATTAGATTTTTGAATGTTAGTACATATCCCTTGAATGTTCGAGAATAGATAGTTCGGTATATCGATTTCCCTTTATCAATAGTTCATGTAAAACAAAACATAGCTTCTGATGAAAGTCGCCCTGTTGAATTATAGTATAAACCTAACCAAGTGGGATGTTTCAGAGCCCTTTTCAATATTTTGCAAACCTGTAGTACTCAACTCAGAATAGCCGGTAGAAATTTTTAACTATAACAAACAAAAAGGAAGTGGGGGCTTGAGATGGCCGTGCGAGTTAGGGCGTTGGTCCTAATCTCGCAAGGCAGACCTAGAGTGGCGGGTTCGAATCCCGCTCTGGGCAGTAGAAATTTATTTAATGACGGACTCATTAAATAAACTCCTTGTGCCCACCCTGGCTAGAAAAGGATGGTAACCTGTAGATAACCCGTCCCGATTAGCCTAGTAGCATAAAGTGGACGTAAAATACAAAATAAAAAAAAAGGAAGTGAGCAAAATCACTAGACAGGAATCAAATTGACTTGATAAATGCAAACACTATTAGACAAAATCGTAACTAAATTTAGGTCGCTTCAACATATACTCATGAAATAGCATCAAATCTGTTAAATGTCCCAAATAAAGGTTAAATATGAATGAAGGAAAATGTTTTTGAAATAGGATTGGGATGAGTATATCCCATACCGAGGGAGGATTGGTAATGGGGGCTTGGATAATTAGGGTTTGCAATGGGCATCATATCGGTTCATGTTGCCGAATCCCATTTCCTCTCCATCCAGACCTCTATAACCATTCCCTTCAAATAACTGCCTACTTTGAATTCAACCCGAGTAGTCTAGCAAATAAAATATCGTTCCTATTCTCGCCTATTACTCCAGCACGAGAAAGAGAATTTATTTTTTTAATTTGTAATAAAGCTCCGATAAAGAACTAAAGCGTCTAACGAGAAACGAACGTTCATTGTTATAACATCTATCAAGCGATTTTAAAATTGAATGCTATAATTGGAACAAAACTTATCTTTTCTTAGAGTCCCAGAGTTCGGGTAATGTAATTTAGTTCAAGTCAATAAGACAAAACATTGACATGCTCTCTAAGATCTGGCATCATGCCGATATAAACATGAGTGTAGAGACAACTAGCATAAAATTAAGTAAAACCAAATTACAGTAAAATTAAATTGTCGCGTACAAAGCTAAGGGGAAGCAATAAAACGAAGGAAGAAAACGATAAAATTATGAACTACTGTAATAAAAATATAAAAGACAATACTTAAAAGTACATATTAAATAGAAACACAAAATTATTAACATTAAGTTAACTAGCTCAGGCCAGCAAGGGTGCTCGCCCTATTAACCACCTTTTCGCAAGCGATGACTTCGGCACCACCAATATGTGTAGCGATCCCTCCGGGATCGTGATGCGAAGTCTCGGGCTTCGTCCTCCCGACTACTGGTTTTTAATTATACGCGTATTTTGCAGATACGTTATTCCTATCGTTTTAATTGCGAGGTTTATCAGCAAAAAGTAAAAATGTTTCCCCTTCGGTTAGGAAAGAATTTTTTTATTATGTTATATCATTCAAAAAGAAATATTTGAACTATCTGATAAAAAAAGAAATATTCACTAAAACGCTTTTGCAAAAAGAGAAGGTATTGATATAAAACTGTATAAATAAATTAACCAATTATGACATCGTTATCTTGCAATGTCTGATGAATGATATACATTGTAACAAAACAGTTTAAAATTAATTTTGTGAATAGGGGAAGTAGGGAATCGACATTGAAGATGATATTAAAATTGCCAAAGTTTCAATAAGTACAAAAAATATAATTTACATTCAAAACAGAAATTAAAACCTATTGCAAATGAAACACATTGAAAAAAAAAATAAGTCGAATTAGTACCGCACCAAGGTCCGTATAGGGCGGCGGGGTGTGGTCACATATCTCCGAGGTGGGTAACTAGGGTTGAAAAATAACGCTTGGAAAAGAAAAAAAAAACCAATACGATAGAACAGGAGTTTCATGGCGTGCAAAAAAAAAAAGTTTAAATTCGAGTTCTATCGTCAGTTATCGGGACGACAGTTATTCCAGTTGAAGGCACCAAACGAACAGCAATGTATCCGAGAGTTTTCCCCCGAGTAGGAAAAGCGATTCTCGAAACTGCCAGAGAAATGCCAAATTTAGTATGTCCCAGGGGAGGTTTGGAATAAAAAAAATTCGGAAGGGTTTGTCTCGTCGGGACCGGGAGGTACCTCAATTTCGACAATTTTACAGAGCATAAAGCGACCATGAGGAGCAAAACGGTTACCCCAATCTCGAAAATTCACCGAGCGGTTTGAGCTACACAGTTTTCAAAAAAGCGGTTTCTGGCTTTAAATAATAGACTATATATATAAAAAATTGTAACCTCTGTCTGTACATTGATTTTTTTCGCGAAATTTCACGATAACTTTTCGTGTCACATGCCATAGAAACATAACTACATTTTGTTTCTTTCGTGTCTGTCTGTCTGTTTGTTTGTTTATTTGTTACCTTTTCACGCATAAACGGTTGAACCGAATTTTATGAAACTTGGTATGTATATTACTACTAGCCGAACTTAGACATAACACTATATTAATATTCTCTAAGACGAACAGGAGTGGGGGTTACAAGTATATGAGTTATACGCTAAAAACTATAGCGGGAGTCCACAATTTTATTAGGCACAAAAGACTCAACCGAACTAAACCAAACTCGCTATGTGAATTAGTACTAACGCCTTCCTTATAAAAAGCCATACCAACATTTCTAGTGACGGGCAGGAGTGGGGGTTATAATGGAGGCCTGAAATTAAAAATAGCCGTATTTCGTTTCCTATTGCATTTTCGGCAAATATGCACATAACAAAAGTTGTTTATTTTGTTATTTAGAGAAACTTTTTTTTATATACACTATCATCGTATACCGAAGTATAAAGGCGTCATACGCTAAAAATTATAGCGGGAGACAACAATTTTATTTGGCACAAAAGACTCAACCGAACTAAATAAAACACTCAGTATGTGTATTAGCACTAACGCCTTCTTTATAATAAGCCATACTAACATTTCTAGGGACGGGCAGGAGTGGGGGTTATAAGTGAGGCCTGAAATTAATAATAATGATTTCCTATTGGGGTTTCGGCAAATATGCACATAACAAAAGTTGTTTATTTTGTTATTTAGAGAAATTTGCTCAACACTTCTTTTCAATATGAACTACCAGGTACCTCACCTGAAAAAATTAATTCAAATGTATGTCAATATTTTCTCCTTAATAATTCAAATCTATGCATAATGCACAGGAGACGGGAAATATGACATTATGCAGGACAGTGAAGTCTTACATAAAAAAATAATTTTATTATTAACAAATGCCAACAACGGGTATTAACCCTAAATACTGGAACGGGTAAATGTCAAAATGTTCTGCAAAGTAAAGCCTTGCCAAAAATATACCATCACCATTCAGCCTCAAATGAATTTCCGAGCGAAGCCGGGTATCTGAGCTAGTAATAGAATATAATTGTACCGCAGCTCCCAGAATGGAAAAATTAAGCTTCAAAATTTCAAAACATCCGGACGAAAAAGGAGAAATTTTCTCTCTCCCCCTCGCCCGCATAAATAAATGAGTCTCATCTAAAAGGAGTTCCTGAATAGCTAAAATCAAAACCGGCCAAGTGTGGATTAGAAAAAAGTAAAATTTAAATTCTTAAATATTCGCATAGCAGGGCCGAATAGAAAAAATGTATAAAACCAATATGGTAAGTAAAGTAATATATATCAATTTTATTCTATACACTTTTAGGTAAACTGACAATTACCCCCCCCCCCATAATCATACTCATCAAAGAAGGGAGTAACAAAGATAGAAATATTATATTTCTTGAAGTCGTTCATTTTAAATCGACTTTGTTTATGTTAGCGCCAAATTTAAATTAATTTTTATAGAATCTTGTATTCATTTTTAATATTAGCAATATACATAAATAAATGGAAACTATTTATTTACATTTATTAAAAAAAAAGGCAGCGTACTTAATTTTTTTTTTCTCCTGAGACTCACATGATTATAAGGGATATTACAGAGGAGAGAGATTATAGCACTTTTGATAAATGGGAAAAAGGAGGAAAATGACATTTTTTCTTCTGAACAAATATGAGAGAAGGTAAATAAGGGAGGGAGATTCCATTTACTTTATGGAGGGGAAAATATGAGACAGGCAGATTGATTTATACTCAGCCTAAAGCTAGGGATTTAAAATAAAAGGCATTGTGTCCCATGATGGGAGTATTAGCTTTAATATATTACAGGGATGACGGCTGTGGATTGAAGCTTGCTCCTGGATTGACTTATATTGAAGCCTATAACTGGATATTGAGGGGGGATAAGCCGATAAAATGTCGGTCAGCCACTATATATCTCAACCCTAAGACAGGGGATGCTTCCCTCCATGGGGTCAGTCCTATCACATATATCCCTCACATATACACCAAAAATAATATTATAGGTAATATGAAATGTTGTCACGTGAGCAACATCAGTCACCAGATCCATATTAAAAAGAAAAAAAGTCCGTCACACAGGGGCTGCGTAAGCTAAGCAGATTCCCCACGCGAAGGTTTACAATAGATAAATATACATACAGGTAACACTACCGTGAATGTTAAGTGAATAAATACAAACGGTAATGAGAAATCTTTCAGTCAATTTACAATTCAAGTTAATAATAATCTCTACAACGGAAAGCGGCTGAATTGTAATCAAAGAGGACAGCCAACCTCGTAGCGCTGAATAGATAGATAGACCGGAAAGAAACAATTAATGAAATATATCTGGATATAAAATATTAATTTTATTGAAAAAAATTTACTCAAGTTACTGCTGTAATTTATAATGAATCAGAATTAGTTTTATCTCAATCGCTCAAATTTTAGTAACCCAATAACAAAAGAAGGGGGGTCAAGAGAACGTATTTGCATATATCTCACAAAGTAAAAGTTCAATGAAAACAATATTTGGCAATTAAACTTGCAATAAAGTGGTTCATGATATAACAGCTTATTGCTAGTATGACATGAGTAGAAGTGGGGGTTTACTGAAGGCTCAAAACTGAAAAATACAAATATCTACGTTAATATTCAAGATAGAGAATAAATGTACATATATAACAATATTTATAGTACATTTCATTTTCAATAAGATTTGTTCTATACAATTTTTCGATCCGAATTCCATCCACTTGTCCAATTTCAGCCATAAACAATCAAAAAAAAAAAAAAAACGGACCTCATTTTCGTCATCTCTGATTGCGTAGGATCGATGGACATTTGAAGAAATTTTTCGAAAATCGCGTCATGAGTACGACCTCAATAGCTGGTTTCCCTTAAGGGGGATACCATATAATCTGCTATAAACGACATAAATTCTTCTAAAAATGAACGATATAAATGTTAATAAAGGTTTTTTTTTTCCATAAAAATGAGTTCCCTTGAAAATCTGCTAAAATGAACAATTCCAGATTTTGTTATTATTATTATTAATTAAGGTCCACTATTTGCAACTATGGCTAATATCCACTAGTTACCTCCCTTCCTAGGCAGGGTGGGACTAAGGATTCTGTTTAATGACTTCGAAACTGAATAAATTCCTATTGCCCACGTGGGAATTGAGCTTGCCACTCAAGGTTTTCACCTTGTGAAATTAAAGCCAACACTTTTAACTCATATGGCTAACTTGAGCCTCAACCCACCATTATTTTAGGGCACTTTGTTGAACAAATGGGAGATAAATGATTATTGGATGATACTGTAGCGTAACTTGGGCTTGTTGTGGGGCTGATTTATAATATTATAATAAAGGCTGCCAAATCGAATGCCACAATAAAAGGCGCCAGCTGGCTAGCGACACGTCAGGTTCAATTCACTCAGGCAAAGGTGGAAAATTACGAAATTACGGTGGAATATATTTAGAACGCGAGGGACAAGGGGAACGGTATTGACTCGTTATAGCCCAGTATTAATAGCATGACAATGAAATCTCTTTCGTCCGTCTTTAAATACACACAGAGAGAAAGCTATTTTATATCGGTAATTAATTTCTTCCACGTGGATTCGTTAATTTGGCAGCGAGGTATCCGAACCTCTAGGGCTGGGATAGAGAGAGAGAGAGAGGAAACACCGCCAACTTGAAGGTTCAAGGAGAGGAGAAGTTAGGAGAGAGGTTGAGATGGAGCCCTCCCCCACCCTCCTGCTTTGGCGGGGGTTGAGTCAACAGGAGCAGACAACAAACCTCGCTAATTACCGCCAGACTTACACTACACACCGCACAGCAAACCACTCACCCTGTCAGCAACCTCAACGGGGAAACTCGCCTCAAACAGAACCACATAATGATAACACTTCAATTCACGAAACAAATAAGAGAAGGGGCCTTACAGTAGCAGACATCGTTAGTTGTAACAGGAACATATATAACTTCCTTTTAAGAAATAGAGAAAGCATAGTAGTCGCTAACATTTTCGGATTTCAACGATACAAACAATTTTAGCATTCACCAAAACACGTTGAATAGTTTCAGCATGACATCTGCACACATCTCACATGACTCAGAAATAACTTATGTCAGAATATTGAAATTTTATATTTAGCGTTGTAAAACCGTCTAGTCTATTCAATGAAATTGACTAGGAAGGGGGGGGGGGAGTTTGGTGAGAAAAAATGTAAAAATCCTAATATCGCCGTACGAATCAGAGACACAACGAAGTTGTATAGGATCTTTTTTGTTAGTCATAAAAACATTAATAAATTATGTTGTATGACATTTTTCGCTCCTTTGGATTGGAACGGAGATATCGTGCATTACTTTCAAACTAAAGACTATAAAGAGAAACAAAAGATTTTATTTTATTTAATATGAGAACAAACAAGTCTTGAGGTGTCAGATTGTTGTCAAATAACAATCAATCAAATGAAGAGTTGGTGGACAATTGAAGAATGTTAGAGTGCAACCTTAATAGCAGATTTCCCCTGACGGGATATCTGCTAAACCTAATAAATTTGAAGGTTACAACATTCAAAATAACATTGGTGAAGAATGGCTGATAATTCTAGATAAGAGAGAGCCGATGCCAAGTATGAAAGGCAAGGGCGAGCACTAATTCGAGGAATAAGGTTGAAATAGATCCAAAATAGATAGGTGGGATATATATATACAGCCAGCCTAATTCTCTTATCAAATCCTATCCTACCATTTCATGTTATGCTAGAAAATGTGAAAACCTCTATCACGCAGGAGCTGCGTCGACTAAGCACATTCTCACATGCAGGAACGAGACACAGTCTTCTTTCTCATACTATTATGTATGCCTTAGTATTGGTAAACAAGACACACGCTGAAAATGAAATAAGAAGTGCCATAACAGCGCGACAGTGAACAAATAAAATAAATAAAGGGGTTTATTTATTATATTCAATTTACCTATCCTCTTCATACTAACTGAGATATTGAAAATTATCGGTGTTCCCCTCCCTTAAATTCATCTTCCTCAAGCCAGATTTCATCCATCACCGAATATAACCCATGAAGTGGTTAAATATCGTGTGGTGTTGATCAACTAAAAAATCACGCAGCTTAGACGTAAAATCTTAAACGTTGGCATGAATAATCGTGATATTCCGTGTTCTATTGTTTTCTTTGTCAAATGTGTATTAACAGAAGTTGTTTATTTTGATATTTAGAGTATTTACAATTTTGCCGTATGACGAAGTTTAGACGAGATGAACGCTTAACCCGGGAGTCGACAATTTTATTGGACTCTGGCGGGAAAGGGGTAGATGATGGGTAATAATGACAAATACTATATTAATGATTGTTAGTTAGATTGTCCACATTGTTCTAAATGATGTCAAGGAACTGAGTGGGAAACAGTTTTCTATTAAATATTTAATTTTTTATGATTTAAGCCTATTCTCCAAGACCCAAGAAAAGTATAGAGATTGCCATAGTTAACAGAAAGCTATAGATTCATATACAATTTTATCAAGTAACAAAAGTATTGATGATCTACTCTTTATCAGCAACTAAACATTAAATGGAGAGTAATGTTATAACAAATAGAAATTACTTAAGTACTCTTTAAACTTTACATGATAATTACTTAAACTACATTTAATTAATTACGCTTTCATCCCTTGTGATTTCTACACCTTGAAGTATGTGGTTAATGTTATTAGTAATAGAGGTATTTTCACAAAGTTGCATTCCTTTCGTTTTGTTACAAATATTGTACTTTACATTTGCTCAGCATAGTGTCTTTCATCTCCATGAATATTGCATTTAATTAACCAACACAATAAACGAATCATATAAAAGATATATTATTTTTCATTGGGAAAGGGAAGCTATGATAAGAGAGCGGAGAGGGGAGGTGGGATGGATATCAGGCGGGACCTGTTATCAATGCCAGCAACTTGTTGCTATCAATCTTCATCAGTCGTCCCCTTTATAACAGTCTCGGCTCTATTAGGCCCAAGGCCGCCGTCTCTCCCTTTCAACTCTCACCACCTCAAAATTTAACCTAAACTCTAAACAGTATTTATTCCACTTTTAACCAGATATTTATTTTTGAGGATACATTGTAGGTTTCTAATTTGATGTTCCACCCCATTTACGAAGATATTTTTAGTAATTGCATCTAATACTTACTAAGACCAATTAAATTATTTCAGGAAAGAAAGGATCTTTAGGTATCAAACAGCTACATTTATTCTCCTTATTTTAGAATCGCAGACGTTTCGCACTCCTAGGCATTAACAAACCCTATAAAATCATTCATCTCAGTCACTTTTATATTCACTAATGAGTCCACATAAAATCTCCTTAATTTAATTTAGCCTTACCAAGAGATAATTTGTGAAAATCCAATAACTAAATATATATATATATATATATATATATATATATAATTTTATGTTTCACCCCATTTACGAACATATTTATAGTGTTTAATTATAACTTAAGATGTTTTCCTTATTTCGTTGAGAGTATTGCGAATACCCACAAATTGATAACGGTTCTGGTCATGAAATATTTGTTTTTTTCATTTGCTGTGTTCGACAATATATTAGCAGATTTCCCTTAAGAAAAATCGGCTATTGACGTTGTACTCATGTCACGATTTTCCAAAAAATTTCCTCAAATGTCCATCGATACTCGGAGATGAGGTTTGTTTAAAATGATATACATATAAATATATATACATATATATATATATATATACACACACACACACGCACACTTGACTGCTACCGCTTCGCAATTCTTATTTCATCGTAACCAAACCTGATATATAAGCGTTTCATGCAAAACTGATGTTTAAGTTCCCTAATGGCTGATATCGAATCAGAATGGGGGGGGGATAGATGGGAAGAATTTCGAAAATTTAAATATCTCCATTGTTAAACGCTAGATCGAAAAATTGTGTGCAACAAATCTTAGTGCAAATAAAATGACTATACATATTGTTTTATACATGTATTCTCTATCTTTAATATTAATGGAGATGTTTGGATTTATTCGTTTTCAGCCTTTACTAAACCCCCCCCCCCCACTCCTATTTATGTCACACAAACAATAGCCAAATATTGTTTTCATTGGGTGTTTCTTGTGTGAGATAAATGAAAACACGGAGTAGATGACGCTATCAAATAAGATTTTGCTGTCGTGAATCGAAAATATTAATTACTTCTATGATACAGTCGATGTTTATCTGTTTCATTTCGCACTGCAGATTCCAAATAGCTCAGTTATTATGAGTCGTATCGGAAAATGTTATAAAACCAATCTTGTTAAGCGATCGATGCTCTACTATTGATGCATACATTTTCTGTATAAGCGTAGGTATAAGCGAGTTGTTTGAAACTTGTTTTCAGCCTCCTTAACCCCCCTTCCACATCAAAAAACCTTTTTTTACGCATCGGCTTTTTACATTCAAATAGAGAGCATGCGGTGAGATGAGATCACAAGTGTGTCATCCAGCATGTGAAAAATCTGCTTAGTTTACGCAGCTCTTTCGAATTTCCTCGGCTCGTAGAAGGCAATGGGAAACTTGTATTTAATAACCTTCTTGTAAATAGAATATTATAGAGTTCTGTTACTGTGGAAACCTCGGCTTTTACAACAAACACAATATAGTTAAAATGTAATTCGAATTAATACAAAAGGTACACAGGGGGGACTAAGAGAGCCCTTTGTACGGGAAATGGTTCATGGGATAAAAGCAGAGCCCTTTATACAGTATTTACACTCCAATGCCTTTCCCATTCTGTTTAGCTAAGCAACCTTTTATACAGACCGACAAAATCGTTTTTCATATAGACTATTTGCACGAGTCAATAAATACTAAAACGTTTAGCCGATAGAACTCTCTACACGCTAGAACGTTATGTATAAATTATTAGTAACTAAATATACATAGTATATATGAATGCAACGGTAACTGGAATTTCTTCCTTTGAGTATAAACCAAATATTAATAAAAAAAAACAACCATCGCTTCTAACCAGCATACTACCAACAATTTTAGATTGATACAAAACTAATTCAGTATTTTTAAAGACGCTGTAGAATATATGCTGCTTTCTAATAAATCATACCAAGTGAACTTGTATGGGAAGTTAAAGAACAAAATCGTAAATATCTAATATTTTATAAAAATCAAGAAGTATTCAAAGGAATAGTTTGGGGTCAAATAAGACATTAGTTTCATAGCTTATCAGTTTTTGGGCTGCAATTGTAGCCGCTGAAGTAGCACCAGAAAAGAAAGAAATCACGCAGACAAAAAAAAAAAAAAAAAAAAAAAAAGGTAATTTAAATCTTTGTTATTATAAAAGAAGAAAAATGCTTCAAAAAGATCCCTGTTATTTAATTATTACAGTATGAAAATTACTGAACAATGAGCAC
The DNA here is from genome assembly GCA_019009955.1 of Riptortus pedestris. Lineage (NCBI taxonomy): Eukaryota > Metazoa > Arthropoda > Insecta > Hemiptera > Alydidae > Riptortus > Riptortus pedestris. The sequence goes on along the minus strand of CM032230.1, from coordinate 8,625,815 downwards.
TTACAGAGCAACTTTTTAATTTATCGGTTCCACCTTCATCAACCCTATTGATGCGTTTTTATATTCAGCTGTAATATCTTATGTCTCGCTGCAATTTTAAGTCACAAGCTAGATACTAACGAGGGAATCATCTGGACAACCCCTGAGTGGCAGTATTTTTACTTACGAATTAAAGGAAATATTGTTAATGGGGGAGATTTTGGGTTTTCAGATTTCTATGAAATTTTTCGTTCTGATCCTACCTGAAGGCATTTTGCCTAGTATCTCCATGACTTCTGTAGTATGATGCAGGCTTCTTGCTTAACTAAAAAACGCCAGGCTTTAGAACGTTGAAATTTCATATTTAGGACGGTGGACTGCAGCACCGTCAAATACAGTGGAGCGTCGATTATCCGAACGTCAATTATCCGAACGTTCGATTATCGGAACCAGTTTTTTTTTTTTTTTTTTTTTTTGTTATAATTATTGTTACTTTGAATAGAATTAAAAATAAAATTATTTTTCTCAGAACATTTATAACGGAATCCATCATTAATTATTTGTCAGAAACTGATTCGTTACATATTTGTATCTGGTTCAATGAAATTAGACGTTGAATAGCATTGGTTTACTTAGAACTGTATACACTACCTAATTTGTTCATTGCATTAGATTCTGTGAAACCCTTTCCGTTCATATAACTGGTTGTGGGTAGCTTACTTTCAGTTTCAAACCGTTCTTTGCGAGGTGTACATTGTATTTGTATTTGTTGTTCATACATACTACGTATGATTAAATAAATAAACAAACTTGTATTTTTTTACGAAGTTATTTTAAATCTCCCTTTTCCTTATTATTTATAAGAAAATAAATAAACACAAAATAAATAAAAATTTTGATTATCCGAACTTTTGATTATCCGAACCACGTCTGACAACATTAGTTCGGATAATCGACGCTCTACTGTAGTTATAAAAATAGACTAAGGCGGGTGAAGGGGGTTAGAGGGATGGAAATAAAAAAACGCAAATTCTTCCATATCAATTAGTTGTTAAAAAATTGTATAAAGCAATTTTAGTTTATCCCAAACAGGTTTTGTAATTTTTCTTCTATAACTTAACCCGTTGCATTGGAACAGAGATATTGTATATTGCTTTCAAGCGTAACCTGAATTGCAGCAAACATTTTGTTTACTAAATTCAATAGCACCACAAGGAAGGCATTTAGTGTCCAAATCAAATTTTTATTCTTCTGTTTATTTCTTGAGGTTGTAGACCATATACATTTTTTTTTTTATGAAAATCATAGTCATAGAAATTTAATATCATTTAGGCACGGGATCGATATAGACCATCTTGTTGGCGAAATCGGATTCCCTGGGGTCGACATAAACGAAAACTGATCGTGGGATCTCAGGTAGAACTCGAGTGTTCAGTAGAAGGGGAACTGTCGGGACAGCCACGACAGATCACTCTGTCTCCCCACCATCAACCAATTCCCAAAATCTGGAACTCGGGTAAAAAAAAAAAAAAAATCTCAGGTAGAATGATAATATAATCATCTACTAATTTATTTCAAGAGATTGCAAAGTGATTACTAAGTCGCCAGGTTCACCCATCACAATAAATATTAACTTTTTTTTACGTTTCCATTGCGATTTTAACCCTCCTCCCCTACCCACTGGGTCGTGGGCGACCCAGAGCTGCTTTGGCGGAGCTTGTACGCACCTGTGCAAGGTGGGTAGGGGGGGGGTCAATTACCCTCCCAATAAGTCCTCTGGAAGCTGTACTAGCGATAAGGTAAGTGTGGTTGCTTTTCTAACCTTTATTCTAGTATTTTTCTAGAAAAATCTGCAAGTGTGGGTCGCATACGACCCAGGGGTAGCTTATGTGTCATGAATATTCTAAACTGTTTTCTTCTGTCTGGTCTAATTATTTTGTTTTGTTCTGCAGTAAAGATGGCCGAACGACGCCTTTTAATTACTGATGATGAAATTCGAGAGGAATTGTCCCGGCAGATGGAGGAAGAAGACGGTTTAGACCCAAGCGGCGAGTCTAGTGAACCTGACGACGAAATTATCGCCAATGATGACGATGTAGCTGACGATGAAGAATATACTTCCGACCAGGGAGATGATGTTTTACCTTTTTCCCCTGGAGAAGAAAGTGATGAAGTAAATTTTGTACTCGGGAAGGATCTGGAAACTATTTGGGCTAACAAACCTATAAGCACTAAGTACTCCAGAACTCCCAAAAAAACAAAATTACTCATTTGCCAGGCCCAAAAGGGGAAGCTAAAGAGATTTATTACTACCATCTCAATATGTTCTGAGCCTTATTGAACCAGTTACCAAATACTAACAAATATCGGTCGCAATTTCTGAAAACGCTAGCCATCGCTCTCGTCACTCCGCACCTAGAACAACGGATGTCCAAGCCCATTCCAGGAGGTCTAAAATTGGCAATAACCAATTTTTTAAAAAAGGAAATGGTAGAACCAGGGCCTACAAAATCTTCAGAAACTTCAAAACGAGCTAGGTGCAGTTTCTGTCCCTGGAACAAGGATCGAAAAAGCAATTCCAGCTGTCAGCTTTGCCAAAAATCTATTTGTGGTGAACACAAAATGAGTATTTGTCCATCTTGTTTGACCGAAGCGGGATTGAATATTTCAAAATCACCAATATAATATTTAAAATATGAAGGATTAAATTGCCTTGTAACATAGTGTAATGTAATATTTCTTGTAATGTATTATTTACCTGTTCATTAATTTAGTTTTTACAATTTGTTATTTATTTTTTACCTTTGTTTGCCTTTTCAAGATTAAAAATGATGTTTCTATACTTCATAAGTTTTGTACTTTTCATTTTAAATCCTAAATGATTTATTTTTATATGACAAGATGAATTTCAGGTCCATGGGTCGTACACGACCCAGGAGTAGTATATGTGTCATAGAATACAAGGGTAGGGGAGGAGGGTTAAAGTGACTTTTTTGAAAAATATTCAATTATTTTTACTAAATTGTATATCTTCTTTTGTTAAATTTTGATGAGAAAATGATGTCAAGTTTACTCACTTAACCAAGCGCAAAGTTTTTAGATTGATAAGTATTTTGTATCAATAGGAAAAAAACTAGAGATAAGATTTTAAAGTAATTTGACTATGGAAGTTGAGGTATCAGTTCATTTTGGAAAAGGGGTCTCTTGCCCAAAATACTTTGGCATCTCTGATTTAGAGGATAAAAGTATGAGAGCGATGACACCATTGTGAATAAACATACTAAAAACTCTTTTTACACACAATAAATGCTCAACCTAAGTGTGGAGTGGCAGTAAAGTCCGGAGGCGGAGTGGATAACCAAGGCCAAGAAAGGGCCAAGAGAGAGAGCTATAAAGGCCAGGCAGAGTAATGAGTTGGGCCAACTCCTTTGGCTAAATGCTCCCTCCCTTTCAGCCAGCTCTATATGTCTTCATTTACAGCCATCTTCCCCTTCACTCAGATCTAGCAGCAGTAGTCTCCGAAGGTTCAACGACTCTTGTACAAACAATTAAAAACAACAACCCTCTATAGACAAGCAAAAATAAATTAATGTTAATTGTTCTATATCAAGTCAATTTTAACTTCCCCGTAAGGAGGAAGAAACTATTGTACATTTAAAAGTGCTGACGCTAACAATTATGGAAACTTCTTGATTGTTTATAAGTACAGATCCCAAATCATGAAAAATTTATAATTCAATGTCTATAAAGACGGATCTTAAAAATAATCGAAACGCCCATGTTTATAAGTACGGATGCTAAATATCTTGGAAAGTTCTTGATTCCTTGTTTATAAATACTCGAAGGATCGTCATGTCATCGAAAGTTCTTGACTAAATATTAATAAGTACGGATGCTAAAGATCTTGGAAAGTTCTTGATTCCTTGTTTATAAATACTCGAAGAATCGTCATGTCATCGAAAGTTCTTGATTCCTTGTTTATAAATACGGACTCGAAGGATCGCCATGACAACGATAGGTCTTGATTCCTTGTTTATAAATACGGACTCGAAGGATCGCCATGACAACGATAGTTCTTGATTCCTTGTTTATAAATACGGACTCGAAGGATCGCCATGACAACGATAGTTCTTGATTCCTTGTTTATAAATACGGACTCGAAGGATAATCATGGCATCGAAACTTCTTGAATAAAAATTAATAAGGGCTTTATTGATACTGAACTACGCGTTTCGTGGTCTATATACCACCTCTTCAGGGGCTCTCCCTTTTCAAGAAATAATAACTTGATTTTAAATTTTGACGCGAAATAATAGAGTTCTAGGTTGACGTGTAAATAATATATTTGTAACCAGCAGACTGAACACACTTCGGGAACCTCAGTATTAACGACCTCCCTAGTGGGGACAGTCGCAACGAACGTAACAGGGAAACGAGCACTTCAGAAATGTAAGTAGCAATCTGTATTTAGATTTAGTGAATATATACATAAGTAGACACTTATTAATACTCTATCTGGTAATGAATTATCATAGGGTTTAAATTAAAATCTAAATTAATGTTTTTAAAATTAATGTTATTATTTGTTGAAAAGAGAGAGCCCCCGAAGAGGAGGTATATAGGACCACGGAACATGTAGGCCAGTATCAATAAGTTTAAGCGAAAAAAATGTGTTTTTTTTTGGTTACCCTTGCCCAAAAAATATTTTGAAGAATATATAAAAAAATTGAGTCCAAAATAACAAGAATAAATATGGACGGATGATAAAGATCGTGAAGAGGACTTGATTACCTGTTTATAAGTATAGACTCGAAGCATCCGGGAATGTACTTTATCCTGTTTATAAGTACGAACTTGAAGCATTATGGAAAGTACTTGATTACCTGTTTACGTGTTCTAACTCGAAATATCACCATATCATCGAAACCTCTTGGCTAAATATTAATACGTACGGATGCTAAATATCCAGGAAAGTATTTGACTCCTTATTTAAATGTATCGGTCACGAAACAAACAAAATGCACAAAAAGAATGAATAACGTGTATAAGACATCAGCCAACATCTTAAATACTGCATAATTAGTACCTTCTAAATATTTCACTTTTAGTATAGGATTTACCCATAGCTGCTTTAGGTTATTTCGGCTAAGGAAATGCTCCAAATAAAACATTGTTAACTCCCATTCCTGGACGGCAACTGCATATTCCGTGTCGTTGCAAATGACCTAATATCCTGTCAGTATTGGTAATGGATATATGGCGGTGTCGAGACATATAAAACGCTCATCGCATTGTTATATGCACAGAAGCTAAAAATCATCGAGATCTCTTGACTCCATGTATAAAAAAAAAAAAAACCACAGTAAAATACAATACTTTCTTTACTCCGAAGAAAGAAGGAAACACAAAAAAGGATGAGTGCTATACCCGTAAATAGGAATCGATCAAATTGCAAGAGGTTCCAAGTGCCCTAGAACAAGAGTTGTCCTCACAGCTGAAGGGAAATGCACTCAGAGAGAAGGTCGCGGAAGTGGCAATATCAGGAAGGTCTCCCAATTTATTAGCTACTCACCGGAACTAGGTCTCCCATATCTACTAACTCACATTTCTTTTCCACAATCAGGAAGTAGCCCGAGGGGAAACGATAAAGAATTTTATTATATCTAACTCGAGAACCAATTCCAACGATTGGAATTTTGTCTTTGGCTGAGTTCCATCTACAACTATAAAAATTCGATCTATAAAAAAACGATATATATTAAATCCCGTTTATAGTGTAATTGAGTATAATTGTTGTTCTATCTATTATTTCACAACTACTTTTGCAGATTCCACCTCAACACGCCAATTATTCAAACCAATGAGCTTCTTCTAAATTGGTTCCCGTACACTTTAGCAAATTTCTGTCAAAGGAAATCATAAGTTGAGATTGTACTGATGAAGGGAAAAAAATCATCATTCATCCATCGATCTTACTCAGGAGTTGACGAAAATAAGGGCTGTCCAAAACTACATATATTGACTAGCGGTCACAATTGTTTGATCGTTACCAAAAACGATATTTAACAGGTTTATACTAAATTAAAAATTAAGTTAATGGCTGAAATCGGGAAAATGGAAGGAGTGCTAAGACGAAAGGAATTTTGAGAATTCAAAATATCTCAGTTATTATACGACGGGTCCAAAAATTGTGTATAACCACTTTTGTTGAAAATACAATTTTCTATAAATGTTGTTAAATATATTTTTTGTCTATCTTGAATATTAACAATGATATTTGCAATGTTTTAAATTTTCATCGTTTAGAAACTTATCATATTAACAATAAATTGATAAATCACGAACCACTTTATTCGAAGCTTTAGGTGAATCCTTTCTAAATATTTCAACATAGAAATGTATCTGGTTTTGTGAGATAGTTGACAGTAAATAGTCAGTAATAGGTTCTTAATGACATATATAAAGGAGTACATATAGAGAATGAGAGAGGAACAAAAGGAGAGAAAGGACCTAAGTATAGAAAGGGAGCTAAGCAGCTTTCCAACAACAATGGCTGGACACCAAATCTACACCTCTCACTCACTCAACAACATTGTTCTCAAAGACCACCAGCTACCAACTAACACTAAATTCAGGCAGGAACAATGAAAATACTCAATAATGGAGCTAAAATACAAGATTTAGCATGTTTCCCTCAAGGAAAATCACCTGTTGTGTGGGTTGTAGGTACCCACGACCCAATTTTCACATATTTTGACAAATATCAATCCTTTATACCGAGATAGAATAAAAGTGGATTAAGAGTGAGGTCCATTTAAAACTTTTATGTCATCCATAATATGCATATAGAAATGTATAGATGTTTTCGACCAGGTTATTGTTAATAGCACGTGTTGTTAACACCAACATGTATATAATATTAATATAATGATAAAATTATAATTATAATAAAATAATAGTTGTTATATATTTGGATAATAATTATAATATAGCAATCATCAAATGTTAATGAAATCATAGATATACCAATTTAACTGAAATACAAACATGTAAGGCTGTGACCAAGTTAGGCAGTGCATAACTTTAAACAAGGTTTCAATCATTTTGCTTTGTGTACAATAAACAATGTGCCTTAGTATCTAAGCCATTCTAGCCGGGAAAAAATAATAACATATACCATACTGTATTTAACAATAGTAATGTCCAATACGTATATATATATATATATATATATATGTATAAAGTGTAGTACCTGCTTACAGTCCGGAAGAAAGGAAAGTAAAATTCACCAATTATTGGCCTAGACTAGTCTCTAGCTTCTTTCATAAACATTGATCACAAGCTTCAACAAAAAAAAAACCACACCATATCCAATATGCTTATTTAGTCAATGGTTGATGGCAAATCAAGAAGTGTGAGGTTTAATGGAGGTAGTAGTTGCGAAACCACGCGCTTCTTTAGGCGCTTCTTCCAAATAGGGTTATACGGTTAAAGAGACTTTATAGATATGTTCATGATAAACGAAAATGGTTTAACATAAATCTTTTTTTTTTTCTCTATACCGCTAAAAGTTAAGATACATTTGCAATATTGTATCCCTCCCTCTCGATTAATAATTCGATTCAGATCAAATGGGGAGGGTTCACAACTAGTGTTACAACAACCCTAAATATTAAATTTCAACAATCTAAGCATTCCAAGCATGTTTTAATCAAACTAAGTATCTTGACCTGGAGCTAATAGCTATTACCCAAAGGGAAATTATCTAATAAAGAGCATCGAGATACAAAGATTATTCTAAAATCCATCCGTTGAATATGACCCGTAGCTCCAAACAAACCTAAAGATAACGATGCAACCTCCCTCCCTGAATATAACCTTCGCTGATCCGTAAACTCAGCTAATTCGAGTAGGAGTTCCATCATACAAACCAATATATATGGCACTGGTCAATACTAAGAACTCCAGTACTCCCAATAACCTTTTACCTTTAAAACTCATCTACTCTAGAGCTATATTTATTTCGAGCTGTAATACAACTAAAAGCCGCAGTTAATAAAACTCTTGAAGCGAAGAATGGCATTATTTAAATGGCAACCCCCCCCCCACCCCAGTTTATAGAGGGGATCTTTTACTAATTACATTAACAGAAAGTGACGAATGCTAAAGGTCGGCCAACCAAATAAATTGTAAAGTACGTCACGCAAAGGCTGCGTTAACTAAGCAGATTTCTCAAATGCGTCACGTTTTTGCATTTATCTCAAAAATTAAAAGCTCAATGAGAACAATATATGGTATTTAAGCATCAAATAAAATGCTTCATAACATAATAGAATATTGTTAACATGAGTGGAGTAGGAGTGGGGGTTTACTGAAGACCGAAAACTAAAAAAATACAAATATCTCAGTTAATAATCAAGATAGTGAAAAAATGTACATACCATTTATAGAACATTAAATTTGCAATAAGATTGGTTCTATACAATTTTTCGATCCGACGCATAATAATGGAGATATTAAGAATTTATCGAAATTCTCCCCTCTAAACCCCCCCCCCTCCCTCCCCCTGGTCCGATTTCAGCCATTAACGAACATGATCTGTCTTTTTGTATAAAACGATTATATATCAAGTTTGGTAAAGATAAAACAAAAATTGCGACCGCTAGAGCGGTAACAGACAAATATATAGATAGATAGATACAGTTTTGAAGAGGCCTCATTTTCGTCACCTCCTGGGTAGGATCGATGGACATTTGAAGAAAAATTTCGCAAATCGCGTCATGAGTACGACCTCAATAGCTGATTTCCCTTAAGGGAAATCTGTTAATAATACATGGAATGACGTAATTAAGAATATACATTGTTATCACAGTCGACTGTTAACAGGAACGATCTGAGTCGTCGTCGAGTCCTAAGGGTGGCATACTATAAGAATGAAATCAAATTTTTTTTTTCCTTTTTCACAATAAACAAAATTCAGAAATATAAAACTTGTTTAATTTTAAAGAATATCAGTATGCACGAAGGAAAAACAAATCAAATTCACCTAGTTAAGACTAATTATTAAATTATGACTAAAAAGAAACTGAATTATCAAATAAAATATAATAAAGTAATAAAATAGAAAGACTTACTCATAACTTTAAAATCTCATGACACCAACGTACCTGAAACAAAAAAAAAATAAATAAAATATGAGCATGGAACAATGTAGTCATGGATTGTATTTGCAATAGTAAACACCTAGTAAGGAGAGTAACAAATTACAAAAAAGTCCGTCACGCAGGGGCTGCGTAAACTAAGCAGATTTCCCACGTGAAGTTTTACAATAGAGAAATCTGCCTAATAACAGCTGTAGTAGGAAGGGATCTCTAAACCTATTCATGAGAGGGGCGAATAATTACAAAAACGGCCGCCAGAGCTCACGGCGGAAAGTCCGAACATAGCCACTGCTGCCGAGCACATGCAGAATACAAATGCAAATATCTCAGTTAATATTCAAGATAGAGAATAAATGTATATAACACTATTTATAGTAAATTTAATTTGCAATAAGATTGATTCTATAATATTTTTCGATCCGACGTATAGTAACGGAGATATTTTGAATTTTCAAAAATCCCCCCTCTAAACCCCCCCTCCCACTGGTCCGATTTCAGCCATTAACGAACTTGATCTCTCTTTTTACGTAAAACGCTTAAATATGAAGTTTGGTAACGATTAAACAAAAATTGCGACCGCTAGAGCGTTAACAGACAAATATATATATATATATATATATATATATATATATATATATATATATATATAATTTTGAACGGACCTCATTTTCGTCATCTCCTGGGTAGGATCGATGGACATTTGAGGAAATTTTTCAAAACTCGCGTCATGACTACGACCTCAATAGCTGATTTCCCTCAAGGGAAATCTGCTAAAAATTAATATGACTAAAATTACATTGAACTGGATAAGAGAATGAAATTCCCTGAGTAAGAAAAACACCTTAAAATAAATAATGATTTCAATTGATGGCAATTTTCAAAGGAAATATAATACATTCCTAAACTATTTTGGGCAAGAAATCTCTTTTCCAAAATGAACTGATATCTTAGACCCCCAAAGCCAAAGTACTTCCTAAAAATCCTATCTCTAGTTTTTTTTTCCTATTGATTCAAAACACTTACCAATCTAAAAAGTTTGCGCTTGGTTAAAATTCTATCTGAAGTATTTATAAAAAAACTTACCAAATCAATAACTTTACGGTTGTTCAAGTAAGTAAACTTGACATGATTTTTTCATCGAAATTAGACAAAATAAATGCACATACAATTTAGTAAATAATGAGTGTAATTAATTATTATGTATACAAATTACGTAGAAATACTTATGTAGGTAATTATTTGTTGAAAAACCCCGTTAAAATTGCAAAGTAAAGATAAAAAAAAAATTCTAGCTACTAATATAGGTGAGTTGCAGCCTTATATCTCTTAAATTCATGTTCCTAAAAAATATTAGTAATTATTAAAACAACTTGGTACACGTAACACAACTTATACAGTATCTGTTTCAAGTAAGAACTTGTGTTAATTTATATGGGGCGATCTTTAGACCTTGTAGACCCCCAAAATCAGCTTTCATTTATGTCGACCACAGAGAAACCCATTATGACCCCACGAGGGCAATGACTACCACTTTGGAAATCTCGTTAATACACAAATGGGCCACAGGTTAGCCATGCGAGTTAATGCATTGCTATTAATCTCACATGGTAAACCTAGAGTGGTGATTTCGATTCCAGGCTGGGTAATAGGAATTTATTTAGTGATGAACTCATTAAATAAAATCATTAGTTAGAACTTGGCTAGAATGGGCTAGTAACCTGTAGATAACCCATCCCAATTAGCCGTAGAAGCATAAATCGAGCGTTAATAAATAGCAATAATAGACCAATGTAATTTTGAAGCCAATAGGAAAAGACAACCTAACTTAATGTCTAATGTAAAAAGTCTATAAATGGCAGCTCTAATGTTCAAATGTCATTAACTCTTCAGGTTGTGGGATTCGCTCAAACCAGTTTTAAACTGAATGGCATAAAAAATATATACCATTGTCAAATGTATCGGAAGGATCATAATTTATAACTCGCTTATCATTGAGGATACGTAAGTTATAAATTAAAAACTGTATATAAATGTATTAATATGCAAATAGCAAATAGGTTAGTATAATTGTATTACTTTGTAATATATACTAAAGCAAACAATCAGATACAAAACACTAAATGTTACACTTCCTAATGGGCATAATTACCATGACTGCCTGAAGATGCAACCATTACGGACTAATTGTATTTCATATCTGGCAATCGCGATTTTCAAGCCGTGGTTACATAAAAGATCCTGTTGATTACGTAGTCCAATAGACATTACAAATAAACATTATAACTATACTTACTTTGCAAAATGGAAAATGTATAAAATAGTCTGAGTAGCATAAAAGTTGGTTACAAATTATTTTTCAGCGCTCAGAAAGATAACACCAACTCTTGTTTTATCTCAATAACTTCAAAGCCGTTCCTCCAGCAACCGTTTAATTTAAGAAAAAAGGTAGAAAGATGTATATGTTTGAAACTAAAAGTCCAATATAATATGATAGAGCTATGAGAGGAGAACACCTAAATAGGTGGGAGTAATTCAGAATTTGTTCTGCCAGTCACGTAGTATAAAAATCAATTAGCCCGAGACAGCGTAGGCGATTCAATTATGGAGGATCTCCTCTCCAAGGATACTCAAACAGCCCCCATCAAAACATATTCCAATTTTAGAAATATCTTCTTAGCATACACTTTTAAACCCATTAAGACTATCCAAGTGTTCTATTTAGTCAAAACAAAATATGGTGTGAGCATGGCATCCTTGTATTTCTACTAAATTAAATAAACAAAATGTTTTCATGCACCTTATTTAACATGATTTAGTTTTAATGTTATGTAAGACATTGTCGTTCCATCGGATCAAAAAAACTGTCACGCAGGGGCTGTGTAAACTTAGCAGATTTCCCACGAGCTGGTATAACCGACGAGTATAAGAGAGGGAGGGGGTTACTGAATGCAGAAAACGAGAAAGTACGTATAACTCGCTTAATACTTAAGTTACGGAAAAATGCACAGAACAATTATAGAACATCAATATATATGCTTGGTTATGTAACATTTCACGATCAAACTCATAATAACGGATATATTTTGAATTTTCGAATTCAGACTACAGGTCAGATTACTACTACTTCTTTAGTCAACAAGCTACTCAATTTAACCACTATATAGAGTGGCGTTGAGGGAACGGATAGAAGGATCGCATCAAAACGCGGTGAGCCAAAAAAAAAAAAAAAATAAATAATAAAATTTAGCTTTTGAACCAGGGCAAAATTAATTAAATTCCTAAGAGGAAGTATAAAACCCAAACTTCAATTGTAAATATCAAATTAATTTTTCAAAGAGGACTCAAGTTATAATAAGTAATTGATTAAAATTACTTTGTATCAAGTTTTGTAATATATCTTTCAGGGCAATCCTACAAAAAGGAAATATTCCGATTTTATACTTCATCCATTCCCCAACTATCCATTACTCCAGGTCTGATTACAGGCATCAAAGGATTTACATAACGTGCTTAAATATGGAGCTAGGCAAGGTTCAAAATTGTGGTCATTGGAGCGATAATCGACTTCAATCTACGCACCTATGCTTGTCTACAAAAAACCGTTCACACTCACACTTATCAAGGTAGATAACGACTAGTATGTATAAGGAAGAATGAAACTGGCAGTAAAACAAAGAGATTCCTTTAACTCTAAGTGTAGGTCAATACATTTGTGTTTGCGAAAGGAGGAAGGTGGGAAAATCATAAACGGGGATCAGATTTGGATGGGAAATAAGAAGGAAGAAGGGATAATGCAATCTATGGCCGAGGAGGATAAGCCAAATATGAAGATGAGCAGCTAAATGGCCCTTGGAGAAATAACTCAGGATTGGAGGGCTGTGAACAGGGCTGGCGAGGCTCCAACTGGAAGGGAAGTGGGAGGGAGGTCCTGCCAAGAAGGGGTCCTGGCGAGAGAGAAAGAGAGAGAGAGAGAGAGAGAGAGAGAGAGAGAGAGAGAGAGAGAGAGAGAGAGAGGAGAGAGAGAGAGGAGAGAGAACGAGAGAGAGAGACCACGAAAAGTTTCTACTTCACTCCAGATAGAATTTAAAAGGAGCCTACTCCTCTGTTAAAATAAAGAAAAAGAGGTTCCTATTGTCTCGTTAGAAAAAAAGAGTGTACAAGAAGGAATTCAACTAACTAGCCAAGCTAGGTCTCTAGCTACTCTACTACTTCTCCCTAAATAAATCCTTTTGTCTCACAACTAATTCCGTCTTCAGCTGAGACCATTACGCTAAGTTTGAAAAGCGAGGCTTGCACAAAACGTCTTCAGAGAGCAAAGACATACCAGACCGGAAGGCAACATTTCTATTCTCTCCTCTTTGTGTCCATCAAGGATTTTCCAAACACCCACTGCAGAATGAGACGTCGAAAAAATGAATCCTAAGAAAAATTAAATTATTTATTAACCTCCACTTTTTGCAACTAAGCCTAATTGGGACGGGTTATTTACAGGTTACCACCCATTTCTAGTCAGGGTGTGACTAAGGATTTTATTTAATGAATTTCGTCACTAAATAAATTCCTTTGCCCAGGCGGGAATCGAACTCCACACTCTAGTTATACCATTTGAGATTAATACCAATGCATTAACTCGCATGAGCCCCTATAATCCTGAGTTAATTACTAAGGCCAAGATGAGTGGACTCAAGGAACAGATATTCGAAATGGAAAACTGTCCAAAACAAACATAAAAGTTAGGGCTGTGTAAACTGAACAGATTACTGTTTATCACAAGTCGTAAGTCAAAATCCAATGAGTAGTAGTGGGGGTTTACTGAAGGTTGAAAACAAGAAAGTACGAATTAATATTATAGAAACAAAAAATGTATTTAACAACAGTTGTAGAGCAACAATAGTTTGACAAGATTGGTTCTATAACAATATTAAATACGACGAATTTCGATACCCCACTCATCTGTGATAAACTAATACGATATTTAGTGTTGTCGATTGTGGTAAGCATCATATAAAGATATCCCAGTATTTGCATGTAACTCTAATAGTAATGGGATTTCCGAATTCCACTTCCACTCTAAACGCCCCCGATTTCCTGGCCCGATTTGAGGCATTAACTGGTATAAACGTTAGCCCTGAATGAAACGGTAATATATTGAGTGTGGTATATAAATCTATTAAACATTTTCAGGCTAAGAACGTAAAATGTTAATTTGTGAAATCATCACACAACGCATTGCAGTAAAAGTTCCATGAAAACAATATTTGCTATTTATGCTTACAAAAAAAGTGGCTCATGGCATATTCTCTTATCATGCATAACAAAACGTAAAATATTTTGAATTCAAATAATCCAGTGTGGAATTTGTTGGCCTCTGAATTCCTATTGGAGCGGTTCTCCTCCATAAATAACTATTTAATATTGAGATGGGCATATCTCGGCTGAATGCTGGCAATCAGCTGACCTTCTTCAATACTGGCCCATTCCAGGGGGAAATTAACCAGGAGCTGTTCATTCAACAACTCTTCAAAATTAAACCCGATGATACAGGGCTGTCGGAAGATATTCCTTAATGAAATTCGCTCTTTTTATCCTAAAGCGAAAATTAAATTCCCAGAGGGAAGCTAGAAGGGAGAGCTGCCCTTCAACAGCCTCTCCAGCTAAATAAAGTACCTGTTGAACAGTCACAGTTATACAGTTCAGTAGAAAGTTTAATAGGCTTAATACCCGAAGAATAATAATACTTTTCGGGGAATTTATAATATTCAAAATTAATTCTGAGTTCAACAAATACAATTACAAGATCATAATTACTTTTTAGGAAGTTACGTTTCTTTCAACTGGTAAGAAAGATACGATTCTTCATCCCCTAACTTTGGAGTATTTATTTACTTACTAATAAGGAGGCGCAATTTCAGCAATTCATTTTTGCTTTTTCTGTAGTTCATTAAATTAACTTTTCTCCCCAATGATTAAACCCTAATTTGGGGGTAATATCCACTTTTAATAATAGGTTATAAAATAAGTAGGTAGCGTTTCTCCTCGGGCGAATTAAAGTGTTTCCCGGTAAGAGTTTTGACGGGGCCGAAATAAGTTAAAAACTCTAATAATTTCTGCCGGGTGTGCTAAGACAAGTGAGGAAGGGCGTTATCGTGGTGGGAAACTATACCTTTTCTTTTCTCTTCCACTTTGAGCAAGCATACCACGTAAAGATAAGGAATCTCGGTTGAAGCTGATGCATAAAAGCACCTTAAGTGATCTTTAGAAACATTATTGAACGAGTAAAAATGATGTTATAAGCACCGAGAAGATTAGATTGAAATATCGATAAACGCTACGAACTTATTTTACAACCCAATATTTTGTTTTCGTAACAGTTAAATCTAGAAAAAAAAAAATCTTATTGGCAGCCAAGATAAGTGAACTTTTCGTTGAAAAATCACGATCTTGGTATCTGTACCTTTCAATTAGTTTCAATATCATAAATTATTTGGATATGACCAGGGAAGAGAAGGCTTTAAAATTAAACATTTTCGACGATACCAGTTGATTAACATAAATAAATAAATATTTATATACATATTATTATTTTAATACACAATGTACAAATAGGAAAATAAACAACGTAACATGTTATTATTTTATTCTTACGGGGCGATTTAGAGACGAATCAGTTAAATTCCTATAATCACGAACGTAACATGTGCAACATAAAACAAAACAATAGACACTACACAAAGGAATAGTGTCCTGAAACTTGAAACAAACGGAACACCAAAAAAAAAAGTTATAGAACCAATCTTGTTAAACTATTGTTTTTAGCAGATTTCCCTTAAGGAAAATCAGCTATTGAGGTCGTACTCATGACGCGATTTTCGAAAAATTTCTTCAAATGTCCATCGATCCTACCCAGGACGACGAAAATGAGGTCCGTTCAAAACTATATATATATATGTCTGTTCACACTTTAGCGGTCGCAATTTTTGCTCAATCGTCACCAAACTCGGTATTTAATCATTTGATGTTAAAAGGAAGATCAAGTTCGTTAACGGCTGAAATCGGACCAGTGGGAGGGGGGATTTAGAGGGGGGATTTTCGATAATTCGAAATATCTCCGTTATTATACGTGGGATCGAAAAAGTGTATAAAACCAATCTTATTGCAAATTAAATTTACTATAAATATTGTTATATACATTTATTCTCTATCTTGAATATTAACCGAGATATTTGCATTTTTATTAACTGTAACGGACGAGCTATGGTTCCCGCCAAAAGCTATTTCCGTAACTGACCGGCACTCGTATGGAGATTTCTCTATTGTATAACTTTACGTGGGAAATCTGCTTAGTTTAAGCAACCCCTGCGTGACGGAGTTTTGTCTTTGTTCAAAAATTGTTGTATTATACATTTTTTCGTAAATCAAATGCTCATCCAGTTATTCGTACTTACTTGTCTTCAGCCTTCAGTAACCATCCCCTTCCCTTTTAATCATATGTTTATTACACAGACTTACGAAATATGTTGTGATATGAGTGTGTTATAGCAGCAATCTGCTTTAGTTTAAGCAACCCTTGCGTGGCAGACTCTTTAATTTCAATCAGATCTATTTATGTAGTTTTTTATACAGATATACAGAGCATTAATTGGGTATTTTTAATGTTGTATATATTGTATTCACGAGGTCTCAAAACATTTTCCTCCCCTGATATCAAATAAATATGCTCCTTTTTACCCCAAAAAAATTACAAAATTTCAATCCTTTAATTTTCCAACACTAATCGAATATGTTGCATATCAACATATTATATAAATTTCCTTACAGTATGGTTACAAACTTTACAAAGGACCAACATTAAAAACCTTGGAGCTGTTCTGAAAATTTAATTTAAAATAATTTATTTAAGCAAATTAAATTCTGGAACCATTTTTGTTAGTAAATCTCGAGTTGTTGGTTTAACCTTAAAGTTAACTAATTTTAGTTCCATGACTTCACATTATGAAAGTAGGAGATTTGTATCTTGAAGAACCTTATAGGAAGAGATACAACTTTAAAGTATTTTACGAGGTCTCCAAAGTTTGAAATGACCGAGGGAGCTCAGAGAACCATTATCATTTCAGTCCACATATTTTTTTTTAGTTTAAGTGGGAATATAAATTAAAAAACAAATTACAAAATAAAAACAAAGAGATAAAATAGTAGAACAAACAATGGCTGGTGAAAGCTGCCCTATTCATTATCATTAAAGGAAGAGTGCGAGAGAGAGAGAGGGAGGGAGGGAAGGGATTAAAGCTATCTAGATTGGTGGGATAAATATTTTCCAGGAGAGCGGATACAAATTGCCCCAAGCAGTGTTCTAATCCACCAATGAAATACCTCTATTTCCCATTAGTTTAAAGTAGAATTACTTTTAGCATAAACTTTATTACAACTAAAATAATAAACTAAGAAAGCCAGGAAAATTAAAAGACAAGGTCTTCGTTTAATCATCTACCGTTGTTATTAGTTATAAAAATTATTAGTGCCATTACTGAGGAAAGTAAAACTCCTTTAACGTCGGCTGAAGAAATAAATAATTGCTTAACGTCTTAAAGCAATTACTGTAAGGACAAAATAAAATAAAACCAAATTGTAGTGGTAGGATAGGCGTAGACGTAGGAGGGGGGTGGTATATAAAGCCTATAAAAATGGTAAATGGTATTTTAAAAAAAAACACTTAATAATATTTTATTTTTATGTAACGTGTAATTTGACGTTGGTTAAAGAGGAGTGAATGAAGTTCGTGGTGAAAACACATTCAGTTAAAAATCAGTCTGTTTCGCCAAGGCCGTGATGAAGATGGGATGGATAACACTGTTCTGCATCAAAATCTTCACTTCAACAGAAATGATATATTTTTTATGTTTCTAGATATCCTGACTACGAATCGGAAGGTAGAAAATCTCTAACTGGCACCATCTTATGTCAGATTTGTGTTTTCGACCAAAATATGAGGCATTTTTCGACATTTCAAGCATTTTTCTATTATGGAAAACTTTAACGAAAAATGAATAAATCTTTTTGATTTTGAATTTATTAAAATGTATTACGATGTTAGGCCTTCTGTCAGTAAGTATTATGCAGGGACCCAGTTTGTACCTGCCTCTGATCTTGAAAGTTCTAAGATAATGCTTAGGATTCCAAAGTGGTTGTACTAAGTTTTGCTGCTTTTTATGTGAGTGGGGCAGCAGAGAAAAAACAGACCAGTACACAGTGAGAAAATGGCCAGAGTGCATAGACATAAATATTGTCAATCCTCCTTTAGTTGAGAAAAAAAAAAAATTCTACTTCCACCTCTCCATATCAGTGATAAAGAATTACGTAAAAGCATTGGATAAGGAAGGAGAAGGTTTTTTGTACTTGAATCATAAGTTCCAGAAATTAAGTAAAGCAAAGATTAAAGAGGGGATATGTGTGTGGTCAGAAATCTGCACTCTACTTAAGGACTTGGAATTCGAAGGAAAATTAAATGAAACTGAAAAAAGAGCATGGACAGCTTTTGAAAACGTGTATCAAGAATTATTGGACAACAAAAGAGCTTCAAATAACAATGAAATTGTTAATGAATTACATTTATCTTATAAGGCCATGGTTTACAACATGTCAGTAAAAATACATCTTGCACTCTCTTTTGGATTTGGTTCCTCCCAATTTGGGCGCAGTTTCCAATGAACACGGAGAACGGTATCATCAAGATACAGCCCAAATGGAGAAGAGGTATAGTGATAAATGCAATGAGGAGATGCTTGCTGATTACTGTTGGACACTGCAAGGGGAGACATCTCGTGAAGACTAGAGAAGGAAAATATACACAAATTGACAAATCATAATATATTATGCTCAGTATTAAATATTGTATTATTTGCAATATTATTGCAACTATACGTAAGGAAAAAAATTAATATGCTATGTCATTTTTTTTTTCAAAAACAACCTTCACTCACTCAAAAATGGTCCCTGATAAGAATTTTAACTTCGAACTCAGCACACCTGAAGATATAAAAATTAGAAATAAAGTTCTCAAGGGAGCAATTTCCCGTGGAGCGGAATGGGAGGTAGTAAGTGAAGGGGGAGGAGGGTCTCGAGAAGTAGAAGAGGTTTCCATCAAGAGGTCCGTGCAGGAGTCAATGGAAGCAACTCCAGAAGGAACGAACAGCTGTGGCTGGATATGCCATTTAAGCTTTTAGCCAACAGCCATCAATACACATAAAAAAGGAAGCCAATAAAATAACTTCAAATCCTTTTACACCCAAAACCTTCAATATTTCTCACATATTGCTCGAAATAAAGTGTTTTAATACAGAAACACTTCACATCTCTCGTATAACGAACCTAATCGAAATGTTAAGATGATTTCAATGTAAGCTCCCCCATATCCATCTGACAAAAATGATAAAAACTTTTCAAAGCCAAAAAAAGCGTTAACGGATTGAAGAGTTATAGCGTGGCTACTTACTTAAAAGATCCTTCCTTGTCTAAATTCTCTCTTACAACAAGTAAGAGGGGCATGTCTGGAAAATTGAATAAAAATAAGGCGATATTCGCAAATCTGATGTTAATTCCAACCTGAAGCGTACAACGGGGGTAGTTATTTAACAACACTTTCCTGCTATGCTTATGCCATTAATCATGGAATATTAATGACCAGTTGGGCCATGTTCAGCTTACTGGGACAAAAGATTTACCATTAATAATCACCGAAATAAAACTGAAATCAACATTTAACAAAAGAAATGAATTCCCAGCTTGCCCTAAAGACACGCGCTACTGCAAGGAGTAAATATTGAATGGCACATTTATAAGTCGAAATGCAACCGAAGCAGTCTAAATGTGCCAATACTGATTCACAAGCAGTTTAATCTGAACCAACTCTAAGGAGATATTTGGCATCAGTTCAACATTGAAATCCACACAGCATTTCTCATCTTTTAGCTGATTTCCTGATTTAAATTGTTCTATAAATGTTGCTTTAGGTCCCACCAAACAGACGTAGATACGCGAAACTGGATGGAGTAGAGTTGGTGATTCGCAAATGATTCAAAACTGAAATAAAATTCACAAGTAGAGAAAATAAATTCATTCGGGATACAAACTTTTCGTTTGCATGCAAAACAACCCGTAAAACGCTGAAATAAAATGTATTCGTTTCGATTAAATGTTAAAATAACATATTGTTATATACATGTTTTCCTTACATTGAATATTAATATAGATGTTTCCATATTTTAGTTTTCGGCCAGTAAACTCCCACTCCTGCCATGTCATATTAACAATAAACTGTTCTATTATGAACCACATATTCCAAGGTTAAATACCAAATATGGTTTTCATTGAACATTGATTATTTTTCCTTCTTTATTCGAATATGTTTATTTCTATACTCGATATTTAACCGTTTCATGCAACACTAATGATCATATTTTTTATTGACGGAAATCGGACCAGTAATAGTATAGAGGGTAGGATAGATAGTATAGAGGGGCGAATTAGAAATTTCAATATATCTCCGTTATATGTGTCGCATCGAAAATTATTTTAAAAACGATCTTGTTAAACTATGAAAATTACTATATAAAATGCTCTACAATTGTTGTTCTATACATTTTTCAGCAACTCGTTTAATTCAACAATAAATGTCATAGTCGTTAATGGTTGAAATCGGACCAGGAACACATCCTTTCCCGATTAGAGGGGGAACTTTCGAAAATTCAAAATATATCGGTTATTATTAGTCGTCTCAAAACATGTTATAGAATCAATGTTGTTAAACTATCGTTGCTATACAATTGTACTTCTATTCATTTTTTGTAACTTAAATATTAAACAACCTAGAGTGGCGAGTTCGATTCTGGCCAATAGGAATTTACTTAGTGACGGAATTCATTAAATAACCTTAGTTCCACCCTGGTTAGGAAAGGGAAGTAATCTGTAGATAACCCGTCCTAATTACAAACTGCCTTAGTTACAAATAGCGGATGTTAATAAATAATTTATATTTTAAATATTAAACGAGTTATTCGCAATTTCTTGTTTTCAGCTGTCATTAATTTTTACTTAGATATAGAAAATATATGGCGAGAAGAGATCAATAATGTGGCACGTGGTGTAGTACGCGGGAAATCTGCTTAGTTAACGCAGCCCCTGCGGGACAGACTTCTATTAGTATTACAATACCATTAAATATGGTAGTGCCCCAATAATACTAAAAATTCGATTGTAACCATTAACTCTTTTTACAGCAAACGTGTAAATATGGAATTTGGTAACGAATTAATCATACACATGTATATTTCTGGCCCCCATATCCTCCTTATTGGGACACTAATAAAAACTCTTACTTAGTATTAAAGCTGTATAATACATATTTGAATATGTACATCGGATATTGCAATGGCACTTCGTATCCTTTTTACAAACCTATACTTCGATTTTGCTGTATTGGTTATGTATGTGTATTTTTATATTTCTATTACTAACAAATCTATATTTCCATTTAAAAAATAACTAAAAAACTCCAATGACATTTCCACAGTGCCTGTAAAACCTTTTATAGAACGAGGAATGACCCATTTTGTGCGGGAACCTGAATGCACTCAGCAGAAAATCCTCTTTGAGCGAGCCAATCACTGAACCACCCACTCCTCTCTCATTCCTATCAATTATTTGCCTCAAATTCCACCAGTCCACAGGCTTCATTGTAACATACACAAAATATATATTCCACTCCGTGTACAAGATAATATTGCAACATGAGTCAATAATCTATCTTTGGCATTATATTCATTTCACAATATTTCACTATTTTATGGTATTCACAATATTTCAATATTTTAATCTCACATGGTAATCCTAGGGTGGCGAGTTCGATTCCCGTCTGGGCAACGGAATTTATTTAGTGTCGAAATACATTAAATAAAATCCTAAGTCCCACCCTGGCTAGAAAAGGGTGGTAACCTGTAGATAACCCGTCCCAATTAGCCTTAGTTGCAAAAAGTGGAGTTAATAAATAATAATAATAATATTTTATGGATCAATTTACTTGGAATAATCACCAGATGATCGTATTTATTTTTACTTAGTATTTTTCTCCTTCAAGGATCTTCTTACATTTTTCTTTATAATTTCTAATTAATTTAATGCATTAGAGCTAGTATAATCAGTTATATACAGTGAAAAAGACGTGTCGAAATATTGGTGAAGATTGATATTTGCAGACTCAAAAGATTAAGGATTAAGGATAAGAAGCCAGCTAGTTTTAGTTCGTGGCAGGACACCATTCGTATTCGTGCTGCAGTGGAGATAATCCCTTTGCCCTGCCCAGGAACATTTCCAAGAGCTATGAAAATTTCTCGGTGTCTGTCGCAGTACCTTATCTAGTTTATATCGTTTCACACTCTTACATTTCAATATTATAAAATGAATCAACATTTCTAGATAAATACAGTCCACTAAGTCAGAGCTATAATCGCTTCGGTGATCCTACAGTACTTTTCAGCTGCATGTGTTTTATTATGACATTTTTAATCACCAGCTGAGTATGTCAAATAAAACAAAATTGGCAAACAGTATTAAATCAGAAAAAGGGAGGGGGTGTACAGTAATATTCTATATTTACAAAGCAAATGAAATCTCCAACGAATAACGGGTTAGAAGAATATGAAGAAAAGTTATGAATCGTAAAATATTATTTCAAGAAGTTTCCCTTTAATTAGTATTATTCGCTATTTATGTATTGACAAAATGATTGATCGATGCTCATACATATTCTCACTAGAAGTTCAATACAACACATCTATAACTACAAGGATGCAAAAATTTTACTACAAAGAGAAGCCTACTTGGTACTTCTATACTAATCCATTACACAATTTTACTCTTCAAATCATAATGGATTTTGCATTCAATTTGATGAGCACGACACAAATATATTTGCTGTAGGCTACTTTACTGCTTAAGGTCCGAGGGAATGAACAGCGGCATATGATTATTTAAAATATTTCGCCTAGCCGTTGATCGACTATAATACTGCCGTCAATGCAGAAGCAGGCTGATAGGACATTCTCTACGCAGAACAGAATAGTCGTAATCAGATAAATAAGCTGTAATTATAGTCATAATCACATAAAGAAGTTTTGATTTTAGTCGTAATCATATACAAAAAATGATATTATAGTCTCTATCACTCAAATACTTTGTGATTATAGTCGAAATCCCTTCGATGAATGTCTTGTCCCTTCGATTCAGGACTAGATAAGGTTCTGTATAAAGTGGAGTCAGTGAATTAGCTGCCATGCCATCTCGGAGGAAAACATTACTACAGGTATTCAGATGTTTAGAAACATTCAACTACTTCGATGAACAGCAGGACAGCATTCCGTGCATATCTTCTAGTAATGTTGCAAGAAAATGTGAGGAACTTCAGTTCGGGAAGAATGTTCTAGGAACTCCCGGGGTAGAGATTGCCCAAAAGTCATTTCCATCAAACTGGAACCTTTATCATCATCACATGTGGGTCACTAAAGGTAACTTTACCGACTGGAGGAACAACTCTTTTAAACACAACCTCGCTTGTAAAACCATGATAATAACAAAGTTATTTAAACGATTGAGTTAGCTGTTAGTAGGCTACACTATCCAGGCTTATGATTAATTTAACACATATACAAAACAATAACGAAATGTTAAATCCAAATTAAAGTCCATGTACAAATTAACAGTTGATGAGTGCAAAAGATGTAGAGAAATTAGTAATGATACTTGATCTTAAAGCCTAATGGAAGCTTGTATATTGCTTTTAATTAGAAACTGTATTAATTAATATCTCCCTTATACCGAAGTCAAATTAATTAAATGGAAGGGGAGTTGTATTAAATTTAATGGCGCGAGATGGGAATTGAAGCGGGAATCATAAGTTGGTTAAAGAGAACAACTCTAATTCCAGGTATATCCTCCATTGCAGAGGAAGGTCCTTTGATAATCCGCCGCCTCAAAGGGATCAACTTGCTCAAGATTCCAAGATTGGAAGGTCAGCCAACAACAGCATAACTAGCACCCCCTTCTCAAGTAGGCAACTAGCGAGGTATTCAGGTCACAAGTATGAACAGCCGTCTTATACAACATGAGGGACTATTGTTCACAGCCTTGCCGAGGGATCAGCATTGCTCATGTGCGTTGGGTCTCTACACGACCATGAGACTTACCATACAAGTCCGCCAAACAGGGGCTGCGTAAACTAAACAATTTCCTAAGCACTGGAATACACAATGATGATCTCATCTCACCATATGATCCTTATTTCTAAAAAAAGTATTCTAAAAAATTTCTATTTCCTCTTCATACCTTCCCCTGTTCAACAGTTTTTTTTGTTTTTTTTTTTCATTAGTGCGATGACAAAAACTGAGGGTCGTGCATTTAAAGACTGAAAATTCGGTAAAAGCAGAAATCCTTAATGTTTAAGATAAGAGAAGAAATTTATAGAACACTTATATAAAACTAAATTTACAAAAAGATTCTATCTATAGAATTTTTTGATATGTCTCATAGTACAGGAGATATTTTTATTTTGTTCCCCTGCAAACCCTTCCCCTTCCTCGATTTGAGCAGTTAATGAAACTGATCTTTGGTTTTATATGAAGTGCTCATATATTCCTCAACGATCAAATAAAAGTTGCGCTCACTATATAGTTAATATACAAATATATATATATATA
The DNA here is from genome assembly GCA_019009955.1 of Riptortus pedestris. Lineage (NCBI taxonomy): Eukaryota > Metazoa > Arthropoda > Insecta > Hemiptera > Alydidae > Riptortus > Riptortus pedestris. Next base: position 8,600,932 of record CM032230.1, on the reverse strand, counting down.
TATATATATATATATATATATATATATATATATATATATACTAGCTCAGATACCCGGCTTCGCTCGGGAATTCATTTGAGGCTGAATGTTGATGGTATTTTTTTGGCAAGGCTTTATTTTGCACAATATTTTGACATTTACCCGTCCCAGTGTTTAGGGTTAATACCCGTCGTTTCTGTGGATTTGTTAATAATAAAATTAATTTTTTATGTAAGACTTCACTGTCCTCCATATTGTCATATTTCCCACTTCCTGTGCATTATGCATAGATTTGAATTATTAAGGACTAAATATTAACATACATTTGAATTAATTTTTCCAGGTGAGGTACCTGGTAGTTCATATTGAAAAGAATTCTTGAGCAAATTTCTCTAAATAACAAAATAAACAACTTTTGTTATGTGCATATTTGCCGAAACTACAATAGGAAACGAAATATCACTATTATTAATTTCAGGCCTCCCTTATAACCCCCACTCCTGCCCGTCCCTAGAAATGTTGGTATGGCTTCTTATAATGAAAACGTTAGTGCTAATACAAATACCGAGTTTTATTTATTTCGGTTGGGTCTATTGTCCCAAATAATATTGTTGACTCCCGCTATAGTCATACGCGTATAACTCATTTAAACATCGGACTACGATGAAAGTGTTTATGACAAAAGTTACTCTAAATAACAAAATAAACAACATTTGTTATGTGCATATTTGCGAAAAAACCAATAGAAAACGAAATATCACGACTTTTAATTTCAGGCCTCCCTTATAACCCCCACTCCTGTTCGTCTCAGAGAAAATTAATATAGCCTATCTCTCAAGTTGGACCAGACTGCTCACGGTGTGCCAATTTAATTTAAAATCGGTTAAATAGTTTAGGAGTCCATCGCGGACAAACATCGTGACAGGAGATTTATATATATAAGATATATATATATATATATAAACCAACTCGCAACCTTTGATTTTACAGTCCAGTGCGTATTAATAAATATTTTTAATCAAATTATATATATATATATATATATATATATATATATATATATATATATAAATATATACTTTTGAACGGATGTTATTTATGTCATATCCTTAGTGGAATCGCTGGACATTTGAAGACATTTTTCAAAAACCATGTCGAATACAACCTCAATACATAGCTGATTTTCCTAAAGGAGTATCTGCTAAAATGTAATTCCATACCAAGGATCGAAATAATTGTTTTTTTTTCCTCCTCATCATACCTTCGTTACCTCTATCCAAACTTTTCTGCAATTCATCTGCCAAACATAATGAAGTCTTTATATTTCCTACTCTTTGGTCCCTCGATGTTCAACCAACTTATAGTCTTCCTGATTTGATTCATTGAAGAGGGGAGCAGTTCCCGTAGAAATCCAATAACTCAGCGTTAAGAACCTATAGTTTGTTTCCAGGCCATGCTCTCGTACGATTCTTCTCTGTATTAAACATAGTAAAAGGACGCCTGTGCAATTACATCTCACTTCACCGATTTGAGAGGTACTAATGACTTCCAATATCTACTACTATAATTTAATAATTCATAGGCCAGAAAAATGGAATGAGTAGACGCTTCAGTTTTAATCATACAAATTCTTCCTGGATTGTAAAACAGAATGGCATTCGACAACTAGACTCGATAACTGAGCAGGTTCCGGACTTGCTCGAATGACATCACCACCCATTCTATTCTCTAGTTCGTCCTCTGGAAGAATCCTTTGAGGCTAATCACATTGCACCGGTCAGGAAATTACAATAAGGATAGCAGGAAACGTTATAACTGGGAATATTAAAAGTAACTATAGAACAAAGCAGATGTAACAGGACGATTTACTACTTTTATCTGTTCTTTCCCCCAACTTGCTTCATTCCCAGTTAGAAGTCAATATTAAATGGTTAAATAATGAGCTTTTTCATATATTAAACTGAGACCAGGAGAGACCACTGCTGCACAGGCAGGCTCATGTTTAAACACAAATACTTAGTATTCAGAGGAATAACAGGTGGTGGAATTGACAAGAGTCTATAAGAATCTATATCTACAGGTGAATCACATAAATCCCAGGTGCAAAATTAATTCCTCGTATTCATTTTAATAAAAATTAAAATTAAAAAAAAAAATATAAAAAAAAAAAAATAAAAAAAATAAAAAATATGGTACCCAAGAGTGGTGAGTTCGATTCTTGCCTGGGCAAAGGAAATTATTTAGTGACGAAATTCATTAAATAACGTCCTAAAATCCCATCCTGGCTAGAAAAGGGTGGTAACCTGTAGATAACCCGTCCCGATTAGCCTAAGTTGCAAAGGTGGACGTTAATAAATAATAATAATAATAATAATAAAAAAAATACGAGTATAAGAATAACTTTCTGCACGTGAAGGAATAGCGGGCTAAAGTAAAATTGGTTCAAGGATTGTCCCAACCCTTGGAAAAAAAGGACAGTTAACTAGTCCAGCAAAAACTGTCAATGGAGATTTAATGCAACTAAAAGGAAATTCACAAGTACTATAGTAAAGAAAAATTGATGAATATTAATGTAGCACTTAGTAGTATTAAAGGAGAATATTTTTGAAAAGCGTAGAAAAAGTTTAGCTCAGACTTTACAAACATATTAGCATTACGGAAACCAATTGCCTCCATTATGGAAATTCAACAGAACTTTATATTTAGCTGAGTAAAAAATTATTATTACAAAGTTCAATTTAGTTTAATTTGGGGCACAGGTTAGGCGTGAGAGTTAAAGCGTTTCACTTAATCTCACTTGGTGAACCTAGAGTGGAGAGTTCGGTTCTCGCCTGGCAAATAGGAATTTACTTAGAGACGAATTCATTAAATAAAATCCTTAGTCCCACCCTAGCTAGAAAAGGGTGGTATCCTGTAGATAACCCGACTCAATTAGCCATAGTAACAAAAGGTGGACTTTAATTAACAATAATGTAACCAACCACCTAATTTGGGTTGATTATGTGACGACGTTTACAACAATTTGACAACTAAAATGGAACCTTCTTTCTGACAATATATCATATATGCGAAAGCAGATTTATTCAAATATAAATAGGTGTGTGTGTCAATGATCCCCTCATTTATTCAACTGGACTCATCTGCAAAGCTGGAAAAATTAAGTCTTGACAACAACCAAAAAATAGTTAATTATTTTAATGGAAATCTGGGAACAACAAACACTCAACAATGGCAAATATGCAGCGCTAACCGTAGATAAGCTTATTATAGCAAATAACAAACTTCCCTCCAAATCCTCCACCGAAAACTATTAGGGGCGTAGATGCATAAATAGGGGAACCATACGGAAACGTGTAATGAGAATGCATAAGGTCAAACAAACATGAGAAGTGCATAAGAAACGTAAATAATTGCCCATATACCCCGGGTTAGAACAAACACCTATATTTCCTGGAGAACAACAAACGGGGTTAGCAAACACTTCCCTCCATCAGGTTCTATTTTGATTACATTTGCACTCCACTTCGGCCACTATATAGAACCCCGTGTGCAACTAAATGCATTTCCAATACCTACAAACCCGACTAAACACAAACAGTCTTCTATTTTATAAAACTTCGGAATGCACGTTTGGCAAATATTTACTTATTTTGATTACCTTATTTTAGAGAGAAAAAATGTTCTCAGCTCCTGCTGAGAGTCAAACCCCAGGTGTCCTGTATAGTCCACCTTGGAGCTGCAGTCATAGTTACCGATATACCGTATACAGGTCCGTCACGCAGGGGCTGCGTAAACTAAGCAGATTTCCCATGTGCTGGAATGCACACTAGTAATTTCATCCCATAAAATAAGCCAAAATCCGATGAGTATAATAACCCAAAGAGCGAATAACTCGCTTACTTTACAATATTACTCTAGAGTAAAGAGACAATTTATAAAACATTTGTTTATCAAGATAACAATGTTTGATCCATAATAAGGTTATTATTTTGAATTTTCGAATTCCCTTAACCAACCCCCCCCCCCTATTTGCTTCTTCGATTGCAGTCATTAACTGAAATAATCTTAAGTGTCGAATGAAACGAATAAATATCCAGTATTGCATAGGTGTAATGAACATTTTCTAGTCTAGAACGTAAAATCTTATTTGACGAAGTCATCACACTACGTATTTGCAGGTATCTCAAATTATAAAGGTCCATTTAAAGCAAAATTTGGTTTGGAATAAGACGTTTTATAATAAATTGGCGTGTTGTGTAACGTGGATGGCTAAAAGCAGTGGGTAACTGAAGGTTGAAAATTAATGCAAATATCTCGGTTAATATTGTGGATAGAGAAAAAATGTACATAAAAATATTTATAGGAAATTAAATTTACAATAAGATTACTTTTATACAACATTTCAATCCGACCCATAATGTCGGAAATATTTTGAATTTTCATTCAGTACTGGTCCGATTTCAGCCTTTAACGAACCATCAGAGCAACAGCATAAAGACAAAGGACCTCATTTTCGCCATTTCTTGGGTAGGATCGATGGACATTTGAAGAAAATCCCTTAAGGGAAACCAGCTAAAAAATCCGCAAGACAAGTTTAGTTTTAGGCTATCAGTAAACTCCCATGCCTACTCATGACGTATTAACAATAAGCTGTTATATCACGAATCACTTTATTTTAAGCTAATTTACTAAATATTGTTTACAAGAGACCTTTATTATGCGTGATAAATAGAAATTCGTTGTGACGACGTCATCAATTAAGATATTACGTTTTAACTGAGAAAAGTTTATTTGATATATACCATACTCGATATTTAACATTTTCAGTGAACGTACGACAATTCAAAATATATCCATTATAATGAGTCGATTGTAAAAATTCATAGAATTAATCTGGTTAAACTATTGATGCTCTACAATTGTTATTCGTACTTCCTAGTGTTCAGTCCACAGTACCCCCCCCCTCCTGCGCCACTTCTACTCATTTATTTTTTTACAATAGTAACAGAGAATATGTGGTGTTATACCAGTAGGTGGGAAATCTGATAAGTTTACGCAGCCCCTAATCTGTAATAACCTGCGAGTCATAAATTAGCTGTACGCAAGTTTGTTCTGTGTAAATGTCACGTGGGCAATTGTTTGTCTGAGTTAATTTAATTTTGATGGATTTGATGAGCCACGTCCTATTAGTAGCTGTGTAACATAAAATTATGTTTGTGGGTCAGTATTGTTTTATTAATGTTAAGTATATAATGTTTTAAATGTACTCCTTTTAAAGTAGATCTCCATAATAATTGTCACACTCGGATATATCATCCTGAAGGGATTATAATTGAAAACATTTCAGCAATGATGGGTCTGGATATCAAAGATTAAAGCAAATTATGAGAGTTCTCAATTCTTCCCGATAGTTAACAAATATCAATTCCTCACAATACAACTGTAACAGAAGTCAATACAAACCGTTAGAAAATATTCTACATATAAAGAAAATATTCATCTTTTATATTTCAGATATTTAGTGGTTTATAAACGAACTGACACACTCAAGCCTTACAAACTGAGTCAGGAATTATATATAATCTCAGCTTCCCTGATGATCCAGTTTGTTGGAGCAGAAGACCCCAAGTATTTGGTGATAGTGTTTGAGGCAGATTTGATAAGAGTAGACCCCAGACCGTGAAGGGATAAAGGAGAGGGAGTGGAGCTATCGGCGAAGGGCCCTTGACAGAAGTACTAGGAACCATCCCTTTGACGGCAAGGCTTCTACATTATCAAAGGCACCGCTTAGATAAACCCTACGACAAGCCCAGCCAACACTTATCGCTTCGACTATCATCATCTTACAACACTTCATACAACCAACCCCAAGCCTGATAACAAATATCCTTTATACTCGTTTAATTGCAATCGCCAGCTCAAAAGCGAAGACACTTGAAGGACTCGGAATTTCAAGATGTTAGGTCACTCGGTTTTACTTGCTTTAACTAATTTTGAAAATGAGTGCTTCAATTATATTTTTAATATTTAATGCCTACTTTCTTATATTGTACACTACGAACAATAATAGGACACCATGCATTTGAAGGTAGAAAAATAAGGTTACAATTGATCAAAGGAGGACTTGAACGAGTTAATAAGAGATGCAGGGGGGGGGGGGCGAGAGAGAGAGAGAGAAGAAAGAAGGAGACTGCACCCTTTGACTAGAGACTATTGACAGATTGAATAAGAGAGAGCAACGAGGGCGGACATGTCCTCCTATAGAGACAGCAGGCACTATAAATGATGCCCTGCTCTAACTCTATCCCACCATCTACTATCAGCATCTTCTCCAACTAACAAGGAGCAATTGATATGGCGACACAATATTCCACCTTTTTATCAGGCAGCAAGAAATACGCCAACTTTTGAAAATAGTAGCAAGGGTGTCAAGGAACCCCTTTCGAAGGAAACAAACAACCTCTAAATCTTCAGACTTAAACCACAAATAATAGAAAAACATGAAAACGTTTTGTTTTATTTGTACCTTATCCATACTGAGACCAATAAAAGTACTTAAGGCAATAAAAAACATCTTCAGGTCTCACTAACACCATTTATTTTTTTCAAGGAAACGATTCGTCCTCCTGGGCACTTATAATGCTAAATTTAAAATTATTCTCCTAAGCCAATAAAAACCTAAAAACATAGAAGAAAAAGTCGATTATGAGGATACAATAGAGGATATTAAGGGAAGGGTCATTTGAAAAGTCACAATTATTATGCGTTCTACGGAGAAATGTTTATATAATTAACATTTTAGTCCAGATATTTTTTACAATTTTGTTCAAAAAATTTTTTGGTATTTCCATTGTAAATGGAGTTAGTTAAATTCTTTTCCTTTTCATCCTTCAACAAAGATCCATTTTGACACATGAGAGTTTTACATGAAGCAGTTATATCATAGGACCAACTTAAATTGCTATCTTCTTTCGTGTAGGTTTCATACAAGCAAGAAATAGGGAATATAATGAGTCAGCACAAGAAATATCTGCTTAGTTTACACAGTCCGCGCTTGCTGATTTTTTTTTACTTCAACTGATATAAGTGGCGTGTGGGTATAATGTAACAAATTTATACTCTTATTATTGATTTATACTCAGCATAACCCTGCAGTGGTCGCGGGGCTGCAAATAACTGACAGATGACAGTTTAAGGGCCATAAGAGCATAGGTAACATCATAATTGCACTCCATTCTTTATATTTTCCTTAGTAATAACTATGTTTAAACAAAACCCTAAACTTAAACTGAACATGAAATTATTACAGATATAATAGCTTAAACCGGAGAATAATAAACAAGTAACTCATTACTGATTAGAGTAAACTATATAGAACAACACTTACAACATATTATTGTTGCGAAAACTACGTATATGAAAGATTAAACAGAGGTAATCACGTATTTGGGAAGTAGGAAGTAGAACAAAGGTGCCGACCGATGATCTAGATCGTTCTCGGCATTCCCCTTTGAAGTTTTTCCCACGTGAAAGTGACCAACCCGCCGCGAGTTTAATTTTAGTTTGTTCTCAGCTCTCTTCAAGTGATTAACAGTGCGTTCAGTTCAGCTTCAGTGTACAATACTTCTTAGTTGCAGTGCGGTAAAGTGTTTTATGTGAAGAATAGTCTTGTGCCGTGTTTATGAAAAGACCAGCGTGTGTTAGTAAAGGACAGTGCAATGCCGTCTTTTTGTGAACTTCAGTGATCGTGAGTGAGTTATTGGACTGTGTAATCACAAAAAGTCCGTCACGCAGGCGCTGCGTAAACTAAGCAGATTTCCCACGTGAAGTTTTACAATAGGGAAATCTGCCTAATAACAACTGTAGTAGTAAGAAACCTCTAAAAACATCATTATTTAGGCGTAACAACCCAGTAGTTTCTAGCCCCAAAAAACAGTTGACCTAACCTCTAAACCTATTCACGAGGGGCGAAGTTATAGAAACGGCCGCCAGAGCTCTCGCCGGAAAGTTCGAACATAGCCTACTGGTGACCAGTATCACGCAGAATACAAATATCTCGGTTAATATTCAAGATACAGAATAAATGTATAGAACAATATTTATAGTAAATTTAATTTGCAATAAGATTTATACTATACAATTTTTCGATCCGACGCATAATAACGGAGATATTTTAAATTTTCAATAATCCCCCCCTCTAAACCCCCCCTACCACTGGTCCGATTTCAGCCATTAACGAATTTGATCTTCCTTTTTACATAAAACGATTAAATTCCGAGTTTGGTAAAGATCAAACAAGAATTGCGACCGCTAGAGCGTTAACAGACAAATATATATATATATATATATATATATATAATTTTGAACGGACCTCATTTTCGTCATCTCCTGGGAAGGATCGATGGACATTTGAAGAAATTTTTCGAAACTCGCATCATGAGTACGACCTCAATAGCTGATTTCCCTTAAGGGAAATCTACTAAAACAGTGAAGCTATCAGTGCATACTGTGAGTAGTAATTAAGAACAATTAACCAAGTGTGTAGTGCATTGTTTAATAAATTGTACAGTGATAAAAACTCGGAAGCTTGTGTGTGTTTAATTTTGCAATGCAAAATAACTCTAATAAACAACGTTTATTACTGATTTTGTAATAAACGTAACAATATATAGAACAAGAATTACTACGCAATGTTTACCGACCAGGCGTTAGATATCGGAACTACATAGGGTTGAACATTTTACCGATATCCAATCAGACGTCTCTGATCTCAAAGGGTATTAACGATATTCTTCCTGATCCAATTACATCAATTAAGGAACCTGACTTTTATTTATTAATAAACCTATTATATATTTGACAACGATCACAACAAAAACTCCAGAACAAATTAAACTCATTTTCGCCAGCAAATAAGTAGGATCTGCATGGCTAAGGCTCTTCCCAACGAAGTGAAATATTTTGCGGAAAGCTGAGGTGAAGCGTAAATGGTGAATATGTATGCGAAAAGGGAGTGGAGATGTGGATCTAGAGACGTCAGTTACAGGAGAATAGAATATGGAGGAAAAATGCCGACAGGCAGATATGTCAAAGGGGTAGGAGTGAGAGTGACGGGGCATCAGCTGACCAAGCAGGGGATCCGACACCTCTTCAATAAAAACACTATGCCTGTCTTATCATCGCCATTCATTATCATAATGTCCGTCACACAATATGCTTTAATTCATCCTCTTTGTCTTCAGTTGGAGTATTGACCAAATCTAATTTAAGCACAACTAATAAATATCTCATTAAGGCAACTTGCAATTTCTAGTCTCAGCGGTAAAAAAATATACAAGGTACAAACCTGAAAGACCAATAAAAAAATGGCAATTATATTAAAAATGTTGTAAAAAGTTATATATTTATAGTGGTATGAAGATTGTAAACCAAATTAATTTATTACAAATAATTATTAAATTGATAGATATTACAGGATGGCTAAAAAGTCTCTGAATGTCAATTAGGGGACGTCAGGGGATTCTCTGAAGAAATATTCTGAACATATAAAAAGTCCGTCACACAGGGGCTGCGTAAACTAACCAGGTTTCCCACAAAGTTTTACAATAGAGAAATCTGCATATCCTTTAAGGGAAATCTGCTAAAAAAGTCCGTCACGCAGGGGCTGCGTTAACTAAGCAATTTCTCACGCGCGTTCCGGGAATTCATTTATCTCAAAACGTAAAAGTTCAATGAGAAGGTTTAGTTTTCAATTTGGTATTAGGCTTCAAATAAAGAGCTTCATAATATAACAGTTTATTGTTAATATGGCATGAGTAGGGGTTTACTAAAGGCCGAAAACTAAAAAGTGCAAATATCTCGGTTAATATTAAAGATATTGAAAAAACGTACATAACAACATTCATAGAACATTATATTTACAATACGATTGTTTCTATACAATATTTCGAACCGACGAATAATAACAGAGATATTAAGAATTTTCGAAATTGTCTCACTAAGTGGGCGGCCTGAAGATGTACCACTGCATAAAAAGTCTGTCAGACAGGGTCAGCACAGCCTAGGCAGATTTTTCACTTTCAAGAATTACAAATAATGACAGTGGGTCTTAACCAGCACAGATGACTTCATAATAATTCAATAAAGTAAAATTCGCATGAATGGGAGCAGGGTTTAGTAAAGGACGAAGGACAAAAATAGAAATAACTCAGTTGTGTATCCCCCTTGAGGGAAAAGGGCTATAGGTTTAGGTAGAGATAAATATTTGAAGGTGTGAAATGGAAGAGCATTGCGAGATATCTATGGACGGCTGGTGAGCTATAGCTGAGGCGATATTTCAGTCTAGAAATAGCCCTCACATAGATACCCTAGGTCAGCCCTTCTCGTCTATACTAGACCCACTAGTATCTTTACAAGCCCTCCAACACAATATCCCTTTAGGATAGATTGCACCAAATGTAGGATCGGACGTGCAACTATATTTTCAAAATAATGATACCTCTTACAATTAGCGCTCTATTCATACTTCTTCTAGTGTAGTTAGGAATGGTAGGCTTAACAAATACACAAGACAATTGGAAGAACATAACGGCTTTCCAACATAGCCACAAAACCACCAACATACGGACTTCGTAAAAAGTCTAACAGAAACATTACACAAGAACCCCCCCCCCTCCTTGATTAATTTCTTCCCCCACACTCCTTGATTCAATTCTCTCCCCCTCACCTTGATTCATTTCTCCCCTCACCTCCTTGATCCCTTCCTTATCCTACACACCTTGATTTATTTCTCCCCTCACCTCCTTGATTCCTTCCTTATCCCACACACCTTGATTCCTTCCTTCCTCCGCGTCACATTGATTCATTTCTCCCTCCTCCACCTTGATTCCTTCTTATCCCCACACCTTGATCCCTTCGTCTCCTGCATTCCTTGATGCAGCATTCCCTTCCTTGACTACTTCCTTCCTTCCCCTCACCTCCTTGATTCCTTCCTTATCCCACACACCTTGATTCCTTCCTTCCTCCGCGTCACATTGATTCATTTCTCCCTCCTCCACCTTGATTCCCTCTCTCCCCACTCATAGATCCCTTCGTCTCCTGCATTCCTTGATGCAGCATTCCCCTCCTTGATTACTTCCTTCCTCCACACTCCCCAGACCTTGAACTAGAGTATTCCTATTTACTGCGACTTGACAACTCCCTCGTCCCCCAGTTATAATCCAATTTCTTAGACAAAGTGGAACAGCTATTAGGGCGGAACCCGTCACAACTCCAATTATGGTCTTTAGCGACATTATGTATCAAATCTCGTTAGCGGATTTATCGCAGTCGTTACACGTACTACTTTATGGGAAAACTTGAAAAACTGTGAGGGATGCAAACAAAGTCCCATATTAAGCAAATTACCCACATTGAGAAACCAGCTATTTAGTATAAACGATGATATAGATATCATTTTCGAACAATTTCATATTAAATTTCAATAAAGGGATCCTTTAAAATATGACTGTGTGTGCTAAACGTTAAATGAACATTAAAGATCAAGATCATTATTGAACTCTAATCAAGTCCGGGAATGCGGTTTTACATTACAGAGTGAAATTTAAAAAAGTCCGTCACGCAGGGGCTGCGTAAACTAAGCAGATTTCCCCCGTGAAGTTTTACAATAGAGAAACCTGCACACTAGTAACACAATACCACCGTGGTTAGATAATGAGAAATCTTTCAGTTAATTAAAATAAATTCCCAACTGAAACGGCTTCTGCATTGTAAGAATAATTTATATTTTAATAACTCAAATTTTAGTAGTCCAAGAACTAAAGAAGGGGGGTGGATGAACAGAACGTATTTGCATAAATCTCACAAAGTTAGGAAGGTAAGGTAAGGTTAAAAACGACAGGATAGAAGAAGTTTCCGCCTGAGCCGAGAAATGACGAAGATGGCCGACGTAATCCGAACTATACCCGACCACAGACTTCATAAAAATGCAAATATCTCGGTTAATATTCAAGATAGAGAATACATGTATATAACAATATTTATAGTAAATTTAATTTGCAATAAGATTGGTTCTATACACTTTTTCGATGCGATGCATAATAACGGATATATTTTGAATTTTCAAAAATCCCACCCTCTAAACCCCCCTCCCTCTGGTCCGATTTCAGCCATTAACGGACTTGATCTGTCTTTTACATAAAACGGTTAAATATCGAGTTTCGTAACGATCAAACAAAAATTGCGACCGCTAGAGCGTTAATAGACAAATATATATATATATATATATATATATATATATATATATATATATATATATATATATATATATATATATAATTTTGAACGGACCTCATTTTCGTCATCTCCTGGGTAGGATCGATGGACATTTGAAGAAAATTTTCGAAAATCGCGTCATGAGTACAACCTCAATAGCTGATTCCCCTTAGGGGATATCTGCTAAAAAATAAATATCTCTTGTTTTTAATAAGCCATAACGTAAAATAATGGCTCATATGCTTATGTACATTGTTTTGACTGTAACACGAACATGTGAAAGGGAGTTATGTTGTGTATTTTTTTTAAACCATTGTAAATCAAAAATAAATTTTGCAAGTATACAGATTTTGTACGAATCAAAAGATAATGAAGTAAATAAATATATATTTATATATGTGTGCCCAATGGGAAAAAAATAAGCGTGGGAAAGATTTTGATGGATTGGGAAAGGAGAGAGACTCTATGATTGGCGGTAGTTCTTTATCAAAGCAGAGTGGAAAAAGGGAAACTCCAAAGATAGTTGTCTGTTTTTATAGGATCAATGCCATTGCCCTGGCCCGGGGGGCAATAACCACCAAAATACTTCACAATCTATCTAAAGCAAATCCAATATAACTTATAGCAGTTAGCAACGAAAAAGAAACAACTTGATAAAAAAGCAGCACCTGAATGAAAACGGTGATCAATGCCTAACTGTAACAAGTAATAATCATTATACCTGACAACAATAAAGAGAATATCAGATAATTACGATTCACAATCTGCTCAAGTTGGCGTATCCTCAGTTATTAGTTTAGCTGGTTGTACCCATGATGCGAATTTTGAAACATTTCTTCAAATGTTCATAGAGCCTACCTAGGAGATGACGAAAATTACGTCCGTTCAAAATTATATTTTTGGTCTCATGTCTCTTTAGATTAAATACATACATAGTTTAGTGTCTAATATATAGAACATTTAGCCAGAGTCAGGCTCATCTGGTATTAGTAAATGTTACTAGTATCAAAGTGACCTAATGTAAATATAAATGAACATACGCATACATGTAAATTAATTAATTAATGTAACATCATAAGAACTTCTATTGAAGTGTATTACCAATTGTAATAGTACATATTCTAATAATAATAGTCTCTATTCACCAAATTAAGCAATAAAAGAAATTAATTAAAGATATTAACATTTAAATAACAATAAAGATATTAATAAATAATAATATTTACACCCTTCGATAATAGTTGAGGATCAGCTAATAATAAATGAGTTTGTTTATATTTTTATACAACAAGTGCCTTGCAAGATTGTAATAAAACAAAAAAAAAAGAAAATATTATTTACTTTATCTACACTATTAACATTTAGAATATATTCCAATTCCAATGATGATTGCCCACTATTTGGTATTATATAATTACGTAAGTAGGTTGCCTTATCAGGGGGACAATGTAATATATGCCCTAAATTTTGAATAATGTTTTTATGAAAACGATTTAATCAGCACCAGAAATTCTTAGTTGATTGACAAGTTTTAATTTATATATACTAAGATGAAAAGTTAAATATTCTTGCGGTTGAAATCTGCTATATCTGTAAATAGTTCTGTAAAGTGGGTTGTAGTTGGAGCTGGGAGCCCTTTCAATGTCTATATTATAACGATGATTGTTTAATTTTTCAATGATTCCATCTTTGTTGGCTAATAAATGATATGGTTTTACTTGTTCAAATATTTTAGTTATTTTCAGTATTATTATTTGCTGTTATTTTTTTTTTAATTTGTGAAACTCAATTAAAACTTATATCACATTTCTTTCTATCTAAATGAATTAGTCTAAGATGGCATTTGAGTGACAATCGGTTTTCAAACATAGAAAGTAGTTTAACACAATAATTAATAATTATCTTCAAAATGCCTACCTTCAAATTAATCCGACCAGTTTCTAAACGAACAATTGTGGGGCCAAAATCCAAATATTTTAATACAGACTCTAAGTCCTCCAAGGAATTTAAACTGGAAATCTCACCTCCATATCCATGAATCAAATAGTCATCGCTTTTGCCCCGATACAGTTTTTATTTCACTTTTTTATTTGCTACAAGTGGTCTCTGGCTGAAATGATTGGCACATTTTCCGGATGATGAGAAAAGTGTCCCGAGGCACATGTAGGGTTTTGTATATTCCAGTTCTTTATCGTGCCAGAAAATGGTTCAGTAATTAAATTCCCGTAAAATGCAGAACTGACGCTTGTTCACCCATCTACCATTACGGTTATTTTCAATCTCCTTAGAATAAGATATTTCGTGGCTATAAAATTTTAGATACATGGAATTCACCCTATCCATAAAACAGTTCAATGAAGTAATAAACTAGGATGGAGCAGAGGATCGGCTAGAGAGTTTTCCAGTCGGAGGGAAATTCTAAAGATATTTGCCGGAGCTAAGCGATAACCTTGGAGCTGGTAGTAATATAAATCAGAAGAGTGACACGGAAGGGGTCCTATTGCACACTTATCTCCCCCCTCCATGTCACTCCAGTGATTTACTATGCCAGCCAATACATCTCTTCCTCTTATTTAAATATCATTCTTAAACATTAAACGAAGAATAGTAATAGCCAAACTACGGGGAGAGTAATATACAGTGACATAACAAAGTACCGCAAGAATTTATGATACAACACTTTCAATATTAAAGTATTTTGATGAGTAAAAAAGCAAAACCTATAATTTCACAGATTCAGAATAGTACAACAGTTTGCTGACGCCATATAGGACCGTTATGAAATTCGGATGTAAAGAAGGTTACGATAAATAATAAAGAAAAAAAAAAAACTTAACGTCTCAATTACTTGGATCGGATAAAATAAAACCATCATCCTTTGAATCATTGTTTAAGTAGGTTTTATAAAGATACACAAAAGAAAGTCCATTCCCAATAGTTAAGTATTAATTTTGTAATTTCTAACCTCTCTAAACACCCTTTCCCCCAAGCTGGTTAACCAACACACACACATATATTTTTAAGATTTCCCTAATGGGAAATTAGCTATTAGCTATAAGTCTTACTCATGACGAGATTTTAGAAACATTCCCTCAAATGACCATCGATCCTACCAACCAAGGACCGAATTAACAAAAATGAGGGTCATTCAAAATTTTATATATAAATAGATATATATATATATATATATATATATATATATATATACACGTCTGTTACCGCTCTAGCGGTCGCAATCTTTATGTGGTGGTTACCAAAGTCAATATATAAACGTTTTCTGCAAAATTAAAGATCAAGTTCGTCAACGGCTGAAATCGGACCAGTAGGAGGGAGGGGGTTTAGAGGGGAGGAATTTTTCAAAATTCTCCATTATTATATGTCGCATAGAAATATTGTAGCGAACCAATAGTATTGTAACTTTAATGTTCTACAAATGTTGTAATATGCATGTTTTCTCTATATTCAATATTAACACTGAATGCCTTTAGTAAACATCCAGTTTTAGGTATCGCAATTCAAAAATTAGAGAATGAAATATCTTATTTCAGGCATAAATACCAAATAATGTTTACAATGGACCTTTATTATGAGAATAACATATATAGCATAACATGCAACTAGGTAGCGATGGTGTCGACAATCAAGATTTCATTGACTGCCTACTCCTACTCACCGATTTTATTTTTGTATATGCTGAGAGGAGATCTGTAGTGTGTCATTGCAACATGCGGGAAATCAGCTTAGTTTACGTAGCCCTTGCGTGACGGATGTTTTTTAAGTTTATACTTTATGCTTTGATATCCATACCCATACGTTCGGAAGTTAACGAGTTAACGGGAAAATACACGCAGGAACAGACATACAAACACACAATTCGTAAGAAGGGGCCAATGATAAAAACAGCGACTAATAAATTAAAGTTAAACTATTGAAAATGGTGAGGAAATAATCTGAGAGTAGAATACATTTACTTTGTAGGTTTACTATTTTTAGCTCTTGAGTGGAGATACTTGAGGTTAGAAACCAGATTTCATTAACAATGTGAAGGATTTTATTTTGTAAAATCTAAGCGTTAAACAATCATTGCAACGATCATTAGTGTAAATAAGAAGCGAGAGCCGGTAATAGAGATAAAGCTAACCCTTTGGCCCAGTGATGGTTCAAGAGAGAACCATAAATCATAAAATCGTTAAGACCATTCCCCAGCCAGCATATACCATTTTGTAGCAATGGTGGACTTGCCCCGAAATAAATGGAAACCTCACGGGACCTCAACCATTTACTGCCTTTCCCACACAATAACAAAATTAATTGCCATAAACCTTCCATATATCACCAGCCTACATCATCAATCAAAGCATTTTGAACAAATAAACTATTGATTTAAATTAAATGATTCAAGTTTTTTCAGAACAACAAATTGCAACAGCATAAATAAATAACCAAGTAATTATTTTTGTAAAACCAAAATTTCAGATAATTGTTCACTAACGTCCACGTTTTGATACAATGACTAATAGAAACGGGTTATCTACAGGTGACACCCTTTTCTAACCTGGGTGGAACTACGGAATTTATTTAATGAGTTCATCACTAAATAAATTCCTATTGCCGAGCCGATAATCGAACTCGCCACTCTAGGTTTACCAAGTGAGATTAAGGCAAACAATTCACGTGACTAACCTGAGCCCCAATTTCAGATAATTAAACTAAATATTTAAAAAATAAAGACATTTATGACATAAACAAGAGTTCACACTCCACAGACACAAGCACATGGAATGTTGATACCTTTGTGGTTTATATCAACCACAAGCGTCAGTGAGGTAAAGGTTAAATACCTGATGTGGGCAGATAATGATCCCCTTGTGAACCTATTGGATTAAATAAACAAATGTCTTGTTACACTTCATTTAAAAATATTAGTTTAAAAGGAATATACGGCACCTCCGAACCACTGCATGGAAGCAAAAATTTCGAAAAATATAATTTACAGACGAAAATGGTCCAAAAGAAATATTTATGAATCCCTAAAAGGTACGAAGAAATTTACAATTTTTCATTTCAACTTCAACCATAGCCCCAAAAGGGAATGTGCATAGTTACACGGAACAGCAATCCTAAATTGATATATTTTATTCTAAAGCAAAGAGTTTTAGAGTTATGCGACATACGTATGTAAGGTACCCCGAAACTAATCAAGCAGGTTTCAGGGGACGTCTAAACGAATAATTCTTCTCAAAAATGAAAACCCGAAATTTTGGGTATATATATATATATATAAAAGAAACAAATTTCAGATATTGTGTCTATGACATGTGAAACAAAAAAGTCATGAAATCATGAAATTTCGAGAAAAAAATCAATGTACAGACAGAGGTTACAATTTTATATATATATATATATATGTTTTCTATTTTTTTTATATTTTTTTGGCTTAATATTCGGAACAAACTTATTATTTTTATGTCATTAATTTTTTTTTTTTAATGTTATGTGATGGTTTAGCTGTGTAGTCCAGCAACGCACCATCGGTGAGCAGCCACCATTAATTCTTTAATAAAGTGTTTTTCTTGTTTTATATTTATATACACGCATACGCCCGCGCGTGCGCACACACACACACACACACACACTTCGTTTATGGTTCGGATAACTGTAGAATGTTAATAATTCCCTCGATCTGGCATGATTTGATTTAACTTTTCACAAAGTCTAATTTGTCCAACTGAATTTTTAAGGGTCTAATACAAAAAACCACAATAGCGGAATTTGTAACTTTAAGTTCGTTAGCAAACACATGTGCTGGCTGGAAATATCCTTTGTGGGTAGGAAAAAAGAAAAAAAAAATAATTGAGGGAGAAGTTTCATCTTTGTCACAAAAAATAAACAACTCTTCTAGATGTTTTTTGTGTCAGAGGGAGAAGAGTTAAACTCATTACTATAAAATGCACACAATAGCACAGTAGGCATGTAGTATATAAGCAAATAGCACGCAGGCCTCATCTTGGCTAAGGTAGTTAGTGGAATGCTGTGCTCTAATCTACCACCCTCCGTGTTATCATCCCCTTGCTGAATTTATGTTCCGGTTGGCAAGCAACTCTCCCGGTTATGCATCTTTATTACAAAGGTCACCTACGGGTTACTGGCTTTCTACTAATAATTCTAGATCATATATTTAATTATACATGCATAGAGCCGCCTAGCTAAAACATAGTCAAGGAACTACAGAAAACTGCACGTGCAGGAAACTGAAGAATAATAATATGTTTACCTCTTTTACTTTATAAAAATTGGTTGACAATATGATGGACATTCCAAAACGTAGGCCAGTCAAAAATACTTTAAACAGCAAAATTTCTATTCCTTAGGAACACTCCAGTGGTATACAGCTGCTAGCGGAATCCGTATTGGCGGACTCGCTTCGCTTTGAAATAAAAACTCGTATAAATGGCTACAATAATATTAGTAATATTAATTACAATGTTGTTACACCAAAAACCTAGAAATAGATAAAACGCACAGGTCTAGAGAAAAAGACAATCGAAAATTCGAAATATGTCCGTTATTATGAATCGGAACGAATCATTTTATATAACCTTTAATGTTGAACTATTGATGTTGCTGTATTCTCTTTTTGGAACTCAAATATTATATCTTAAATATTAAACAAGATTTTTACATTTGTTAATTTTTAGCTTTCGTTAAACGCTCTCTTTAATGCATTGCTTATTTCCAATAACCACCAAATATTGTTTTCAACAGATCTTTAATAGATTAGATTCATGAAACCACGATGGGCGATGACGTCGTCAATTACCATTTTATTTCTCGACTCGGAAATAATTGAAATTTAACTGTTTCTACTAAAGATCTTATTAGTTAATGGCTGAAATCGAGCATGGAACAGGGAAGAAGAATTTGAAAATTCAAATTATTTTCATTATTATGTGTGGTATATTGATAAATTGTTTTTAGCATATGACAAAAAGTCATTTATGTAAAATAAAAGAATGAACTAGTGTATTGGATTACTATGAAATAAAGTTGTCTATTTGAATATATTAGCTTGGAGACGGGGATAAGATAATTTACAAAACATATAAGATTGTAATTCCTCCATATTCGTGGCCATAGAAACAAATCTTTAAAAACACTTTTCTACACAGAACAAATATTCCCTCTTAATTGTTTTTCTTTTTCATTTTGTATATATAATTTCGAATTAAAAAAAAAGAAAAAAAAGTGGACAACCCCCCCCCAGTTTCTTTAAAGGGAGAGAGTTGTGGTATATCGATACATTTAACATATGGCAAAAACTCACGTTTGTAAAATAAAAATACAAGTTCGTCACACTGAGGCTGCGTAAACTAAGAAGATTTCCAAGTTTAACAATAGATAAATCTCATACTGGTAACACAACAGCACTGTCAATATTAACTGAATAAATGCAAACGCTAATAAGTAATCTCCCGACGACAAGCGTCTGAAATGTATACGAGCAGGTCTTCCAACCTCTTATCAAAAAGAAAAACAGTTACTGAAATATATCAGAATTTATAATGAATAAGAATAATTTTTATCTCAAAAAAAAAAATTTTTGTATTCCAAGAACATGACGGGGGGGGGAAAGGTTTTTACCAGAACATATTTGCATGTATCTCGTATAATAAAGATCTCGTGAAAACCATCTCAGGTATTTAAGCTTAAAATAAAGTGGGTTATTATATAACAGATCATTTTTTATGTAAGCTGAGTAGAAGTGGGGGTGCGCTGAAGGCAGAAAATAGAAAAATGCAAATATCTCGGTTAATATTCAAGACAGAGAATAAATGTATATAACAATATTTATAGTACATTAAATTTTCAAGAAGATTGATTACAAACTATTTTTCGATCCGACGTATAGTAACAGAGATATTTCGAATATTGGAAAATCCCTAGTCTAAACACACCCTCCCTCCCACTGGTCCAATTTCAGACATTAATAACGAACATGATCTTTCTGTTTACATAACACGAGTAAATATCGAGTTTCGTAACGATCAAACAAAAATTGCAACAACTAGAGCGTTAACATATATATATATATATATATATATATATATATATATAGAATTTAGAAAGGACCTCATTTTGGTCATCTCTAGGGTAGGATCGATGGACATTTGAGGAAATTTTTCGAAAATCGCGTCATGAGTACGTCCTCATTAGCCTCTCCTTAAAGGAAATCTGCTAAAAGAATGAATTATTGTATTGAATTACTATGAAATAAAGTTGAGTATTTGAATATATCATGAAAAGTGTTATATGCCATGTTCGTTATTATATGGATCGGAAAATGTTACAGAACCAATCTTGTTAAACAATTGATGATATATAATTGTTGTATACCGATTTTTTTATTCGTAAGTCAAATTCTAAGCAAACTTTCTTGTTTTCAGCTTTCAGTAAACCCTCTTTTCTACACATCGGATATTTATTTAGAAATAGAGAATATATGGTTAGACGAGAACAGTATTAATGCCATTCCATATGCCGGAAAATCTGCATAATTGAACACAGCCCCTGTGTGGAGGACGTTTTTATTGTTTAACAAAACTGGACGATACAATTGCTAGCAATCAATTGATGGTTCTCATAAAAGACAAGAGTTATTAGTGTTTTGCTGGAAATTATTATTTTTATTTATTTTTGGACACAAATTGCCGAATACTGGACACTTTTTTTTACTCGTCTAAAAATAGTTTAGGTCGTATACTCCTTTAATGAATCGTTTTTCATCAGCAGCTAGAACTAGAAGGACGCAGAGGAGAGGATTTAAACATTCGTTAAAGGGGGATCGAAGTGTAAACTTGTTAATTGTAGCCTGGATTTAATTTGGGAGGTCGCTCTCGGCAGAAAAGCAGACAGAGAGAGAGAGTTTAAATTGCAGGGAGCCCATTAATCAGAGTATATGCCGACAAGTGTCTGGAACACCAGCTGAATGGATGTGTTGGCAGTTCCTAACTCTCGTCGGCCAGGTCTAACAAAGTTACACGGGAAATACGCCTTATTGCAAATATGATTTCTTAGAATACATAATCTATATTTCTTGTAAAAAACACCAGGACACTGAATTTAATGCTAGATTCACTGTAACTTATTTGACAGATTCACTAGTAATGGAAAATTAAACTATATACTAGCTTCAGCAGATTACCCCTATGGGGAAACAGCTATTCAGGGTGTTCTCATGAAGCGATTAAGGAACAATTTCTTCAAATGTCCATCAAACCTACACAAAGAAAACGAAAATGAGTTTCGTTCAAAATTATATATATATATTGCTATCCCAAAGACTGGGTAACAAAACTACCAAGCTCAGTGGAGAAGGGTGTTGGTTTATTAGTTCAATATTAGTTCAATTTAACTAGCCTCATATCAATAGGCGGAAATTAAAATAATAAGGGCGCCACGTTGTTTGTTCTCAAAGTTGTCTCATTGTTCATTGTTGGTTTCAACCAGTATTCTCAAAACAGATTAGTTTATTTACAATAAACCAACTATAATTATAATCTCTAATCTTAACTATAAAAATAATAACTAAATAAAGTATTAAACAATACTTTCCATGGGGACTTTAAAATACAAATTAATAGGCCTTTTCTTTTGAATTGTGTATACACAATAAACATAACTTTGGTACCTCTCGTACAATGAAATAAATACTATTCTTCCGGCTGTATTACACTCTGATCCGCCATAGCGATTATCGGGAGCCGTCTTCGGCGACGATAAAAATGGGCCGTAACAATATATATATTTGTCTGTTAACGCTCTAGCGAACTCAATTTGTGTTTAATCGTTACCAAACTCGATATTTAAACGTTGTATGTATAAATAGAGATCAAGTTCACTAACGCTTAAATTCAGACCAAGAAAGGGGTCTAAAGTTCAAAATTGTACGTCAAATCGAAAAAGTGTACATAAGCAATCTCATTGCAAATAAAATGTTCTATAAATATATTATATAACTTTTTCCACTATCATGATTATTAACTGAGATATATAAATGCATTTTTAATTTCCACCCTTCAGTAAACCCGCAATACTTCTCACGTCATATCAACGATAAGCAATTATAACTTGAATCACTTTATCTGTAGCGTATATACCAAATATTCTTCTCATTGAACTTTTTACTTTGAGACAAATGCAAACACGTGTGATAACGCCATTATCAGGACATAACTTGCATGTATATTTGATCTATATCATAATGGTTATTTAACCGATTAATTTAACATTACTGTTCATAATCGGTAATGGCTGAAATCGTACCAGTACACACCCCTCCTGTTCTTGGTGGGAGTGGTTTAGAGGGGAGTTTTATTACAGGTCGTATCAACACATGTCATAGACTCACTCTTATTATACTATTAGCTCTCTACGATTGTACTTCTACGCATGATTTCGCAGCTTAAATGTTAAGTGAGTTTTTCGGACGTTATTGTTTTCAGCTGACGGACTCAAAGTATAAAGACCATGGAATACTAAAAAAGGAAAGAGGCTTAAAGGGGAAACAATTGAAAATTTGAACAACCTTAGGCAAGTAACTATTTTCAATATTCAACGGCTCCCACTATTCTCAACCAAAACTAAACTGCAATACTTCAGACGAATAAAGCACAATAATCGATCGACATTAGTTAGCATTAAACGACTAATCTCAAAGGGAAAATTTTAAAACTAAACGAAATATATTGTGAATTCTTGTTCTTTGAAGGGAGATTTAAAAAAAGGTTTAAATAAAAGTCTGACTTGAACGGTACATTCACTGACAGTGCTTATGAGATTGTACGAATTAAAAAAAAAATACTTTCTAAAATAAAATAAATAAAAGAAACGAAGAAGAGAATTTAATTTTCAGCGAGAGAAGAGGAGTGAGTAAACACGGACTATCTGTAGGATCTAGACTCCCAAGGTAGCCAACTCTCGCAAAATAGGTTCCAGCAATATACAATCTCACTCTTTTCATCCAATGAAGAACAGCAGGGCTGAGTCAACTAAGCAGATTTCCCACGGGATATAATGACGCTAATCATCTCATTTCAACATATGTTTTCAAATTTCAAAATAAAAACGATAAGTATAAGTGTGGCTTACTGAAGACAAAACACAAACGAGTAAGTTCCAATGATTCGCTTAATATTTGAGTTCCAAAAAATGAAGACAGCAACGTTAATAGTTCAACAAGATTGGTTATTCGAAATGTTTTGATCCGACTGTTAATAACTCAGATATTTGAAATTTTCTATTTTCTTCATCTATAGACACCCCCGCATTCCTCGGACAAATTTCAGCGCTATGAACTTAAATTTTGTTGTACATGAAAAGCTTATATATCAAGTACAACCGTTAGAGCAGCATCAGACGTATATATAGATATAATTTTGCCCGGAGATTATTTTCGTTTAGTCCTAGGTACCAGGATGTTGTTACTGTTTCTTAATTTCATTAATTCATTATTATTTATTAATGTTCAATTTTTGCAATTTTGGCTAAGGATAAATTACTATTGTCCAGGCGGGAATCAAACTCGCCACTCTCAAGTTTACCATGTGATATCAATGTCAACGCTTGAACTCACATGGTTATTAGCAGATTTCCCTTAAGGGAAATCAAATATTGAGGTCGTACTCATGACGCGATTTTCGAAAAATTTCTTCAAATGTACATCGATCCTAGAAAGATCAAGTTCGTTAACGGCTGAAATCGGACCAGTGGGAGGGGGAGTTTAGAGGTGGGGCTTTTCGAAAATTCGAAATATCTCCGTTACTATACGTCGGAACGAAAAATTAGTATAGAATCAATCTTATTGCAAATTAAATTTACTATAAATATTGTTATATACATTTATTCTCTATCTTGAATATTAACCGAGATATTTGCATTTTTCTTCAGTGTAACGGACGAGCTATGGTTCTCGCCGAAAGCTAGTTCAGCCGTTTCCGTAACTCATCGGCACTCGTATGGTGATTTCTTTATTGTATAACTTTACGTGGGAAATCTGCTTAGTTTACGCAACCCCTGCGTGACGAACTTTTATATATTGTTATTTCTTTCGATTTAATGCTTTCTTAGGTTAATGTATTGTACAGAACTTAGAAGTATATGTTTTACCTGTTTCTAAGTTTTCGTTTGTAACAACATTGTTTTTAATTAGTAATACTAATATACTTTACATCACTCTGATGCGAAAGTAGTTACTTTCGCTACCGTATGTAAGTATGGAAAGTGGGTCTTTTTATAATAACTTGAAACAGCTGTTCTCTTTCCCACTCTAGGGAGGGAAAAACTTTTCCCTCCCTTTAATGAAGTTACAGTTTCCAACACTAGGTTACGCTAGCGTTTCTATTCGAAAAACGATTTATATTTTAGTTATTTTAAAGCACTAAAGATATTATTGGTCGATTACTTATCATTAGAATATAATTACACTAATTTAACTTAGTTTTATTATAAAATTTGAAAGAGTTATTAAAGTTATGTTACTTGTATCAGGTTAGTGCTCTTAATCAGCTGTTCAGAAATAATCGATACTAGAGAATGAAAAACAAATCATTTAATATGATAATACTTAATAATTACGAGTTTAAATTATATTTTTCATTTTTTGCCTCGTGATGTAAAGTATCGTTCATAACTCGGGCGGAAAGTGAGTTTCCAATGCTCGATCTAATTTCCAGCCTCGGCCGTAAAACACGATCTCGCATAGGAAACAGTCACTTTCCGCCCTTGTAATGAAATATACTATTACTACTGCAGACATTTATACACTTATATAACAACATTTAAAGACATTAAACCGTTCAATAAGATTGGTTCTATACATTTTTTCGATCCGACATATAATAATGGAAATAATTCGTATTTTCAACCCCCCTCCCATCCCAATGGTCCGATTCCAGCTATTAACGATCTTTAGTTTTGCATGAAACGTTTAAATATGGAGTTTGGTGGCGATTGTATACACACACACACACACACACACACACACACACACACACACACACACACACACACACACACACATATATATATATATATATATATATATATATATATATATATATATATATACATATACAATTTTGAAGGGTCCACACTTAGAAGCTACAGGGTAACCCACCCACATTGTTCCATTACACCCCAACCAAATTACTATCACCCTTATAATGGAACTAAGTTCAGTAGTCACTACCTTAACACCAACTATCAAGAAGCTGGGTCTCCGATAAAAATAAAAAAAAAAAAGTCCACACTTAGAAGCGTCATCTCCTAGGAAGGATCGAAGCATATTTGAATACTCTTGTTTATGTCGAAAATCGCGGCATGAGTACAACCTCCATAGCTGATTTCCCTTAAGGAAAATCTGCTCAAAAACACTAGCTAAGTTATTCTTATATAACTAAAATCACTTAATTAGGGTTAACTAAATATTCGTGGTCGACTGATGCTATATTTGTTATAAATATTACTTGGGTAGGCATAACGAATCTCTGACCACTACAAGACTACAATGGTTGCTAATACTCGTAAATACATTATTGTAAATACTGGAAGGTAGGAAATATATCTTTCTTTTGCCCATGCATATTGTAGTGGTGAGCTGACTGATTTAGCGTACAAAACAGTTCGTTGTATTTTTACAAAGGTCAAAGTGAGTATATTAATAGGTAAATTTAAGAAATATTTGACCTTATATAAAAATTAAGCGTGATATATAATATAAGTTTAATTAAATAAAATAAAATTACTCACAAATAGCAATACTGAACAGTAAAATGGAACATACCTGAAACACAAAAAAAATATATTAAATAAATATTTAATGAATATACCCTAAAATAAATAAATTTTACAAGCACAAAAAACTAACTTAGTTTCGAATTAAGCTATTTTCTTGAGCCATAGACTAATTAAAAAAATAAAATATTCAAAAATGTAAGCTACGTAAAACAATCATTTCACGGACACGTTGATTTTGTTTAACAGAAAACAAAGGATAAAAAAAGATTGGAAAAAATCTTGAAATTACAGGAATTTATTATGAGAATTATTCGATTCTTTCAGTTGCTAGGGAAGATAGAAAATATCATTTGATAAGTTCTAGTCCAATATATGAACATCATGGACACTCCACTCACTTGCTGGGAGGCATTTTCATTTCATTTAATTGAAGTTTTAAGATATGTTCCTGAAAAGGCACTAATGCGAATGCTATGTGTGCAGAAGAGAATTTTAATAAGTTGAAGCGGAAGTATTAAGTATTTTGAAAAATGTGACTATATGTCACTTAGTGGTTATATTGAACTCAGTTGGGTCGCCATTAGATGATGTAATACGCTACATATTCAAGTAATATAAATTTCCTTATCACCAAGTTCATTAATCTAAACTAGAAAAGATTAAGTAAATATGAACGCAATAAATGTTTGCCATCGACTGAAAATTTTATAATGTAAATTTTCCAAAAATGTCATTCTAATTACAATCTCAAAAGGAGATTTACCACAATTTTTATCTGCTCATAAAGGCAGACTGCGGTCTATGGGGTATGTTGGTTGTTCAAAGATGCTACAAGGCAGAGCTAAAGAAAAGAGGCCTAGGCTATATGTTGGTTTAATTGGCTACAACAAAACTAGCGGGGGCTGTCCATCTTATTTGATCGGATGGGAACTAGAAGGAATGCACATGCAGCCCGTGAAGCAGATTTTCCACGTCTTGGACATGCTTTTGATCGGATGTCATATATTGCCCGTTCTTTCTCTAGTGAGAAGCTGAACTAAAAAGGGCCAGGACCCCAGTGAAATGAAAAATGTATTTGATAGGAATGGGGTTAAAAGAAGACTTAAACAAACAAAAAACGCAATTGTCTCGGTAAATATTTGAGTCAGAGGGAAAAAAATATAGAAGAAAAATGATAGGAAGTTTTATTTCCAAGAAGATTGATCTTATAACACATTTGGATTCCACTCAGAATAAAGGAGTATTCCGAGAAATTTTGCACCCCTCCTTCGCCGTCTGATTACAGCCGTTAAAGATTTGGACCGTTTATAGAAAAAACGCGAAAAAAATGCGGAAATAGGTACTGAACAAAGGATTTTTTAATTTATTTATGGACATCACATCAAAGATGATTTGCCTTTTAAAAAGTCAAAAACTATACCATTTCAAATAACAAAAGTAAAAGCAATAAATAAACATTTTATAAATGAACATAGTACTAAATTTAAGTAATTATAATGAGGAACAGCTGTTAATACCATATCAGGCTTGCTCAGGGGAAAAAAATTGGTGATGAATGGCATAGTATGGGAATTGAATGGCTGAAAATGGAAGTTTTGCTAGTGTTCGTCGTAATGTCCTTCTTCAGGGTAGCTGTTGGACACACGTACGCACGCACACACACACACACACACGTCCTCAGGCACACATGTTAAGTGTCAATTAATGCATATAATTTGAAACCTACTTGTTCACCACCGACTTAATTTGAATGTTAAATTTTGTCGCATATTTGAATTTCGTGTAGGAATGAAAATATGTTATTAATGTAAGGGCTGCCTTCTGTCAATAGTTATTTTAAGTCATGGAGAAAGACCTGATATTTTCTCCATTCTGTCAGTATATGTCTTATGTTCAAGTGAATGTTACCAGCTGAGCAAATGGGTCTGTCAAAGGAAAATTACGACAAGCACATAATATAAGTATTTGAAGTGAGCTCATTTTCATTATATACTCTTATGTAGGACCGATGGACTTTTGAAATTTTATAAAATTTCAAATAAAAGATCGCGTGAGGAGTACAACCTCAACAGCTGATGTCCTAAGCGCCGTGTATGTGTAGTGCTAACCCTCACCCTATTTCACAAGTGAAGACAAGATGGACAATCTACTTTGCACCTTTTTCCGAAAATATAAATAAATAATAAATTCACAACGATATCATATATACCTAAGAACGCTATCGACAAAGAATTTAATAACATGAGTTGAATGCGGTGCATAAAATATGAAACCAACTCGGCAAAAACTAATGGAATATCAAACTAGGGGAGTTGTAAGCTAGTCATAAGTTATCAGCTATTCCAAGAGGCCATAATGGGGGATATTAATTATGCACAGCATGTTGAGGCCATTAGCAAGCTCTATTCAGCCAAGCAGATGTCAAACTAATGTCGCTACTCCACTTTTAAATTCAATACACAACACAATAAATCAATCATATTCAACAGCAATAACGAATGCCTAGCTTTAATTTATTTTTGGTATTTTGTCGTGTCCAAGGTAATAAGGCAACATAAGTCGAAACCCACTTACAACGTAGACACAGTCAGGTCAAATCTTAGAATAATAAAAATTTATCTATTAAAAAAAAAAAAAAGGAAGTCTTTAAGCTAAAATATTATCTATTAATTAACTTTAATACATTATCTTACAATAAAAAGTCCCACTATTCTAGGCCCGATATCAGCCAATAACAAATATATTTATTGCCGACTGAAACGACTAAAAAAATATTGAGTATGGTATAGATCAAATAAACATTTACAAGTTAAGAACGTAAAATCGTAATTGATGACGTCATCACACAACGTATTTGCATGACCTTACAAAGTATAAGTTAAATGAAAACAATATTTAGTATTTACACTTAGTATAATATGCTTAACAGCTTATTAAATTAACAACAGTTTGATATGGCAGGAGTGGGGGGAGACATGTTACTGAAGGCTTAAAAAATGCAAATATCTCTGTTAATATTCATGATAAAGAAAATATGTTTATGATAACATTAATAGATCATTATATTTATAATAAGATAGGGATACATGCAAATATATTCTGGTGCCCTCCTCCGTCATACATTCTTGGACTACTAAAATTTGATTGATTGAGGTAAAAATTATTCTGATTCATTATAAATTACAGTACTATATGTAGTAAATATTTTTCAATAAAATTAATATATTATATTCTGACATGTGTCAGTTATTGTTTTTCTTTCCGAAGTGCAGTTGGCAAACCTGTCTGTTTACATTTGAGACGCTTCCCGCCGGCTGGGGAAAGATTTCTTATTACTCTTTGTATTTTTTCACTTAATATTCACGGTGGTGTTGTGTTAGCAGTATGTAGGTTTATCTATATTGGGGCTGCCCAAAATACCCCGAAGGTGGCCTCTTACTGCTTACAAGGGTTGTCCTTAAGTTTTTGAGAAATAATGTATACGTTACAAATCATTAACTTATTAGAACAAATTAACACATTTTTCTGTTTATTTGTATGTATTAGCGCCTAACGAATATCAATTGCGCAAGATGTAGATGTACAATGCTTGAGAATCGATAATGATTGACCTATATAGGAGAGAATAAGTCAAGTGTGACTGTCAGCCTTATGTATTCTATACATTTGGTAACTTCAGTTCATGACTGAAACACTTTGCTGCCGTCCTTACTGTGAATAAACACTGGTAAATAATAAGAAGATGTTGACGAAAGGAAAATCAATTGTAGGAAGGCGCTAATTAAATAATAGATACCAGTTCAATTTTTTTCTATTATTAAACTGGCATTAATAATTACTCACTGAAAGAAGACCCAGGAAAAAACGCAAGGTCGGGACCAAATTAGAAACAAATCGAAAATCAATATGACTTACACGAAATAGAACAACTTCTACTGAAAGTAAGTAATATAAATGCAGATTAGAATAAAATTAAATGTTTAATATAACATCGAATAAGAGTAACTTCAAGTCTTACAATTGCCATAATACTGTATTGAAATAAATACACTTGTAAAAATAAATGTCACGCTCAAAATTAAATTCAAGGAACTTACAAAGCTGCGGAAACTAAGAAGGTTTCCCTCCTGAAGTTTAAAAATAGATACATCTATATGCTGGTAACACAACAGCACCGAATAAGTACATACTGTCATAAGAAATTGTTCAGTAAATTTTAACAATTTCCCGTTGGGAAACGTCTGAAACATGTCTGCAAACCTCTCAAAGGAAATAAAAGCAATTACTGAAATAACATATTAATTTTATTGAAAACTATGAACTATATCTAGTACTGTTATATATAATGAATTTTTATCTCTATCAATCAAGTTTTAGTAGTCCACGAACTTAAGAATGGGAGGGAGGTCACAAGATCATATTTGCCTGTATAATAAAGGTCTCTTGAAAACAATATTTGGTATTTAAACTTCGAATAAAGTGGTTTATTACATAGCAAAGTGTTGTTTATGTAACATGAGTAGAAGTGGGGGTTTGCTGAAGGCTGAAAACTGAAGAATGCAAATATCTAAGTTAATATTCGATATAGATAATAAATGCATACAACAGTATTTATAGTATGTGTAAATATATCCTATATACTTTTTCGATCCGACGTATAGTAACGGAGGTATTTAGAATGTTCCGAATTCCCCCTACTAAACCCCTCCTCCCCCAGGTCCGATTTCAGCCGTTAACGAACTTGATCTTTCTTTTTACATAAAACGATTAAATATGGAGTTTGATAGCGATCAAACAAAAATTGCGACCGCTAGAGCGGTTACAGACAAATATAAATAAATATATACAATTTTGAACGGACCTCATTTTCGTCATCTCCTAGGTAC